>CM042396.1:30255660-30275660 GCA_023634145.1 Thymallus thymallus
GTAGCAGTAGCAGTAGTAAAGCATCCTCAGTAGTAAAACATCCTGAGACCATTCATGTGTGGGGTTGCTTCTCAGCCAAGGGAGTGGGCTCACTCACAATTTTGCGTAAGAACACAGCCATGAATAAAGAATGGTACCAACACATCCTCCGAGATTAACTTCTCCCAACCATCCAAGAACAGTTTGGTGACGACCAATGCCTTTTCCAGCATGATGGAGCACCTTGCCATAAGGCAAAAGTGGCTTGGGGAACAAAACATCGACATTTTGGGTCCATGGCCAGGAAACTCCCCAGACCTTAATCCCATTGAAAACTTGTGGTCGATCCTCAAGAGGCAGGTGGACAAACAAAAACCCACAACTTCTGACAAACTTCAAGCATTTATTATGCAAGAATGGCCTGCCAACAGTCAGGATGTGGCCCAGAAGTTAATTGACAGCATGCCAGGGCGGATTGCAGAGGTCTTGAAGAAGAAGGGTCAACACTGCAAATATTGACTCTTTGCATAAACTGAATGTCATTGTCAATGAAAGCCTTTGACACTTATGGAATACTTGTAATTATACTTCAGTGTACCATAGTAACTACTGACATAAAGATCTAAGAACACTGAAGCAGCAAACTTTGTGGAGACCAATACTTGTGGCCACGACTGTACACTACCGTTCAAAAGTTTGGGGTCACAAATGTCCTTGTTTTTGTCCATTTAAATAACATCAAATTGATCAGAAATACAGTGTAGATATTGTTAATGTTGTAAATGACTATTGTAGCTGGAAACTATTTAATAAATAAATAGTTTTTAATACATTTTTTAAAAGATTTTTTTGCAAATGTTGATATATAAAAAATTATAATTAAATATTACATTTACATAAGTATTCAGACCCTTTACTCAGTACTTTGTTGAAGCACCATTGGTAGCGATTACAGCCCGAGTCTTCTTGGGTATAAGTTTGGCACACCTGTATTTTGGGAGTTTCTCTGCAGATCCTCTCAAGCTCTGTCAGGTTGGATGGGGAGTGTCGGTGCAAAGCTATTTTCAGGTCTCTCCAGAGATGTTCGATCGGATTCAATTCCAGGCTCTGGCTGGGCCACTCAAGGACATTCAGAGACTTGTCCCGAAGCCACTCCTGCGTTGTCTTGGCTGTGTGCTTAGGGTCATTGTCCTGTTGGAAAGTGAACCTTCGCCCCAGTACTTTGTACTTTGCCGCAATCCTGACTAGTCTCCCAGTCCCTGCCGCTGAAAAACATCCCCACAGCATGATGCTGCCATCGCCATGCTTCACCGTAGGGATGGTGCCAGGTTTCCTCCAGACGTGACACTTGGCATTCAGACCAGATAATCTTGTTTCTTATGGTCTGAGAGTCTTTAGGTGCCTTTTGGCAAACTCCAAGCTTGTTTTCATGTGCCTTTTACTGAGGAGTGGCTTTCGTCTGGCCACTCTACCGTAAAGGCCTGATTGGTGGAGTGTTAAAAGTTCTCCCATCTCCACAGAGGAACTCTAGAGCTCTCTCAGAGTGACCATCAGGTTCTTGGTCACCTCCATGACGAATGCCCTTCTCCCCTGATTGCTCAGTTTGGTCAGGTGGCCAGCTCTTCAATGCGGCGGAAATGTTTTAGTACCCTTCCGCAGATCTGTGCCTCATCACAATCCTGTCTCGGAGCTCTACGGACAATTCCTTCGACCTCATGGCTCATGGCATACGCTGTCAACTGTGGGAGCTTATATAGACAGGTGTGTGCCTTTCCAATTCAATTCCGAATTTACCACAGGTGGACTCCAATCAAGTTGTAGAAACTTCTCAAGGATGATAAATGGAAACAGGATACACCTGAACTCAATTTCGAGTCTCATAACAAAGGGTCTGAATATTTTTGTAAATAAGGTATTTCTGTTTTTTAGTTTTAATAAATTAGCTAAAATGTCTAAAAACCTGTTTTGCTTTGTCACTATGGGGTATTGTGTGTAGATTCATCCTTTTTAGGTTAAGCCTGTAACATAAGATTATGTGGAAAAAGTCAAGGTGTCTGAATACCTTCTGAAGGCACTGTATGTTTTTAATGCTATAAACATTTAAAAAAATAAAGGATCCAAGAACATAATAGGCTTATTGTACTTGAGACGACCTGAAAATAAATACACACACTCATCCAATGTCATCCACACACACACACACTAACACACAGACTACACCCCCCTCTGAGGTGATAATTGGGGTGTTTTCCTAAACCAGTTAGCTGCTCATAACATGGGACAACGGGGCTGTGAGGGGCTGTGGGGCAATGCCAGCCAGCACTGCGCAAATGCATCCTGCATCGCCTCTCCTTCCTTTCATCCTCTTTCTGTCTCTCCCTCTTTTCCTCTTTCTCTCTCTTCCTCTCTTCCTCTCTCTTTCTCTTATAGAGAGGTGTGTGCCTTTCCAAATCATGTCCAATTAATAAAATGTACCACAGGTGGACTCCAATCAAGTTGTAGAAACATCTCAAGGATGATCAATGGAAACAGGATGCACCTGAACTCAATTTCAAGTCTCAAAGCAAAGGGTCTGAATACTTATGTAAATAAATTTACAAACATTTCTAAAAACCTGTTTTGCTTTGACATTATGGGGTATTGTGTGTAGATTTCTTTAATCCATTTAATAATAAGGCTGTAACGTAACAAAATGTATATATGTATATAGATACGTATATATACATACATATATATATAGAGAGAGAGAGAGAGAGAAAGAGAGAGAGAGAGCACGAGAGAGAGAGAGAAAGAAAGAGAAAAAAAGAGAGATAGAGAGAGAAAAAGAGAGAGAGAGAAAGAGAGAGAAAGAGAGAAAGAGAAAGAGAGAGAGAGAGAGAGAGAGAGAGAGAGAGAGAGAGAGAGAGAGAGAGAGAGAGAGAGAGAGAGAGAGAGAGAGAGAGAGAGAGAGAGAGAGAGAGAGAGAGAGAGAGAGAGAGAGAGAGAGAGAGAGAGAGAGAGAGAGAGAGAGAGAGTAGAAACAGCAAGCATTCCAGGAGGAACATTAGTGACAGGAGAGTGTTAGAGATGGACAGACATTTTTATCTGAGATACATTCCCACAGTGATAAGAGACAGGCTGGGGCATCAGAGAACGATAAGATCTGCACTCTCAGTGTGTGTCCCAAATGGCACCCTATTCTCTATAGGGCCCAGGTCAAAAGTAGTGCACTATCAAGAGAGTGGCATTTGGGTGGCATTTGCAAACTCACTGCCACATGGAGAGGATTAGTCCGGCACAGTGAACAAGTCATAATACCCATAAAACCTAGAGGAAAACAATGTGTTCTATGGCTGTCAACATTCTACAAAGAAAAGAGCCACTAAATCAAATATATACTCATTAACCAGATTAACCTGGATACCAGACTTAGATCAGTGATAACTCAGTTCTAGAATGTTGTCATTGAGGAGAATGAATTTAAAAATCTATTGACATTCAGAATTGACTTTGTTTAGACATCCAGACTGTATTGTAGTTTCATGACCAGAGATAAATCTTCAAAGGCACATTATTTATTTCTTCAGAGTAGTTCATGCATTCACACAGTCTTAAAAGGCAGAGTATTTATTTCTTCAGAGTGGTCCATGCATTCACACAGTCTTCAAAGGCACAGTATTTATTTCTTCAGAGTGGTTTATGCATTCACACAGTCTTCAAAGGCACAGTATTTATTTCTTCAGAGTAGTTCATGCATTCACACAGTCTTAAAAGGCACATTATTTATTTATTCAGGGTGGTTCATGCATTCACACAGTCTTCAAAGGCACAGTATTTATTTCTTAAGAGTGGTTCATGCATTCACACAGTCTTCAAAGGCACTGTATTTATTTATTTGGAGTGGTTCATGCATTCACACAGTCTTCAAAGGAACAGTATTTATTTATTCTGAGTGGTTCATGAATTCACACGGTCTTCAAAGACACAGAATTTATTTATTCAGAGTGTTTCATGCATTCACAGAGTATTTTTTTCTACTTAGTGGTTCATGCATTCACACAGTATTTATTTCTTCAGAGTGGATCATGCATTCACTCAGTATTTATTTATTCACAGTTGTTCATGCATTCACACAGTATTTATTTCTTCAGAGTGGTTCATGCATTCACACAGTATTTATTTCTTCAGAGTGGTTCATGCATTCACACAGTATTTATTTCTTCAGAGTGGTTCATGCATTCACACAGTATTTATTTCTTCAGGGTGGTTCATGCATTCACACAGTATTTATTTATGTGATCCTTCCACTATATGATAACTATATGATTGATATGTTATTCGGGTTCTGATAACGACATGATTGATATGTTATTCGGGTTCTGATAACGACATGATTGATATGTTATTCGGGTTCTGATAACGACATGATTGATATGTTATTCGGGTGCTGATAACGACATGATTGATATGTTATTCGGGTTCTGATAACGACATGATTGATATGTTATTCGGGTTCTGATAACGACATGATTGATATGTTATTCGGGTTCTGATAACGACATGATTGATATGTTATTCGGGTTCTGATAACGACATGATTGATATGTTATTCGGGTTCTGATAACGACATGATTGATATGTTATTCGGGTTCTGATAACGACATGATTGATATGTCAAGTGATATATCCCAAGTTCTCAAATAAATGTTTATGGAAAAAAAGCTCTTTACTGACACCAGATAGAAGGTCAGCTCCACATTACTAGAAGGGACACCTGCTTCTTCGTTGTGTGGAACACCAAAGGCTCCATCACCATCCCCATCTAGCGTGACGACCTCTGGCAGTCTCATATTGCCAATGGTCAAAAAAATATTACACATAGTTCATCATTGTAAATAAGAATTTGTTCTTAAATGACTTGGCTAGTTAAATAAAGGTGAAATAAAAAATACACACACACTAGGCTCCCAGAATAGGTTATACATTAACGTTTTGCTCCAAGCAGCCATCTAAAGTACTGTAGTTAACATAGGTTCCATCACAAAGGCTGGTCTGAGTGCATCTCCTCAGTTTCATTCAGTAGTACAACACCATTCACATTGCATTACATAATGGGCACAGTGGAAATTTACATTTCATTGAATTCTAATTTAATTGTAAATATACAGAACTAGTCAAAGGTTTGGACACACCTACTCATTCAAGGGCTTTTCTTTATTTTTACTATTTTCTACATTGTGGAATAATAGTGAAGACATCAAAACTATGAAATAACACATATGGAATCATGTAGTAACCAAAAAAAGTGTGTAACAATTCAAAATATATTTTATATTTGAGATTCTTCAAAGTAGCCACCCTTTGCCTTGGTGACAGCTTTGCACGCATGGAATTTGTAATGCTGTATCAACATCTTTATCTGGACAGAAAATGCATTATCATAACACAAACCCACCTTAGACAATGTGACAAGAGGGCCCTCAACGTCCAATCTTCACGCCTCATTGTTTGTTCTTGTTTCACAATCAACAGTCTTGATCTTCCTCTTCTGGTCTATCTGCACATCTAAAATCCTACTATTTGGACGGGACATTTCTGCTGGATGGAGGAATTATCTGGAATGCTCAACTAGATGATCAGGACAGTCTAGTGTATTATTTGCCTGAAGAGTTTAAGTATTGTGATGAGCTGTACGACTGTACTTCTCAAGAGGAAATTAAAACCCTCAGCCGTAAGGTCATTGAGGAGGACCAACAGTGATAGGGGGATCGTCTGAAAGAGACTGACATGCAGGGACGTAACATAAAGGTTTTGGGCACTGGCCAGAAGACCACAATTTCTACATTCAGGTCCTAAATCTGTGGCATGAGATGTTTGTAAAGGCAAAATTTAACTGCTGTATCAGGCTAGTTTGGCTAGTTTCAAAATATTGAGCTCACAAGTCCTATCAGGCGATGTTTAGCTAGCTATCTCGTTAACATTAGCTCACCGTTCGTGTTGACAAACTTTGCTAAGTGGTAACATGCTAGCTAACCAACTTTCCTTGCCATGGTGCTGGCTTAACATTAACTAGCAAGTCTGACTACACGAACAGTGAGTTAAAATGATAAAATGCACGTGTGGTTATCGGAGTAGTGGTTACAAACCGGTACATAGCAGTCCTAAGGTTAGCTAGTTCGCTACAAAAGCCAGAGGGTAATTAGTAGTAATTTAAAAATGCTATGGTAGCTAGCTAGGTAATTAGAAAAATGCTAAACAAGAATACACACGAGAAATACACAATATAAATGATTTACACAATGAACTAAAAAGGCTATAACATCTACTTGCTAGGTTACTTGCTACTTGTCGATGAGTTTGCATTGAGAAATGTGCCTTGAGAGATGATGTCAATGCTTGCAACAAGATGCGTAGTTCTGTATGGTAGCCACATTAGCATTTCATTTTTGGGGCGTAATTACAGGTGAATATATTGATAAAAGTTATCTTGTCCGAGAGAGATTTGTGAGTTTTTTTTATTTTGTATTTTTATTTCACCTTTATTTAACCAGTTAGGCCAGTTGAGAACTAATTCTCATTTACAACTACGACCTGGCCAAGATAAAGCAAAGCAGTGCGACAAAAAACAACAACACAGAGTTACACATGGGATAAACAAACGTACAGTCAATAACACAATAAAAAATCTATATACAGTGAGTGCAAATGTAGTTAGATTAGGGAAGGTTATCAAAACGTCACGCCGGGGTTAGCCTACATGAAACACAGACCTTATATGAAGTAGTTCTAAAATCCCAGACGCAAAAATGAATGGTGAAAAAATTATTTCCGGGTTTTACCAGTAGGTTTTATGGGTATTAGGACTCATATTGTGGTACACAATGTGCTCTCTTTACTTCAAACACAATTGCAAGTGCTATCTCTATCTCTGTAGGACTCTCTATTATATACCAGCATACATTTATTTATTTTTATTTCACCTTTATTTAACCAGGTAGGCCAGTTGAGAACAATACGAGGCACAGCATTGGACAGTGTAATATGAGGCACAGCATTGGGCAGCGTAATATGAGAGAGATTTGACACTACCAGCTGTTCAGGGACTTGGCTCCAGAACTGTCTGTCTGGCCAGAAACTGCCAATTGGTGACGTCAATACTATGTGTGTGTGGTGTGGTGACACCACCATCCCCAAAATAACAACAGAGACAGCAACTACAAACAGAGAATATCTCTTTTATGTCTGCATTCATTGAAAAGCAGCATTGGAATACCTTGATGAAAAGCTTGGCTGCAGAGCGCTGAGTGTTTTCAATCGCCTGTCCTCCCGATGGAGGGTTTGCCAGACAAAAGCATGGGAGGATGGGATGGGATGTAATTCGTGAAAATGAACGTCTGGAAAGCAGGCGCCTGGAGAACTGCCTCTCTCTCTCTCTGGTGAATAAGTAAACCACCCTCAGCCCTTCATTCCCTTTCACCCCCATTCCCTAGCCTCTGCCCAGCTCTCTGAAGTGTCGTCTGTACTCACAGCGAGGGTCCAGATACCCCCCCCCCCCCACCTCAGCCCTTTTCTCTCCCACTCTCTCTTGACATCTTCTCTCCTCTCCCCTGAGCCCCACCCCCCACCCCTCATCCCTCTCTCTCCCATTCCCACACTGGCACGATTTACACGGCTGCTGTTGTTGTTGCCGTGCGAGCAGATGAAATGTAAACTCAACACCGAGCTCTGGCATTAGTTATTTCTCTAGAAATAAAAGGAAATTGTTATTGGTTTTTGCAAAATGAAAAACTTTTGTTCAATTAAAAACAATCAAACCTAGAAAGTGGTTGTCCAAACAACGTATAAAATCTCCAGAGAGATTTAAGGCCACCAGAAGAATTTAATATTCCATAGAGTTGTGTACTCTGTTTCACCCGAAATTAAACAAACAGCTTAATACCTCGATACGATAACAAGCACATCCACAAATAAATTAGCAATAGCAGCAATCATGTGTCTCCCCTCGAGTGCTTATCAAAGTCAAATGCCTCAGTCATTTAGGTTGGGAAACTTCAAAGGACATTTGGAGAGCGCTTCTGACAGTGTTGAAAGTTTAAACTGAGCCGAGTTGTGGTGTAACAGATGGAAGGAGAGAGAACGTTGCCTGAGGTACTATGAATACAAATAGACAGCGATATATTTAATCATGAATATGAATACAAATAGACAGTGATATATTTAATCAAGAATTACACTGTAAAATCATCTAAGTAACTAAATGAATTGAGCTACACAGAGGTCCCGTGTAGCTCAGATGGTAGAGCACGGCGCTTGCAATGCCAGGTTTGTGGATTTGATTCCCATGGGGGACCAGTACGAAAAAACTTATGAGCCGCTCTGGATAATCGCGTCTGCTAAATGACTAAAATGTAACCTAAACATGAGCAGACGTCATACTAACTTGATTACATTAAGTCATACTAACTTGATTACATTAAGTCATACTAACTTGATTACATTAAGGAACCCATGAAGATACATACGGCATGGAGTTGTTTACAGAAATAGGAGTATATTATTACGTCATTTTAAAACAGAGGAGGGTGTAGCCTTAACCTCAACATCACACCACCACCACCCATTCAATATAAACACACCTACATCACACCACCACAACCACCCATTCAATATAAACACACCTACATCACACCACCACCACCACCCATTCAATATAAACACACCTACATCACACCACCACCACCCATTCAATATAAACACACCTACATCACACCACCACAACCACCCGTTTCATATAAACACACCTACATCACACCACCACCCATTCAATATAAACACACCTACATCACACCACCACCACCCATTTAATATAAACACACCTACAGTAGGAACACTCACTAATCTGAGTGCTCTGAAAACATGTGTCATGATTATCAAGAGTGATTTCACACAAAGGCAGAGGGGGCTGATAAAAGGCTTTGCAGAAGCAATTAAGCATAGACACTGGGAACAGGAGACGTTTGAATCAGCATATTGCAGGAACAGGTTATATAACTAAAGCCAACATGAGGGAGGATGCAAATTGCTGTAACTAGCAAGATCATACTCATATACATCCCAGGAGCTAGGGCTGAACACAGAGACATATCTCAATACACTGTCTCTTCACTTTGATTTACAAGATAGAAGCACAGAAATAAATTGTATGCCTGCACCGCAGGGTCTGACTACACCACATCGGGCAGTGTGATTTCTCTGAACACAGTTCTGTAACAAAATGTGGTTGACATACTTTACTTGAGCTGCGGACAACGGATTAAAGCTTGACTACACCACATTATTTCTCTGTAAAAAAAAAAAAGTGGTTATTTTTTGTTTTAACATATTTGCCCTATGTGGTAATTGACTCCTGTATTTACAGAGAGCAGCAAGCAGCAAACGAAAGCCATTTCAAGCTTAGTTCTACTTGGTGTATTAGAATTCTATTTGGTGTGGTTATGTTAATTTAATAGGCAGCAAGTAGCAACAGATGATGCAATAAAAGCCAAAAAGCAGGCAATAGGACACATCACACGCAATATATATCTCTCTCATATAGGCTGTGTCCCAAACAGCACACCATCCCTGTTTAGTAAAAAAAACAAAACAAAGTAGTAGCCAGTCAAAAGTAGTGCACTATATAGGGAATATGACCTTGTTTTGCCTTAAGAGATGAAGATTCAAGATGACTAGTCTGGTGTGTCAGGGGGGAGAAAAGCACTTCCTTTGCCAGATTTCAAATCAACAAACCAACGAATTTGTACCATTACAAAGCAAACTCTTGCATTATTCATGTGTTCATTTAATGCATTTTATATCATTCTATTTAACTTTTTTGAGTTTCAGCAACAGTACACAGATTTTACACATGAGCCGTAAGAATTGGCATGAAATAGGTTTGTCTATATGTTTTACTCTACAGTAAACTGAGTGTATATGTGGAAGCTGTGGAGAAAGATGTTTTTCAGCAATCCAGGTGTGATCTGTCTCCAAAATGGCACCCTATTCACTAAATGGGGCACTACTTTTGGCCCAAAAGTTGAGTAGGGTGCCATTTAGGATCCAGCCCTCTGTGGTGATGACACATCATGGAGCCACGTGGTTCCAATCTGTGATTCTGGTTACCTGCAGGCAGCAGCAGCCAAAGTTCGATTGGCACACATACACACCCCAGTGGAGTCTGCCTTCTGTCCCCTGAAGAGGAGAGGAACCCTGGGCAGCTACAGGAAGTAATCTCTCTCTTTCTCTCTCTCTTCCTCTCTTTCTCCTCATCTATCTCTTCCTCTCTCTCTCTTCCTCTCTATCTTCCTCTCTCTCTTCCCCTCTCTGTCTCATACCCTCTCTCTCTTTTCCTCTCTCTCTCTCTCTCTCTCTCTCTCTCTCTCTCTCTCTCTCTCTCTCTCTCTCTCTCTCTCTCTCTCTCTCTCTCTCTCTTCCTCTCTCTCTCTCTCTCTTCCTCTCTCTCTCTCTCTCTCTCTACCTCTTCCTCTCTCTCTTCCTCTCTCTCTCTCTTCCTCTCTCTCTCTCTCTCCCCCTATCTCCCAAAGACAGGTGCTGCCTCACTTCTCTGGATCAGGAGGGAATTAGAAACCTGGGAATTTAGTGAAAGTTATCAGCATTTTTTTTTCAGTCAAACACTAAGGCTATGTATGAAATGGCACAACCTTTCAACAGGGCACTATATAGGGAATAGGGTGCCATTTTGAACACATATTTCATCTTGCTTCAGAACAGATGCTGCTACACACCACTCAGACTTTGTCCTCATACTCAAGGTGAATGCTCAGTCAAACAGTAAGGCTGTGTCTGGCACCCTATTTCCTATATAGTGCACTACATTGGGAATGGTAAAAGCAGTGCACTATATAAGGAATACGGTAACATTTGATATGAAGCCTTAGTGTATATTTGCAGTATTAAAGAAAATCTAGAACATCATAGAACATTGTGTTAATATAGGCATGTTAACTGGGTTTCAGAAAATATTGAGCGTAGGGGTTGGTAATGTTCTCTAGTTGCGCCGTGATTGGCTCAGTGTTCTGTCACTCATGGGGACACTACGTCACCGCAAAATCTACAGGGAGAGCTAAAAAATTCAAGCCCCTTGTGTGCTGCCATAGATTTACATTAGAAGTGCCCATCCAAGAAGGCTCAAGATCATTGGCCACAGATAAAATGACGTCAATTTTACATTTTGTCTAACGTAGCTTTGACTGGACTGATGATGTCAACATCCTACTTTCAAAATCTTAGCTAGCAAGCAGTCATCATCCTGAATCAAGTCGACAATCTACTGGCAAATCATTTTAAATCCATGTCATAAGGTACTCGTTCCAATAAATGATGTCGCACATCACTACTTCACAGGAGAGGCATTTGAACGTAAACCAATGTTTTTTTATAAAAATGAATTTTTGGGCAGAAATGCCTTCTGGAACATGTGAACTTTCATGTGCCTTTATAACAAACTTTTATTCCATCCGTAAATACAAATACAATTGTTAAATTACGAGCCTAGTTGGTTTAGCCATGGAAAAAAGACAGGAACCTTCCCGCTAGCCATGATTGGCTGAGATAATGGATGGGCTGGACATGCAGGGAGATGAGTTTGGATTGGTCTGCCATGTAGCATGCTTCTGATTATAAACTGAGCTGCTCAGTATGTGTCTATAGTCCTTTCTACTGCTCCATTTTTGTAATATATAACGTTAGCCATAGAGAACTACAAAAGTTTTGCTACTTTTCTCAACAACATTGATGCTCTGAATTTAGCAGGTGCTATCGACAGATCAGTTGGAAAAAGTGATTTGCTACTTTCTGCACAAACCACGGTCAGTGTGAACCAGAGTTCACTTGACACAACGCTGGCCAAACAAAACGTAGTTAAATGGTTCCAGTCTGCCGTGAAGTATTCGGGTAAGAGTCTAGCTAAATTTTCAGATATTACAAGTTTCTAATTTAGTCAGAAAATTGTTTTCATTGCAAGTTAAAGTGTACTGTTAGCTAGCTAGCGAACGTTAGCTTGCTGGCTCGCTAGCTAACGTTACTTGTATGATCTGTCTAGTAATATTATTTGAATCAGAAATCCATTTGCATTCTTAGTTATAGCCTAATGTTAGCTAGCTACCTGGAGATTCATACTACAGCTATGACAATGCTTGCATTGGTTGATAGTAATATGAGTTGTGATTATTCCGGCTAGCTAGCTACATGTCTAAACAAAAGACAAAAGACTACATGTCGAAACAAAACACTTCGCCAGATGATTACATGACCTATCAAGTTAGCCAGGTGTGTCTGGGGGTGATTACGGCCATATATTGTATTTCATGAACATGTGTACATGTCTAGACAATAGTGACCCATCCACTTAGCTAGATGTGGCTGGGGGTTGGTTAAAGCATTTCCTTCACATGAGCCATCAATTTAGACAAGTGTGTCAGGTAAGCGCCATCTAATAATTATAAAATAGTTGTATTTGGACACTTTCTGTTTTTGATTTTGCTACTATATAAGTAACCATTTCACTGTACTGTTTACACCTTCTGTATCTTGTTCATGTGACAAATACATGTTTTATATTATATAGTGTGACGGTAATGTGAAGAACAACATGACCTGCACCAAAGTCAGATTAGGATATAGGCCAAGGAATAGATAAAGTGCATTTTTAACTGCAGTTATTCCTTATTGTAGGCTATTACTTTCACCACTTTTAGTTTTGAAATCTTTGGTTGTTTAATAAACTAATCACTCTGTTTAGTAAACGCCTTACATGTGAATCCTCAAAGAGATGGGTGGGGCTAAAGCTTAAGAGGGTGTGAACGATGCTTAATGGGTGTGGACAAAGAAGAGCTCTCCAGTAAGTTTACCAAATCATCAACTTTCAAAGCTGAATTACTTTCCCATTGTTCCTCAATTGTGGTGTATGATATACAATACGAGTCTCTACTTTCATCCAATGTGAAAAATAACATTTTAAATTTTGCTACATAAGACCGAAACGAGCCGGTCAGTCACGTATGAAGATAAATTATAGATTAAATGTATCGGTGCACATCAGCCATTGGACATAAACATTACACAACAAGTTGGAAATCGCAAATTCAACAATGAGTGGTTTGGAAGGAATCAGTGGCTAACTGCAAGCTTTGCAAAGCAATCACTAGCCTGCTATTCAGTGGAGAGGATGTGTGGTCCAAGTCTGTGTTTAAAGGTCTCTTTTCCAAGCTTAAAAGGATAAACATTCACTCCCAACTGTTGAATAGTTTTAGGCCTCTGTTTCAAAGAACAGAATTGGAAAAGTACAACAGAAGCTTGGAGATTTTCCACTGTTTAAATTAGAAGCCACAATAGATTATTCAGTAAACGTCTAGATTAGCAGCAAAGGCAGCAGAACGTTTTTTTCCAAGGTTCCAGTCGTCTTGAAAGCACCATAAATCCAGAGAATGCCAGACTTTGATGACAAAGTTTGATGACAAAACTTGCCAACAAGAAGGAGCGCCGCGCCGCCTTCCTGTTCAAGTGACCAAAATAAGGTGAGTCCAAAAATGCCTTGTATGCTGCTGCATAAATTATGTAATATGACAGGGGGATATACAGTGTATACTGTAGCTTAGAAAGTAATACTAAGTGTATGTTGTGTAGTAAGCTGTTAGTAGCCCATGTGCCTCATCCTAATAATTTGGTCCCTTTCCCCTTCAAAACGTAGCCTACTGAGCCATACCAGCTATATTTTATAAAAAGACAGTAAATGAGGCTGAATGAACTGTTTCGCTGCCAGACAAGGCTCCGCTGATAGCCAGGTGTAGCATTGGTAAGGTGTTGGGACTGCTGTTGGGACTCTGCTGTTGGGACAGCTTTATGTAGGCCCTAACAGTTTGTGGGCACCATTTGTCACCGTTATGGTGCAATTCATGTATTGTTTAGTGTTGTGTTGTGTAGTGGCTTTGCTGGCATTCATCTAAACTATTTTAAATGTTTTGCTCCAACAAGATTTACATGCTAAAATCGCCTCTGAGCAGGAATGATGAGCGATGATATAGGGGAGGTCTTAAGCCTATTATGGGTAACCTCCATGACATTAATACATTAATAGGGGTTCAATCAATCCATTTTGATTGTTGCCTCTTGGGAAATGAAACAAAGTGGTCTAATATATAATCAATGTGTTTCCTCGCTGGAGTCCCCCTGGTAGCGATAGTGATGCAATGCTTTAGTGAAGTGATTATTTATTTGTGAACAGTAGAAACACCAAGCAGCCTAGCAAAAGGGTAGAGGATTCACAGGCTATTCGGAAAGTATTCAGACCTCTTGACTTTTTCCACATTTTGCTACGTTGCAATCATTCTAAAATGGATTGAATTTATTTTTGTTCCTTATCAATCTACGCATAATACCCCATAATGACAAAGCAAAAACTTGTTTTTAGATTTTTTTTGCTAATTTATTAGAAAAAATGATAAACAGAAATACATTATTTATGTAAGTATTCAGACCCTTTGCTATGAGACTCGAAATTGAGCTCAGGTACATCCTGTTTCCATTGATCATCCTTGTTGTTTCTACAACTTGATTGGAGTCCACCTGTGGTAAATTCAATTGATTGGACATGATTTGGAAAGGCACACACCTGTCTATATAAGGTCCCACAGTCGACAGTGCATGTCAAAACAAAAACCAAGCAATGAGGTAGAAGGAATTGTCTGTAGAGCTCCGAGACAGGATTGTGTCGAGGCACAGATCTGCGGAAGGATACTAAAAAATGTATGCAGCATTGATGGTCCCCAAGAACACAGTGGCCTCCATCATTCTTAAATGGCAGACGTTTGGAACCACCAAGACCGTTCCTAGAGCTGGCTGCCCAGACAAACTGAGCAATCGGGGGAGAAGGGCCTTAGTAAGGGAGGTGACCATGAACCTGATGGTCACTCTGACAGAGCTCTAGAGCTCCTTCCAGAAGGACAACCATCTCTAGATGGAAGCTACTCCTCAGTAAAAGGCACATGACAGCCTGCTTGGAGTTTCCCAAAAGGCACCTAAAGGCTCTCAGACCATGAGAAACAAGATTCTCTGGTCTGATGAAACAAAGATTGAACTTTTTGGCCTGAATGCCAAGCGTCACGTCTGGAGGAAACCTGGCACCATCCCTACGGTGAAGCATGGTGGTGGCAGGGACATCATGCTGTGGGGATGTTTTTCAGCAGCAGGGACTGGGAGACTAGTCAGGATGGAGGGAAAGATTAACGGAGCAAAGTACAGAGAGATCCTTGATGAAAACCTGCTCCAGAACAGGATAACGACCATAAGCACACAGCCACGACAACGCAGGAGTGGCTTCAGGACAGGTCTCTGAATGTCCTTGAGTGGCCCAGCCAGAGACCGGACTTGACCCCAATCGAACATCGCTGGAGAGACCTGAAAACAGCTGTGCAACGACGCTCCCCATCCAACCTGACAGAGCTTGGGAGGATCTGCAGAGAAGAATGGGAGAAACTCCCCAAATACAGGTGTGCCAAGCTTCATACCCAAGAAGACTCAAGGCTTGTACATTTTCCAATGGTTTTTGCTTTGTCATTATGAGCTATTGTGTTTAGATTGATGAGGGAAACAAACTATCTAATCCATTTTAGAATAATGCTATAATGTAACAAAATGTGGAAATAGTCAAGGGATCTGAATACTTTGCGAATGCACTGTATTTAGCTAGCTTCTTTTTTTGCTTTAAGACACAGGACCCTGTGTTGTGCGGAGCAATAGTGAGAACACCACATATCTCTTCTACAAGTCGTCTGGCTTCATCAGTATGTCATGCTTTTATGTACATAAAAGGATATCAGCTCCCGCCTGCCTAGACATCAGGAAGTGGAATCAGCTCTCCCACTGAGTTTGTTACTTTGCGTCTCTGTTTACCTGGTGTGCGTCCCAAATGGCACCATATTCCCTATATAGTGACCATAACGCTCTGGTCGAAAGTAGTGCACCACATAGGGAATAGGGTGCTATTTGGGATGCACACCTGAATTCTCCTGTGTGGGTAGTGTGGTCAATATAGACTTTCTTTGTTTCATTTTTCATCCAAATGGAAGTCTCAGGTGGGTAGAAAAATAGCAGGCAAACCGAAGTAGAGCTAGCCTTAACATTTCTCATAGACTATTTATTTTTTATTTTTTTTTATTTCACCTTTATTTAACCAGGTAGGTCAGTTGAGAACAAGTTATCATTTGCAACTGCGACCTGGCCAAGACAAAGCAAAGCAGTGCGACAAAAACAACAACACAGAGTTACACAGTAAACAAACATAGTCAAAAACACAACAGAAAATCTATATACAGAGTGCAAAATGTAGTGCAAAATACAGTAAGGTTAGGAGGTAGGACAATAAATAGACCATAGTGGTGACTAAAGCTGTGTGTGTGTGTGTGTGTGTGTGTGTGTGTGTGTGTGTGTGTGTGTGTGTGTGTGTGTGTGTGTGTGTGTGTGTGTGTGTGTGTGTGTGTGTGTGTGTGTGTGTGTGTGTGTGTGTGTGTGTGTGTGTGTGTGTGTGTGTGTGTGTGTGTTTGTGTGTGTGTGTGTGTGTGTGAGAGACAGAGAGCGAGAGAGAAAAAGAGTTTCATGTAAAATGCTCTTCCAGGTTCACTCACATGCTCAGATGAAGAGACAATGTTGTAGCTAGTGATTATTACTGTTGCTGCAGAGGTTAATGGTAGGTCACAGTGGGCCAGTATATATAGACGTTAATGGTAGGTCCCAGTGGGCCAGTATATAAAGACGTTAATGGTAGGTCACAGTGGGCCAGTATATATAGACGTTAATGGTAGGTCCCAGTGGGCCAGTATATAAAGACTTTAATGGTAGGTCCCAGTGGGCCAGTATATAAAGACGTTAATGGTAGGTCCCAGTGGGCCAGTATATAAAGACGTTAATGGTAGGTCCCAGTGGGCCAGTATATAAAGACTTTAATGGTAGGTCCCAGTGGGCCAGTATATAAAGACGTTAATGGTAGGTCCCAGTGGGCCAGTATATAAAGACGTTAATGGTAGGTCCCAGTGGGCCAGTATATAAAGACTTTAATGGTAGGTCCCAGTGGGCCAGTATATAAAGACGTTAATGGTAGGTCCCAGTGGGCCAGTATATAAAGACGTTAATGGTAGGTCACAGTGGGCCAGTATATAAAGAGTTTAATGGTAGGTCCCAGTGGGCCAGTATATATATATATATACCCCTGCAATCCTCTACCTCCCTACCCCTCTACACCTCTACCTCTCCCTCTCTACCCCTCCCTCTACCTCTTTACCTCTCTATCTCTACATCTCTACCTCTCTACCTCTCTATCTCTACATCTACCTCTCTATCTCTATCTCTACATCTCTACATCTCTACATCTCTACATCTCTACCTCTCTACCTCTCTACCTCTCTACCTCTACCTCTCTACCTCTCCACCTCTACCTCTCTATCTCTACCTCTCCACCTCTACCTCTCTATCTCTACCTCTACACCTCTACCTCTCTATCTCTATCTCTACCTCTCTATCTCTACCTCTACCTCTCTACCTCTACCTCTCTACATCTACCTCTCTATCTCTACATCTCTACCTCTCTACCTCTCTACCTCTACCTCTCTATCTCTATCTCTACCTCTCTATCTCTACCTCTACCTCTCTACCTCTACCTCTCTACATCTACCTCTCTATCTCTACATCTACCTCTCTATCTCTACCTCTACCTCTCTACATCTACCTCTCTATCTCTACCTCTACCTCTCTATCTCTACCTCTCTACATCTACCTCTCTATCTCTACATCTACCTCTATCTCTACCTCTCTACCTCTACCTCTCTATCTCTACCTCTCTATCTCTACCTCTACCCCTCTACCTCTACCTCTCTACCTCTACCTCTCTACCTCTCTACCTCTCTACATCTACCTCTACCTCTCTATCTCTACCTCTCTATCTCTACCTCTCTACCTCTCTATCTCTACCTCTCTATCTCTACCTCTACCTCTCTACCTCTCTATCTCTACCTCTCTACCTCTCTACCTCTACCTCTCTACCTCTCTATCTCTACCTCTCTACCTCTCTACCTCTACCTCTCTACCTCTCTACCTCTCTACCTCTCTACCTCTCTACCTCTCTACCTCTACCTCTCTATCTCTACCTCTACCTCTCTACCTCTACCTCTCTATCTCTACCTCTCTATCTCTACCTCTACCTCTACCTCTCTACCTCTCTATCTCTACCTCTCTATCTCTACCTCTCTACCTCTCTATCTCTCTATCTCTACCTCTCTACCTCTCTATCTCTACCTCTCTATCTCTACCTCTCTATCTCTACCTCTCTACCTCTCTATCTCTACCTCTCTATCTCTACATCTACCTCTCTATCTCTACCTCTACCTCTCTGCCTCTACCTCTCTATCTCTACCTCTACCTCTCTATCTCTACCTCTCTACCTCTACCTCTCTATCTACCTCTCTACCTCTACCTCTACCCCTCTACCTCTACCTCTCTACCTCTCTATCTCTACCTCTCTACCTCTCTACATCTACCTCTACCTCTCTATCTCTACCTCTACCTCTCTACCTCTACCTCTCTACCTCTCTATCTCTACCTCTCTACCTCTCTACCTCTACCTCTCTACCTCTACCTCTCTACCTCTCTATCTCTACCTCTCTACCTCTACCTCTCTACCTCTCTATCTCTACCTCTCTATCTCTACCTCTCTACCTCTCTATCTCTACCTCTCTACCTCTACCTCTCTATATCTACCTCTCTATCTCTACCTCTCTATCTCTACCTCTCTATCTCTACCTCTCTATCTCTACCTCTACCTCTCTACCTCTACCTCTCTACCTCTCTACCTCTCTACCTCTCTACATCTCTACATCTACCTCTACCTCTCTATCTCTACCTCTCTACCTCTCTACCTCTCTATCTCTACCTCTCTATCTCTACCTCTCTACCTCTCTACCTGTCTATCTCTACCTCTACCTCTCTACCTCTCTATCTCTATCTCTACCTCTCTACCTCTCTATCTCTACCTCTCTACCTCTCTACCTCTCTATCTCTACCTCTCTACCTCTCTACCTCTCTATCTCTACCTCTCTATCTCTACCTCTACCTCTCTACCTCTACCTCTCTACCTCTCTACCTCTCTACCTCTCTACATCTACCTCTACCTCTCTATCTCTACCTCTCTACCTCTACCTCTCTATCTCTACCTCTCTATCTCTACCTCTCTATCTCTACCTCTCTATCTCTACCTCTCTATCTCTACCTCTCTACCTCTCTACCTGTCTATCTCTACCTCTACCTCTCTACCTCTCTACCTCTCTATCTCTACCTCTCTACCTCTCTACCTCTCTATCTCTACCTCTCTATCTCTACCTCTCTACCTCTCTACCTCTACCTCTCTATCTCTACCTCTACCTCTCTATCTCTACCTCTCTACCTCTCTATCTCTACCTCTCTCCCATAGGGCTCTTATCAAAAGTAGTTCACTCTATAGGGAATATGGTGCCATTCTCAACTCCACCTCCTTGTTCTCCTCTTCCTCAGTCATAGACAATAATGTGAAGCATCAGTTGATATTGATTAAGAAAACAGTAGTTACCTATTGACATGTAGGAATTCTCTGCCTCCCCACATTCATTGCATATTACTGTAATTTAATTACGGTAAAAAGTAGTGCACTAAATAGGGAATAGAGGGCCATTTGGGACGCAGCGACAGGCACAGTATAACATGGAGAGAGAGAGAGACGAGAGAGAGAGAGCGAGAGAAGAGAGAGACGAGAGAGAGACGAGAGAGAGACGAGAGAGAGACGAGAGAGAGACGAGAGAGACACGAGAGAGAGAGACGAGAGAGACGAGAGAGACACGAGAGAGAGACGAGAGAGAGACGAGAGAGAGACGAGAGAGAGACGAGAGAGAGAGAGACGAGAGAGAGAGAGACGAGAGAGAGAGACGAGAGAGAGACGAGAGAGACGAGAGAGACGAGAGAGACGA
>CM042396.1:30280660-30423160 GCA_023634145.1 Thymallus thymallus
TGGAACTTCTGAGTGTAATGTTTACTGTTAATTCTTATTGTTTATTTCACTTTTGTTTATTATCTACTTCACTTGCTTTGGTAATGCGAACATATGTTTCCCATGCCAATAAAGCCCTTACATTGAATTAATAAAGAGGGTAACCAAAGATGTATAACTAAACCAAGATAGACCACTGCCTGTCATTTCCAATGGGAACATTTATACATCCAGTGAAATATCTGTCTCATTGTGGGGTAACCATAATTCTACAAAGGACCACTTTTTTTTATTTTATTTTATTTAACCTTTATTTAACTAGGTAAGTCAGTTAAGAACAAATTCTTATTTACAATGACGGCCTACACCGGCCAAACTTGGACAATGCTGGGCCAATTGTGCAGCGCCTTATGGGACTCCCAATCACGGCCGGTTATGAAACAGCCTGGAATCGAACCAGGGTGTCTGTAGTGACACCTCTTGTACTGAGATGCAGTGCCTTAGACCTCTGCGCCACTTGGGAGCCCCCTTACTGTAATAAACATTTCAGGATCTGGTGAGAAATCAGGGGACATTTGTGCACTTATGTGAAAAAGGCAGCAGAACATTTTTTAGAAGATAAAACCAGTTCAGTCTTTTGAATATCAATAATTCATCAACGTTTTAAGTAAAATTGTGTAAGTGCACTGTTCAAAATTATGACATAAGCCCCAATTTCACAGCCACTCAAAGCGTCTCACTGTAATTGTGCACAACATGCATGTCTGCAGAAAGACAAAGAAACATTATCTTGGGATCTCCTCCAGCGACCACAAAGAAATGTACCAGACGATTCTCACGGCATATTTGCTCGCCAGAGACAAGTATTACTCTGTAGAAAACATACTTTTCACTATTACTTATCTACAAAATCTCTGCATAGCTATTCTCATAGAGAAAGGGAAGGGTTAACTCTGCATTTCAATGGATGTTAGAAGAAATCACCTATTTGTCTATTGTAAAAACTACTTTGGTTATATACTGAGTAAGTACCATAGAAATCACTGCTCTGAAAACCGCCCTCCAAAGCATGTTCAAAAAGAAGGATGAAAATGTCTACTATCAACTTTGAAAAACTCATGACTACAAAAAGGTGCTATCTAGAACCTAAAAGGGTTCTTGGGCTATCCCCATAGGATATTCCCATTTTGGTTCAAGGTAAAAGCCTTTTGGTTCCATGTAGAACCCTATTGGGTTCCATGTAGAACCCTTTCCCCAGAGGATTCTACATGGAACCCAAAAGAGTTCTACCTGGAACCAAAAAGGCAGATGAACCCTTTTTTCTAATATTGCTGGACTATACACGTGGTCATCGTGGGCCGCGATTTGGACAGAGTCACATATGGGCCCCCAACTGTTGTTAATAAATAATTATTGTTTCCCTCTGTGTTTATGAATTTTAATCCAAGGCCATGTGCAGACCTGTCAAGCCCAGCACCTAGCTCTGACTGGAAACATACATGACTTATTGGCTCAGCAGACCCTATCAAGAACTACAACGCTCATTGCTTACGTTTCAAGCATTATTTGTTTGTACAGCTGGGTATGTTATAGGGAGAGTCAGTGAGATTGGGAATGCGGGGGGTGACAATGCAGAACCAATCAGAATCTGCAACAAGAACAGTTTGGGAACTGGCTGCATCGGCGTGGTACTCCACAGTGTATGGTAGTAAAATAATGTAAGAAACAACTCACTGGTTGTTGTTGATCAGGGATTCTGCGTGTTTTTGTTTTTGTTGTTTATTTTACCTTTATTTCAAAAGGCAGTTCAATTCTTATTTACATTGACATCCTTCTTTATAATATGGTTTTAACACCAATAGAGATGAGGTTTAATAGCTCGTTAGTAGTGATAGCTAGTTTAATAGCTCGTTTAATAGGTGCTAGTAGTGATACTGGAGTATAGTAGTGATACTGGAGTATAGTAGTGATACTGGAGTATAGTAGTGATAGTAGTGATACTGGAGTATAGTAGTGATAGTAGTGATACTGGAGTATAGTAGTGATACTGGAGTATAGTAGTGATAGTAGTGATACTGGAGTATAGTAGTGATAGTAGTGATACTGGAGTATAGTAGTGATAGTAGTGATAGTAGTGATAGTAGTGATACTGGAGTATAGTAGTGATAGTAGTGATACTGGAGTATAGTAGTGATAGTAGTGATACTGGAGTATAGTAGTGATAGTAGTGATAGTAGTGATACTGGAGTATAGTAGTGATACTGGAGTATAGTAGTGATAGTAGTGATACTGGAGTATAGTAGTGATAGTGGAGTATAGTAGTGATAGTAGTGATACTGGAGTATAGTAGTGATACTGGAGTATAGTAGTGATACTGGAGTATAGTAGTGATACTGGAGTATAGTAGTAATAGTAGTGATATTGGAGTATAGTAGTGATACTGGAGTATAGTAGTGATAGTAGTGATATTGGAGTATAGTAATGATAGTAGTGATATTGGAGTATAGTAGTGATAGTAGTGATACTGGAGTATAGTAGTGATACTGGAGTATAGTAGTGATACTGGTGTATAGTAGTGATACTGGAGTATAGTAGTGATACTGGTGTATAGTAGTGATAGTAGTGATACTGGAGTATAGTAGTGATACTGGAGTATAGTAGTGATAGTAGTGATACTGGAGTATAGTAGTGATAGTAGTGATATTGGAGTATAGTAGTGATAGTAGTGCTAGTAGTGATACTGGAGTATAGTAGTGATAGTAGTGATACTGGAGTATAGTAGTGCTAGTAGTGATACTGGAGTACAGTAGTGATAGTAGTGATATTGGAGTATAGTAGTGATAGTAGTGATATTGGAGTATAGTAATGATAGTAGTGATATTGGAGTATAGTAGTGATAGTAGTGATACTGGAGTATAGTAGTGCTAGTAGTGATACTGGAGTACAGTAGTGATAGTAGTGATATTGGAGTATAGTAGTGATAGTAGTGATATTGGAGTATAGTAATGATAGTAGTGATACTGGAGTATAGTAGTGAGAGTAGTGATATTGGAGTATAGTAGTGATAGTAGTGATACTGGAGTATAGTAGTGATAGTAGTGATATTGGAGTATAGTAGTGATAGTAGTGATATTGGAGTATAGTAGTGATAGTAGTGATATTGGAGTATAGTAGTGATAGTAGTGATAGTAGTGATATTGGAGTATAGTAGTGATAGTAGTGATAGTAGTGATATTGGAGTATAGTAGTGATAGTAGTGATATTGGAGTATAGTAGTGATAGTAGTGATAGTAGTGATACTGGAGTATAGTAGTGATATTGGAGTATAGTAGTGATAATAGTGATAGTGGTGCTAGTAGTGATAGTGGTGCTGGCAGTGATAGTGGTGCTAGTAGTGATACTGGTGCTAGTAGTGATAGTGGCGCTAGTAGTGATACTGGTGCTAGTAGTGATAGTAGTGCTAGTGGTGCTAGTAGTGATAGTGGTGCTAGTTGTGATAGTGGTGCTAGTAGTGATAGTGGTGATAGTAGTGATAGTGGTGCTAGTAGTGATAGTGGTGCTAGTAGTGATAGTGGTGCTAGTAGTGATAGTGGTGCTAGTAGTGATAGTGGTGATAGTAGTGATAGTGGTGATAGTAGTGCTAGTAGTGCTAGTAGTGTTAGTGGTGATAGTAGTGTTAGTGGTGATAGTGGTGATAGTAGTGATAGTAGTGATAGTGGTGATAGTAGTGATAGTGGTGATAGTGGTGCTAGTAGTGTTAGTGGTGATAGTAGTGATAGTGGTGCTAGCAGTGATAGTAGTGACAGTGGTGATAGTAGTGACAGTGGTGCTAGTATTGATAGTGGTGCTAGTAGTGATAGTAGTGACAGTGGTGATAGTAGTGACAGTGGTGCTAGTAGTGATAGTGGTGCTAGTAGTGATAGTAGTGACAGTGGTGATAGTAGTGACAGTGGTGATAGTAGTGCTTGTGGTGCTAGTAGTGATAGTAGTGCTTGTGGTGCTAGTAGTGATAGTAGTGACAGTGGTGATAGTAGTGCTTGTGGTGCTAGTAGTGATAGTAGTGACAGTGGTGATAGTAGTGACAGTGGTGATAGTAGTGATAGTGGTGATAGTAGTGATAGTGGTGATAGTAGTGATAGTAGTGCTAGTAGTGTTAGTGGTGATAGTAGTGATAGTGGTGATAGTAGTGTTAGTGGTGATAGTAGTGATAGTGGTGCTAGTAGTGATAGTGGTGATAGTAGTGATAGTAGTGATAGTAGTGATAGTGGTGATAGTAGTGATAGTGGTGATAGTAGTGATAGTGGTGATAGTAGTGATAGTGGTGATAGTGGTGATAGTAGTGATAGTGGTGATAGTAGTGATAGTGGTGATAGTGGTGATAGTAGTGCTAGTAGTGTTAGTGGTGATAGTAGTGATAGTGGTGATAGTAGTGTTAGTGGTGATAGTAGTGATAGTGGTGCTAGTAGTGATAGTGGTGATAGTAGTGATAGTAGTGATAGTGGTGCTAGTAGTGATAGTGGTGATAGTAGTGATAGTAGTGATAGTAGTGATAGTAGTGATAGTGGTGATAGTAGTGATAGTGGTGATAGTAGTGTTAGTGGCCAGATGGTCTTGTCCCCTACAGTGTCTGGCTCCAACATGTCAGCTATACAAATGGCTTGGTAAAACATGCCGTACAAGAGATTCCTAACACCTACCAGCACTGTGCTTTCAATTCCCTCAAAGAACAAAGTCCAAGAACAAAATGAAATAGAACACACAGAGCCCTGGATAAAGTGTGAGGCTATGTCCCAAATGGCACCCAATTCCCTATATAGTGCACTACTTTTGACCAGAGCCCTATGGGTCTCAGCTCTCCCATCCAGCAGTCTTCCTGACAGCAGGACACCTATGGTGAGGCATTCTATCTAGCTACAAAACGTTATATGTTGCCATGTATCTAGCTGCAGAACGTTCTATGGTGCCATGTAACTAGCTGCAGAACATTCTATGGTGACATCTATCTATCTGCAGAACATTCTATGGTGCCATCTATCTAGCTGCAGAATGTTCTATGGTGACATCTATCTAGCTGCAGAACGTTCTATGGTGACATCTATCTAGCTGCAGAACGTTCTATGGTGACATCTATCTAGCTGCAGAACGTTCTATGGTGACATCTATCTAGCTGCAGAACGTTCTATGGTGACATCTATCTAGCTGCAGAATGTTCTATGGTGACATCTATCTAGCTGCAGAACGTTCTATGGTGACATCTATCTAGCTGCAGAATGTTCTATGTTGCCATCTATCTAGCTGCAGAATGTTCTATGGTGACATCTATCTAGCTGCAGAATGTTCTATGTTGCCATCTATCTAGCTGCAGAATGTTCTATGGTGACATCTATCTAGCTGCAGAACGTTCTATGGTGACATCTATCTAGCTGCAGAACGTTCTATGTTTCCATGTATCTAGCTGCAGAATGTTCTATGGTGACATCTATCTAGCTGCAGAACGTTCTATGTTGCCATGTATCTAGCTGCAGAACGTTCTATGGTGCCATGTATCTAGCTGCAGAATGTTCTATGGTGACATCTATCTAGCTGCAGAACGTTCTATGTTGCCATGTATCTAGCTGCAGAACGTTCTATGGTGCCATGTATCTAGCTGCAGAATGTTCTATGGTGACATCTATCTAGCTGCAGAACGTTCTATGTTGCCATCTATCTAGCTGCAGAACGTTCTATGTTGCCATCTATCTAGCTGCAGAACGTTCTATGTTGCCATGTATCTAGCTGCAGAACGTTCTATGTTGCCATCTATCTAGCTGCAGAACGTTCTATGGTGAACCTCAGTCACAGAACCTCAGTCATAGAACCTCAGTCACAGAACCTCGGTCATAGAACCTTGGTCATAGAACCTTGGTCATAGAACCTCGGTCATAGAACCTCAGTCACAGAACAGATTATCAAGTGATGTGTTCAAAATAAGGTGTCTACATTTATGTTTATTTAGTGATGCTGTTTTATTACATATTATCTCTAACAGTGATGAAAGATTTGGCAGTGGAGTGGAAGAGAGTGTGTGAGAGAAAGAGACAGAGAAGGAGAGACAGAGACAGAGACAGAGACAGAGACAGAGACAGAGACAGAGAGAGAGAGAGAGAGAGAGAGAGAGAGAGAGAGAGAGAGAGAGAGAGAGAGAGAGAGAGAGAGAGAGAGAGAGAGAGAGAGAGAGAGAGAGAGAGAGAGAGAGAAACATTAACCTAAATAGATGTATAGGCTTGCTGGTTCTCCTAGTCTCCATCCATCTATCACAAATGCAGACAGTGGAGTGCCACAATGTTGAAGAAGAAGAAGAAGAACATTGGATACTGTACATTGTAATAATATTTGTACTAAAACAACATCATGTTTTTAAAATAGACCAAAACATTGAAAGACTGTGTGTGCTGTAGGGGTTGTTTTATTAAAGGGACAGTGTGTACTCCACAGGAGGATCAATTCAAATGTGTATTCTTCACAGATAAAAGGCATGGGAGTAAACAGATGAGGGTAACAATAACTGAATTGTGCTGATGTAACTAATAAAGCCTTCTAAAAGGGGAGCATTATAGAGGCTACCAGAGGGAATGTGTTCCCAAAGTCCCAACTTGAGGCTCTCTGTTTACTTTAAGCTCTTTCCTTTTTTATCTCAATATCTCGTACTTTATAGGTAACAATACCTTACTGTGATTGTTTTGAATTAAAATGGTTTAAAAAAAAAAAGAAACAAAGATCCATTTCTTAGTAAGATCCATTTCTCAAGGAAGAAATGAGCTAGGACTGTCTGGGAGTGGTCTGAGTGGGGAGGAGAAACTAGCTGTTATTGGCAGAGAGGTTTGGAACTCTCCTGTTATTGGTCTATTAACTAATTTACTGGTGATGTCAAAACTCCCGCCAAAACATGCTGAAATTACATGTGGCCTTTTCAAACAGCTCTAAAAGGGAATGATCATAATTTTCACAATTTTACAGTATTATTCCAATCTCAAAGTGTGGAAATATATATAAAACACAGCAAAATCCCATTTGTGACTGCACTGTGCCTCTAATCAACTCTACTTAATCTAATCAACCACATTTAATCATTTTTGGCTTTGGCAGGAAGCCTTCTCCAACTGACTTCTTCTAGATAGAAGATACTGTATGTTCTGTATGGCGTTCCATCTCTGTGGATGAGTAGACACTGCCCCCTTTGGTAGAAAAGTAGAAATATAGGGAAATGAACGCAGGACATTGTAAAGTTGCCTCTACTGTTCTGCCATACCCAGGTACAAATGAATGACTGTTATGTAGCTGGTGGTTGGAATGCTGTGTGAGTAGCCTAATACAAAAACATTTAACTACAAACCTGCACAGAAAAGTCAGGGTGATTTAAAATGCAGGATACACACACAGAAATAAGACAGAGGATGTAAATAAACTAGTAAATATAAATAAAATTATGTAATTTCAATACAGTGCTTCTTTCCCTCCAGTCCTGATGAAGACCCTTTTTTCCAGTGTGACTACAACAACAACCACAACTAAAACAGTCAAAAGGTGTGAAAATCATCCAGAAGATTTAGATAATGACGTCATATCTTCAAAATACTTTAAATTGCCCCTCCCCCCCCCAAAAAATGATGAAATAAAACATTTTTTACACTTACATTTAAAAAATACTTTTCACATTGAGAGGGAAAATATAATTTTTTGTACTGTACAAGACATGAAACCAAACTTGGTTTTAAAGTTTGATTTGAAGAGGGATCCTGGTATCACGATGGTTTAAGAGTCCCAGAAAAATCACAAAAAAATCCCTTGCTATCATCCCACTTCAGAAGGGAATCCCTTCAAAGTTGACCTTGAAGATACCAATTTTCCAATTACGGTGATAAGAAAAGTCTTAGAAAAATATTAACAAAGTCCCTGCAATCTCTACATAATTTAAAGACAAAATGCCCTTTGAAAATTATTGTTAAAATCTCCAGACAGTTCTGTTTGTTCCCTTCTCCTTCTGTTGAACTCCATTGGCTGGGAGGTTCAAAGTTCATAGTTCAAAAGTGAAGCTTGTTCTCTCTTGTTGGTTGGACCGGTCCAGTCTGGTGTGGTGTGTGTGTCTGGGCAGGGCAGAGGAAGGGGGGGGGGCTCTGAGGTAAATAAGTAGGAATGGTGGTGAAACAAGCGGAGAAGGTCAGGGCAGGTGTGTGAGTTCATTTTCCCCAGGCGCCGTGGTAGTTTTGGCTCCCAGCTTGACATACAGTGGACAGAGAGACACAAATTCAGTTCCACTAAAATTCAGTTCCCCTGATCCAACACTCAAAGATAAAATGAGCAAGAGCAGAAAGTAGAACCACACCCATGTTGTCACAATGATGATGGACATGTTTCAGGCTTTAAAAAGCAGGGCCATGACAGAAAGGATGGAGCATGCAGGAGCCTGGTGGAGAAAAGGAACGGGTGGGGTGAGTGGGCGAAGCGGAGAGGGAGCACGAGATGGCGAGGGTGGGAGCAAGATTGTTAGGGGTGTTCTCAGGCTTCACTGATGTAAACACTGTTAGGTTGATGGAATGTGCAAGGTAAACAGAACAGAGCTCCACAACCACAGAGCTCCATGAACACAGAGCTCCATGAACACAGGGCTCCATGCACACAGTGCTCCATGAACACAGGGCTCCATGAACACAGGGCTCCATGAACACAGGGCTCCATGAACACAGGGCTCCATGAACACAGGGCTCCATGAACACAGAGCTCCATGAACACAGAGCTCCATGAACACAGGGCTTCATGAACACAGGGCTTCATGAACACAGGGCTTCATGAACACAGGGCTTCATGAACACAGGGCTCCATGAACACAGAGCTCCATGAACACAGAGCTCCATGAACACAGGGCTCCATGAACACAGGGCTCCATGCACATAGGGCTCCATGCACACAGTGCTCCATGAACACAGGGCCTGAACACAGGGCTCCATGAATACAGGGATCCATGCACACAGGGCTCCATGAACCCAGGGCTCCATGAACACGGGACCTGAACACAGGGCTCCATGAACATGGGACCTGAACACAGGGCTCTATAAACACATGGCCTGAACACAGGGCTTCATGCACACAGGGCTCCATGCACACAGGGCTCCATGCATACAGTGGGAACCTACTGGGAGGGCACTCTCTCCACCCGTCTCCCCCTGTGTCCCCCCTCTCTCCCCCCGTCTCCCCCATGTCTGAGAGGAAGCGAGTACTGTGTGTATACATATCACCCTGGCAGCTGGCTAAACAGCACCAGACTCCCAAATGGGACCCTATTCCCTACAAAGTGAAACGACTGACTGGGTTGGGATGAGGGATTTGATTGTAATACTGATCATTGAGGCTTTGTCTCCGTCCCAAATGGCACCCTATTCTCTATATATTGCACCAGTTTTGGCGAGAGCCCTATGAGGAATAGGGTACCATTTGGGACTCACACTTAATAACCTCCCTTGATCATGGCTCCCTCCCATCATATTGTTTAGATTACGTTGTTTAGTCTCTGCAGGACCACTTAGCATATCGTCTTAAGGTCTTAATAACTTTAGTGTGATTAGGTATTTATTCCCACAAAAGAAAATAAGATAAAAACCTGGGTGGAGACTACCACCATTCTTTCTCTCTCTCTCTCTCTCTCTCTCTCTCTCTCTCTCTCTCTCTCTCTCTCTCTCTCTCTCTCTCTCTCTCTCTCTCTCTCTCTCTCTCTCTGAGATTGATCTATAAAGCGATCCCAGTGGTCCTCTGTGATCAAAACACAGAGTACAGTCTTCCTGTGGAGGGGGGAGGAGAGGAGACAGAGGCTACTGACAGATTGATGGTAAATGGTGTGTTCTGCTGTTTGTTAGCGGCACAACTAAACTGGTCATAGGAGAGGTGAGCTGAGCCTGGGGTTACTCTGGGGTTAGGGTTAGGGGTACTACTGACCTGGTCATAGGAGAGGTGAGCTGAGCCTGGGGTTACTCTGGAGTGATCTCTGTTTCCTGGTGCACTACCACTTTGGTCACAGACATGTCTGGGTGCTGCTCCTTCGCCTCCTTAATGGCCTGGGCCAGAGCCTGAGAAGAGGGAATGTACATGAACACACACACACACACATTTGTAAACACAATCACCCCACAAGCAAATACAATCGCTAAAACCCACACGACTACACAGTTGGAAATGTTCATTATCCAAGAAAACTCAAAGGGGTTACTACATTCAGACAATACTGTGTTCAGTTCACATCACATCAACAAACAAGCTCTTTTATCTTATGGGATTTTATTATACAGACGACTGAAATGTTAAGGCATTGATTCTGTGTGATGGACAGAGCCGGGGGCTAGAATCTGAATTCTGTCCCCACCTTATCGTGATCAATCTCTGTGTCTCCAGTTATAACAATCCTCTTCTCAATGCGAGTCTCTGAGATCCCTCCTTTCACCGTCTGAAAGAGAGAGAGAAATAGTCAGAGGGAGAGGCAGGGAGGGAGGGAGGGAGGGAGGGAGGGAGGATAGGATGTCACCTTTCCAACAAGTCAGTCTGTCAAATTTCTGCCCTGCTAGAACTGCCCGGTCAACTGTAAGTGCTGTTGTTGTGAGGTGGAAACGTCTAGGAGCAACAACGGCTCAGCCGTGCAGTGTTAGGCCACACAAGCTCACAGAACGGGGCCGCCGAGTGCTGAAGCGTGTAGCACGTAAAAATCGTCACACAAGCCTAAGATCACCTGGAGTGGTGTAAAGCTCGCCACCATTGGACTCAGGAGCAGTGGAAACTTGTTCTCTGGAGTGATGAATCACGCTTCACCATCTGGCAGTCCAACAGAAGAATCTGGGTTTGGTGGATGCCAGGAGAACATTACCTGCCCGAATGCATAGTGCCAACTGTAAAGTTTGGTGGAGGAGGAATAATGGTCTGGGGCTGTTTTTCATGGTTCAGGCTAGGCCCTTAATTCCAGTGAAGGGAAATATTGACGCTAGAGCATAACATGACATTCTGTCCTTCTAACTATGTGGCAACAGTTTGGGGAAGGCCCTTTCCTGTTTCAGCACAAAAATGCCCCCGTGCACAAAGCGAGGTCCAAACAGAAACGGTTTGTCGAGATCGGTGGGGAAGAACTATAAACAGTGGATAGTCACATAGTACTGGCCTGCACAGAGCCCTGACCTCAACCCCATCGAACACCTTTGGGATGAATTGGAACACTGACTACGAAACCAGGCCTAATTGCCCAACATCAGTGCAGACCTCACTAATGCTCTTGTGGTTGAATGGAAGCAAGTCTCCGCAGCAATGTTCAACATAGTGGAAAGCCTTCCCAGAAGAGTGGAGGCTGTTATAGCAGGAAAGGGGGGACCAACTCCATGTTAATGCCCATGATTTTGTAAGGAGATGCTCGACGGGTAGGTGTCCACATACTTGGGCCTCACAATGGGCCTCAGAATTTCGTCACAGTATTTTTGTGCATTCAAATTGCCATTGATAAAGTGCAATTGTGTTTGTTGTCCATAGATTATGCCTGCCCATACCATAATCCCAATGCCACCATGGGGCGCTCTGTTCACAACGTTGACATCAGCAAACCCCTCGCCCACACAACGCAATACATGTGGTCTGCGGTTGTGAGTCCGGTTGGACGTACTGCCAAATTCTCTAAAACGACGTAGGAGGCAGCTTATGTTAGAGACATGAACATTAAATTCTCTGGCAACAGCTCTGGTGGACATTCCTGCAGTCAGCATGCCAATTGCACATCTGTTGCATTGTGTTGTGTGACAAACCTGCACATTTTAGAGTGGCCTTTTATTGTCCCCAGCACAAGGTGCACCTGTGTAATGATCATGCTGGAAACCCAGTGCTAAATGACAAAAATGCAAATGTAAAACATCTAGAAGGCCAAACTGATCCTAGGTCAGGAAGCCCAGGACGTACCTTGGTGATCTGAGTGGTGGTGGTTGTACTGACTGTCTCTGAGGTGATGGTCTGGGCACTCAGCAGCACTCCAGAGTCCCTCTCTTCCAAGCTGTCTACGGGCTGAAGGAGACACTATGTTAACACAAGGAGGAGAAAAGGGGTTAATTTAGGGCAGCATTGTCTACCGGCTGTGAGAAAGACAACAGGATCGTGTTCATTAGGCACCAAAAGGAAGAAAACACACTGAAACAGGGAGGGACTACCAGGACTTAAAAATAAATGCTTGTTTTCATTTTCCGTTTAAAGATGTTTTAAAACTTTTTTCATTTGGGTATCCTTATGAATACGACCCAGTTCACTGTTAACACAAACTAATTGGGTTAATAAAGGGTTTTATTTAATAACTACAGTAATGATCCCTCTCACCTGTGCTGACTCATAGGTAATGGTCTTGGTCTCAGTGTGCACGATGGGGACCTCCTTGTTAGAGACGTCTCCTCGCAGGGAGTTAGACATGTCTGAGATGGTGATTGTCTGTGTCTTCACCACGTTAGACTGTGAAGAAAGAGGGAAAACACAGAGTGAATATTGAGTTTATCGTATCTTCACTCCTAACCAACGTCTCTAACTGCATACTGGATCTATCAGAACCTTCTGTAGTATGACAGAATACTATATAAAGCATACATACACTGAATTAACACGTTTCTCCCCATACCGTATTCTCTCCCAAACCATCTATCATAGATCTGTCAAGACCCATGATGACCTATGACCCATAGACAACCCTCATAGTAATGAAGTATGGTCTAAAAATACTAGATATGTATTTTATCTGCTATGACCTATGTGTCTATCCCCAGTTTATACTATGTGTCTATCCCCTGTTTATACTATGTGACTATCCCCTGTTTATACTATGTGACTATCCCCAGTTTATACTATGTGACTATCCCCTGTTTATACTATGTGACTATCCCCTGTCTATACTATGTGACTATCCCCTGTCTATACTATGAGACTATCCCGTCTATACTATGAGACTATCCCCTGTTCATACTATGAGACTATCCAGTCTATACTATGAGACTATCCCCTGTTTATACTATGTGACTATCCCCTGTCTATACTATGTGACTATCCCCTGTCTATACTATGAGACTATCCCGTCTATACTATGAGACTATCCCCTGTTCATACTATGAGACTATCCAGTCTATACTATGTGACTATCCCCTGTTTATACTATGTGACTATCCCCTGTCTATACTATGTGACTATCCCCTGTCTATACTATGTGACTATCCCCTGTCTATACTATGTGACTATCCCCTGTCTATACTATGTGACTATCCCCTGTCTATACTATGTGACTATCCCCTGTCTATACTATGTGACTATCCCGTCTATACTATGTGACTATCGCCTGTTTATACTATGTGACTATCCCGTTTATACTATGTGACTATCCCCTGTCTATACTATGTGACTATCCCGTTTATACTATGTGACTATCCCCTGTTCATACTATGAGACTATCCCGTCTATACTATGAGACTATCCAGTCTATACTATGAGACTATCCCCTGTTTATACTATGTGACTATCCCCTGTCTATACTATGTGACTATCCCCTGTTTATACTATGTGACTATCCCCTGTTCATACTATGAGACTATCCCGTCTATACTATGAGACTATCCAGTCTATACTATGAGACTATCCCCTGTCTATACTATGTGACTATCCCCTGTCTATACTATGAGACTATCCCCTGTTCATACTATGAGACTATCCCCTGTTCATACTATGAGACTATCCAGTCTATACTATGTGACTATCCCCTGTTTATACTATGTGACTATCCCCTGTTCATACTATGAGACTATCCCGTCTATACTATGAGACTATCCAGTCTATACTATGAGACTATCCCCTGTCTATACTATGTGACTATCCCCTGTCTATACTATGAGACTATCCCCTGTTCATACTATGAGACTATCCCGTCTATACTATGAGACTATCCCCTGTTCATACTATGAGACTATCCAGTCTATACTATGAGACTATCCCCTGTTCATACTATGAGACTATCCAGTCTATACTATGAGACTATCCCCTGTTCATACTATGAGACTATCCAGTCTATACTATGAGACTATCCCCTGTTTATACTACGTGTCTATCCATTCCCCTTGTGCTGTAGGTCTGGTTCTAGCCAGGACTATCGTCCATCCCAGACACGGTGTCTCAGACAATCTACTTAAACTAAAAGTAGACAGGTTTGTTTTGCAGCTCAGGGGTTGGAGACCGGAAAAACTCTTGCAGTCATTAAAAAATATGCTTCATGTGAAAAATTATGATTCATGAAGTGTATGCTTATTCAAACTGAACTTCCCTACCCAACCACAACACATTATTCTACATCTAAAAATAAAAGTCCAATATTTTTTTCTAACAAAAACAAACAATTAAGTTGAGGAAGAAACATTGTCAAGAGAGAGAAAACTGTAATTGCGTTGTTATAAAATAGAGAGAGAGAGAGAGGATGTGCTGCAGCACAGCGGCAAACTGCGTCCCAAATGGCACCCTATTCTATATATAGTGCACTATTTTTGACCAGGGCTCATAGGGCACCATAGGGCTCCTGTCAAAAGTAGTGCACTATACAGGGAATCTGGTGACATTTGTGACTCATACAATGTGATAAAACACTGTAAAGCCAGCTTTTCATAATAAGAGTGCCTCTTAGGGGTCTAGCCATGTGCTTTTCATAATAAGAGCACCCCTCTGGGACGACGGAGAGGAGGATCAAGCCCCCGGCGCCCCTGGCAACCTGCCACGCCAATTATCCAGATATGCAGATTTTCAGAGGGATCATCAGTAACTTTCATTTGGCTTTTTAATCTTTCATCTCAAACTCTCCAGGGGGAGGGGGGGAGGGAGAGAGAGACAGAGAGAGAGACAGAGAGAAACAGAGAAAGACACAGAGAGACAGAGAGAGAGAGACAGAGAGAGAGAGAAACAGAGAAAGACACAGAGACAGAGAGACAGAGAGAGAGAGAGAGACAGAGAAAGAAAGAGAGAGAGAAAGAAAGAAAGAGAGAGAGAGAGAGACAGAGACAGAGAGACAGAGAGAGAGAGACAGAGAGAGAGACAGAGACAGAGACAGAGACAGAGAGACATTTGATTTAGTTCACATATTCAAGTCGGATATAATTTTGAGCCCATGAGAGGAGCAGATATGAAATATGACAGCTATAGCAGAGTGCATGCTGGACCGGACATCTCTTCAAAGCAGGGCAATCTTCTCACTGTGTAGTCCATTTCAAAGTCAAGCTCTCCACATGACACAACTAATAATTAAGGAGACCTAATTTCTAGGCCTAGCTCCCTTCCTGGAGTTAGAGACCAAGAGAGCCAACTAGAGAGCCAACATCAGGGGGGTGGAGAGGTGTTTCATAATTAGCAGAAAAACAGACAAAACCCTCCCCCCCAAAAAAACTAAATAAAATGAACGAGTGGATATCCCTAATTGGTGATCAGATGAGATCCCCCCCCCAACATAGAATCTAAAAACTATCCCGTTTATACTATGTGACTATAGTATAAACATCCTTCTTAGCATGCAGGAAACACCATAGAATGAAACAGAACAGTAGTAGTATACTGTATATATACAGTAGTAATGTATACATTAGTAATATACAGTGTCTTCGGAAGGTATTCAGACCCCTTTTTCCACATTCTAGGCAAGTCAGTTAATCGTATTCTAAAATGTATTTTTTTTAAATCCTCAGCAATCTACACACAATACTCCATAATGACAAAGCGAAAACAGGATGTTATAGATTTTTTTGCAAATGTATTACAAATAAATAACAGAAATACCTTATTTACATAAGTATTCAGACCCTTTGCTTTGAGACTCGAAATTGAGCTCAGGTGCATCCTGTTTCCATTGATCATCCATTGGAGTCCACCTGTGGTAAATTCAATTGATTGGACATGATTTGGAAAGGCACACAATTGTCTATATAAGGTCCCACAGTAGACAGTGCATGTCAGAGCAAAAACCAAGCCATGAGGTCGAAGGAATTGTCTGTAGAGCTCCGAGACAGGATTGTGTCGAGGCACAGATCTGCGGAAGGGTACCAAAAAAATTCTGCATCATTGAAGGTCCCCAAGAACACAGTGGCCTCCCATCATTCTTAAATGGAAGATGTTTGGAACCACCAAGACTCTTCCTAGAGTTGGCCGCCCGGCCAAACTGAGCAATCGGGGGAGAAGGGCCTTGGTCAGGGTGGTGACCAAGAACCTCATGGTCACTTTGACAGAGCTCTAGAGTTCCTCTATAGAGATGGGAGAACCTTCCAGAAGGACAACCATCTCTGCAGCACCACCACCAATCAGGCCTTTATGGTAGAGTGGCCAGACGGAAGCCACCCCTCAGTAAAAGGCACATGACAGCCCGCTTGGAGTTTGCCAAAAGGCACCTAAAGACTCTCAGACCATGAGAAACAAGATATATTCTTGCCAAGCGTCACGTCTGGAGGAAACCTGGCACCATACCTACGGTGAAGCATGGTTGGTGGCAGAATCATGCTGTGGGGATGTTTTTCAGCAGCAGGGACTGGGAGATGAGTCAGGATCCAGGCAAAGATGAACGGAGCAAAGTACAGAGTGTGAAAAAAGTGAAGGGGGTCTGAATACTTTCTGAAGGCACTGTATATACGGTTTGTAAGCACCTCTAAGTGACTTACAGACACAGTACAGATACTCAAAGTTAGCATTGTCTAATTACAGTAGATGTATGTATTTTACAGTCGCTAAATGACTTTCAAAAAAATTAATAGTGAATTATAAAAATAAATACTAGATCAATATAGTGACAATTGCTTTCTATGGCCAGTTTCACAGTGAACATAATACAAATGTCCATCTTTCCAGTGACCCAAGTTCCTATAATAATTGATCATATGTTAGAATAGTCATACACACATTTACACACACAAACACCAACTAATACAGGAACAGGAACTAATACAGGATCAGGAACTAACACAGGAAAATGAACTAATACAGTAACAGGATCTAATACAGTAACAGGAACTAATACAGGAACAGGAACTAATACAGGAACAGGAACTATTGCAGGAAGAGGAACTACTACACAGACATTAACTAATACAAAACAGGAACTAATACACAAACACTAACTAATACAGGAACAGGAACTAAGAGGAACAGGAACTAATACAGGAACAGGAAATGTACTCACATGCACAAAGTTATTGAATGCACTTACACCACCACTCCATTGATAAACAATACTTTACCAGAGTATTTCTAACGGCAACATACTGTTCAGTGCAACTGTGCTATAAGGACAAGCCAGGATCAAGAAAGACCGTTGGAGAGTACGCATCTCAAATAGCATTCAAATGGCTTTGGTGGGATTTCATACAGTCTAGGAAGCCATTCCAAAAGTTTCTAAACTAGTCAAGTGTTGACACATACAGTATCTTTAATTCAAACTCACTAGTTGGAGTAATAATCAGCAAGTGGTTGATACATATCGTTTATACATATTATCTTAGTTTAAATCAGTCTGAAAAATAAAGTTACATCTTTTCTGGACAGAAGACACTTTCTCAATCTCTCTTCCTACCTCTCTCTCTCTCTCTCGCTCTCTCTCTCTCTCTGGTAAGAGGGGCAGGCAGTGGGTAGTGATTGTTAGGACACACAGGGAGGAAGTGGTAGGCCACCATCAACAGTAGTGGAACGCTTAGCAACCAGTGTTCCTGTTTCTTTCTGGTTACCTGTAGTGATGTCTGTCAGGTAAACAAGTACACCAAGTACACCAATACCAGGTCCCAAATGGCACCCTATTCCATATTTAGTGTACTCCTTTTAAAAGTAGTGCACTATATAGAGAATAGGGTGCCTTGCCTTTATGAGTGCAACAACAGCAACATGGGTTTAAAGGCCATGAGCACTGTATGGTGATGATAGTAACAAGTCATAGGTTCTTCTCTTAAATACAACCTGAGTGTCCCGTCTATCCTATCTGTCCTGTCTATACTGTCTGTCCTGTCTGTCCTTCCTGCTCAGGCCTAGAAAACATCAACATAGACCTGAGCCAATCCAGCTCAGTGGCAGACAGAGAGTAGCTCTCTGCTGTAGCATGGCCAGGGCCTGTGTTTAACCTTAATTTACAGTAACTTGGCAAGTCAGTTAAGAGCAAATTCTTATTTACAATGACGGCCAACACCGGCCAAACTCGGACGACGCTGGGCCAATTGTGCGCCGCCCTATGGGACTCCCAATCACGGCCGGTTGTGATACAGTCTGGATTCGAAACAGGTTGTCTGTAGGGACGCCTCTAGCACTGAGATGCTGTGCCTTAGAATAAGAGGAGGGACCTGATCCAAGGTCAGCAATACAGATCTCTCAGGCTGTTGGGAGAGTTTCTTCTAGTTAAACGGATGGCCATAGATTTAAATCATCTACTGCTATACAGCAGAGCATTATCCTGGAGTTACTGCACTACACTGATTGATAGAAACACTAAGGGATGAATCCTAACTTCCACTTAAAAGAAAATCCCACCAAACAACAGGGAGATAAGGGAAAAACTTTACTTAAAGGGAAAATACACCTGAAGACATTTTGGGGGGTATTTGTTTCATTAGTCCATTCTTGACATGTTTTCAAGATATATAACTTAACAAAAATACAGAAATACAGCCGCTATGACACATTTTGAGTCTTTAGTCTCCCATTGACTTAAAGGGTAAGTTTGAGATATGGGAAGATTCTGTGGACAGAGCGTGAAAATATACAGTAGTCAACAGGCTGAACACAAGCAGTGAAGAGTCAGTGTGGCAGACAACGTTTGTTAGTAACACTGGATGGTTTTCTTTTCACCATGGAATATTGCAAGTAAAAGTTATAGAAGATCCTTGAAGTCAGGATATAAGTCTCTAGTAGCGAGGGGGTCAAATACAGCTCTCAACAGTTCCTGAAAAATGTGCTGGCAAGGACAACAATGCCATAGTCCTCAATGCAAAAAAAACCTGGTAATTCACTCAGTGAAATGCTCAATAGGGGTTGGTGTCTGTGTGTGTGTGTGTGTGTGTGTGTGTGTGTGTGTGTGTGTGTGTGTGTGTGTGTGTGTGTGTTGGAGTCAGATGAAGGAACAGAGAATAGATGGAGGGGAGGCAACAGAGCGTAAAACTGGAGAATTCTGTCTCTGTCCTTAAACAAGGCTACTTGACTGGGTGGTTCAGTTCAGTAGAGGTCGCCCTTTCTCTCTCTATCGGACCTGCCAGTCACTGGGTGGTTCAGTTCAGTAGAGGTCGCCCTTTCTCTCTCTATCGGACCTGCCAGTCACTGGGTGGTTCAGTTCAGTAGAGGTCGCCCTTTCTCTCTCTATCGGACCTGCCAGTCACTGGGTGGTTCAGTTCAGTACAGGGCTCTCTCTTTCTCCATCGGACCGGCCAGTCACTGGGTGGTTCAGTTCAGTACAGGGCTCTCTCTTTCTCCATCGGACCGGCCAGTCACTGGGTGGTTCAGTTCAGTAGAGGTCGCCCTTTCTCTCTCTATCGGACCTGCCAGTCACTGGGTGGTTCAGTTCAGTACAGGGCTCTCTCTTTCTCCATCGGACCGGCCAGTCACTGGGTGGTTCAGTTCAGTACAGGGCTCTCTCTTTCTCTATCGGACCAGCCAGTCACTGGGTGGTTCAGTTCAGTACAGGGCTCTCTCTTTCTCCATCGGACCGGCCAGTCACTGGGTGGTTCAGTTCAGTACAGGGCTCTCTCTCTCTCCACCGGACCGGCCAGTCAGATAAACACCAGCCAACACAGGGTGAGAAACATGAACAGCAGTCCAGAGAGGAAGGAGAAGGAGACAAGAGAAGGTTGGAGCTGCAGCATGTCTGGGTACAGCTGGCAGGCTGAAGGTCCTCTGGCCCTGTCCTCCTCCTCAGGCATGGCTGGGTACTGCTGGCAGGCTGAGGGCCCCCTGGCCCTGTCCTCCTCCTCAGGGATGGCTGGGTACAGCTGGCAGGCTGAGGGCCCCCTGGCCCTGTCCTCCTCCTCAGGCATGTCGATAGAGATCCTCAGAGTGGGCCCCTGGCCCCCAGCCTCCTCATCCTCAGAATCATCAGAAGTATAATCTTCCTCCTCCTCCTGTAGATAGTGGTGTCTGAGGAGCGTTGGGCCCCCGAGGGCCGAGGAGGCCTGCTGTTGCTGTCTCAGTAATCTTACCTGGTATGCAAACAGAGGACGCTTTCCTCGCTGTGTTCAGCAATGGGAGACCAAGAGAGACAGAAAACAATGAACAGACATGTGGGGGAATGGTCAACAGACAGGCAGGAAGTAGGGGAGGAGAAGTGGGGAAGGGACAGGGGGACATGGAGAGGGAGGTGGAGGAGGGGGGGAAGGGATAGGGGGACATGGAGAGGGAGGTGGAGGAAGAGGAGAAGGGACAGGGGGACATGTAGAGGGAGGTGGAGGAAGAGGAGAAGGGACAGGGGGACATGTAGAGGGAGGTGGAGGAAGAGGAGAAGGGACAGGGGGACATGGAGAAGGAGGTGGAGGAAGAGGAGTAGGGACAGGGGGACATGGAGAGGGAGGTGGAGGAGGGGAAGGGACAGGGGACATGGAGAGGGAGGTGGAGGAGGGGAAGGGACAGTGGACATGGAGAGGGAGGTGGAGGAAGAGGAGGAGGAGGGACAGGGGACATGGAGAGGGAGGAGGAAGAGGAAGAGGAAGAGGAGGAGGAGGAGGAGGAGGAGGGTGGTATGCCATGTTGTAATAAAATTATCTACCATTGAAGTGAGGGCAGAGGGAAGGAAAAGTCGTCTTCGGTTCATTTAATAAAGTTCTCTCTGGAAGTACCCTCTGGAAATTCTCTCTGAACTTTGACAGTAGTGAGTGGTAGGTCCCATCACTGAGCTTCAGCCTGACTTTCCGGCTGTAGGCAGTGAGGTTTAGGGTCCAGGGTGGTCTGACCAGGCCGTACCAACCTCTAGGGCAGTGTTGGCAGCAGCAGTTCTGGGGCTGGAGAATTTTTATGGGGCTCTGCTCCTCCACGGCTGGGGTTAGATTGGATGGCTGGGGTTAGATTGGATGGCTGGGGTTAGATTGGATGGATGGGGTTAGATTGGATAAAGGCATTCTCTGGCAGGTAAAATGCTAGCTAGTGCAAACCGTTTGTTTGGCAGTGCAACGTCTTGGATCAGAATACCGTTAGGGGAGAACCAGCATAGAAGCGGGCTTGGTGCGGTTTGGATAGACCACAGTGTGCCCTCCTCCTCACTGCATCCCTATAGTCAGTCAGTCAATGCCTTAAAGAGATGAGCTTATGAATGCATTGAGGTCTATTGGGACTTGGGATGCTCACATTTGGGATTTGTTGTTAATGTGTTCATGAAGATTGAAAGATCACCACACTATGTGTATTTTACTGTAATTGTGCATTTTTTCAGTGATCTTTTAGAAAAAAGTTAAAGATCATAATCTCCATTGATATAAATTGTGCTGTAGGCCTTCGTCTAAACATGACTCAGAACAGATTGAAAGTTAAGATCATTTTTTAGGGTAAAAGTTTAGAAATGTTCTGATGGAAGGGATTATTATTCTACAGGATACCCAGGTACATAGACAGGACATGAGAACGGTCTGGGGTAGACAGGGTACCCAGGTACATAGACAGGACATGAGAACGGTCTGGGGTAGACAGGATACCCAGGTACATAGACAGGACATGAGAACGGTCTGGGGTAGACAGGATACCCAGGTACATAGACATAACATGAGAACGGTCTGGGGTAGACAGGATACCCAGGTACATAGACATAACATGAGAACGGTCTGGGGTAGGCAGGGTACCCAGGTACATAGACAGGACATGAGAACGGTCTGGGGTAGACAGGATACCCAGGTACATAGACAGGACATGAGAACGGTCTGGGGTAGACAGGATACCCAGGTACATAGACAGGACATGAGAACGGTCTGGGGTAGACAGGATACCCAGGTACATAGACAGGACATGAGAACGGTCTGGGGTAGACAGGGTACCCAGGTAGCTGGAGGCAGCTTCAAGTCTGGGAGTAAAACTGTATTTTCAGCCCCATGGCAGTAGATGGGCGAGGGGAGGGGAGCGGTGATGCGCGGTGACCCAAGGCCTGAACACCTCTCTGGGTCTCCAGATCCTCCTCAGGAGAAGGGGGTGGAGGAGGAGGAGGAGGAGCAGGAGGAGGAGGGAGGGGATATGACTGTGAGGCAGGGCAGGACTTTGAAAGGAGAGGAGGAGGAGGAAGATGAGGTGGAAGAGGAGGAAGAGGATGAGGAAGAGCAGGATGAGGAAGATGAAGCGGAGGAGGAAGAGGAGGATGAGGAAGAGGAAGCAGAGGAGGAAGAGATGGAGGAGGAAGAGGAGGAGGATGAGGAAGAGAAAGCGGAGGAGGAAGAAGAGGAGGAAGAGGAGGATGATGAGGAAGAGGAAGCGGAGGAGGACGAAGAAGAGGAGGAGGGGGAGGAGGAAGAAGAGGAGGAGGAGGGGGTCAGTTTGTTTTGTTGTTGTTGCTGTTTATTTTTTGGTTGTTTGCTAGGTTTAGTTTTTTGTTCTTCAGTCTCTTACCACTGTGTCAGACACGATCATCATCATCATCATCATCATCATCATCATCATCACCGAGTCATGCAGCTTCACTACTATCGGGTCAAACCCAGCCATGCGATTTGATTGGCAGAATAAAGCAGGAATACAAAGCTGGCAGCAGCCAATCATGGAGCGGAGGCAGTGGTGAGGGGGTGGGTTTGGGAAAGGTTAGGTGGTGTGGATTGGAAGGGGGCACTAAACTAGGTAAGCTGCGGGGAGGAGAGCGCAGTCCTGTGAGGGAAGATAGGCAGCTGATTCTCTTGTCTTGCTTAAGGCCACAGCCATACAGCCTCCATACAGATGCCATACAGAGCCTCCATACAGCTGCCATACACACAGCCTCCATACAGCTGCCATACACACAGCCTCCATACAGCTGCCATACACACAGCCTCCATACAGCTGCCATACACAGCCTCCATATATCTGCCATACACAGCCTCCATACAGCTGCCATACACAGCCTCCACACATCTGCCATACACACAGCCTCCATACAGCTGCCATACACAGCCTCCACACATCTGCCATACACACAGCCTCCATACAGCTGCCATACACAGCCTCCATATATCTGCCATACACAGCCTCCATACAGCTGCCATACACAGCCTCCACACATCTGCCATACACACAGCCTCCATACAGCTGTCATACACACAGCCTCCATATATCTGCCATACACACAGCCTCCATACAGCTGTCATACACACAGCCTCCATATATCTGCCATACACACAGCCTCCATACAGCTGTCATACACACAGCCTCCATATATCTGCCATACACACAGCCTCCATACAGCTGCCATACACAGCCTCCATACAGCTGCCATACACAGCCTCCATACAGCTGCCATACACACAGCCTCCATACAGCTGCCATACACACAGCCTCCATACAGCTGCCATACACAGCCTCCATATATCTGCCATACACAGAGTATGGCAACCCACCTCACCCCACCCCAGCCCAACCCACCCCAGAACCACCCCAGCATAGCCCAACCCACCCCAGCCCACCCCACCCCAGCCTAACCGACCCCAGCCCACCCCACTCCACCCCAGCCTAGGCCAACCCACCCCAGCCTAACCCAGCCCAACCCACCCCAGCCCAACCCACCCCAGCCTAACCCACCCCAGCCGACCCCACCCCAGCCTAGCCCAACCCACCATAGCCTAGCCCAACCCACCCCAGCCTAGCCCAACCCACCCCAACCCAGCTTAGCCCAAACCAGCTCAGCTTAACCCAACCCAGCCCAACCCAGATCAGTTAAGCCCAACCCAGACCAGCTCAGCCCAACACAACCTATCCCAGCCCCTGTATGGCCAGTAAGGACTGAATTAGAGTACCTTTATCTCTGATACGCCACCAACTACTCTGTATGCAGGTGATAGGGAGGCCGTCCTCACCTGCACACACACACACACACACACACACACACACACACACACACACACACACACACACACACACACACACACACACACACACACACACACACACACACACACACACCCACATGAATATACACAGAGAAAGATACTCCAAGAACATGTCAACTGTACACACTTGATGAAAGTCTCTGAAACATGCTGTCTGCTGACTATGACCCTGTGCACAGTACATGCTTAGGGAATGAAACATCCTTTATTTCTCTCTACTAAGTATAAGGAAATAAAAAACATTTATTTCAAATTAACACAGCACAGCACACCTGTAATGCAGGTATTCCAGGTCATCTGCCATTCTCTAGAAATTGGACATTAACTTCTGTCAAAAACTGAAACTGAGATGACTGCATCCTCTAGATTAGTGACTAGACAATGATTTGTGTCAAAAACAACAACTGAATGACATGAGAAAAAGACCCCAGCAAACCCTACTGGGACTAATGACGCTGTTCAAAGTAACAACTAGAAAGACAACATGCTTAAAAAAAGTCAAAACACATCTTCAATTAAAAATGAAAGCACATAAACATAACATCCCTTATAGGTAAACTGCCAGCAAATGCAAAAAGTGAGTCAAAGGTAACATCTTTCACTTGAAACATCCTATTGTTGACAGGAATCCTGGTGGTGCTTTGAGTTGAACTAGAGAGAGTAAAGATGTCTCTGTCCCTCTGAGTACCATGGGCTGCTATAGATGTCTCTGTCCCTCTGAGTACCATGGGCTGCTATGGCTGTCTCTGTCCCTCTGAGTACCATGGGCTGTTATGGCTGTCTCTGTCCCTCTGAGTACCATGGGCTGCTATAGATGTCTCTGTCCCTCTGAGTACCATGGGCTTCTATGGCTGTCTCTGTCCCTCTGAGTACAATGGGCTGCTATAGATGTCTCTGTCCCTCTCAGTACCATGGGCTGCTATGGCTGTCTCTGCCTCTCTGAGTACCATGGGCTGCATTGTCTTTCTCTGTCCCTCTGAGTACCATGGGCTGCTATGTCTGTCTCTGTCCCCCTGAGTACCATTGGCTGATATCTCTGTCTCTGTCCCTCTGAGTACCATGTCTGATATGTCCGTCTCTGTCCCTCTGAGTACCATGGGCTGCTATGGATGTCTCTGCCTCTCTGAGTACCATGGGCTGCTAAGGCTGTTTCTGTCCCTCTGAGTACCATGGGCTGCTATGTCTGTCTCTGTCCCTCTGAGTACCATGGGCTGCTATGTCTGTCTAGGTCCCTCTGAGTACCATATGCTGCTATGTCTGTCTCTGTCCCTCTGAGTACCATGGGCTGCAATGGCTGTCTCTGCCTCTCTGAGTACCATGGGCTGCTATGGCTGTCTCTGTCCCTCTAGGTAACTTGGGCTGCTATGGCTGTCTCTGTCCCTCTGAGTACCATGGGCTGCTATGTCTGTCTCTGTCCCTCTGAGTACCATGGGCTGCTATGGCTGTCTCTGTCCCTCTGAGTACCATGGGCTGCTATGGCTGTCTTTGTCCCTCTGAGTACCATGGGCTGCTATGTCTGTCTCTGTCCCTCTGAGTACCATGGGCTGATATGGCGGTCTCTGTCCCTCTGAGTACCATGGGCTGCTATGTCTGTCTCTGTCCCTTTGAGTACCACAGGCTGCTATGCCTGTCTCTGTCTCTCTGTTCTGTACCGAGACTGGTTGTTCTGTTGACTCCATAGAAATATAATAATCTCTAGAAGTTTCTTAGAGCCTCTAACCCTGGCAATTTGACTGGTAAAGTCATTGGTACACTTGCCAGTTCACCCATTATGGCATCATTGACTTGAATGGGGAAGCCCGTTCTATTAATTTCAGTTCTGTTGGTGTTGACTCACCCCGTCAGTGCCTGGCTGCAGCTGTCCGTTGATGCTGGCTGTGCGAAAGGGTGAGTGGGTGGACAGGCGCTTGTCCCACTCGCTCTGCCGCGGCTCCGGAACAGACTCCATGAAGCTTCTCTTCAGCTCACTGATACTGGTGTGGTGACGCATGATCTCTGTCTGGGTCTTATCCAGGTCCTGGGAGGAGGGAAAGGGGTGGAGAGACAGATAGGGGGGAAGGAGAGTAGAAGGGGTGGGGAGAGAGTGGAGGGACAGGGGAGGGATAGAGGGGGGAGGGGTGAGAGAGAAAGAGAGCGAGGGAGCGGAGGAGAAGTGCATGATAGAAAAAGTAGGTAGAGGGAGCGTAGGAGAAGTGCATGATAAGATAAAGTAGAGACAGGGAGCGTAGGAGAAGTGCATGATAAGATAAAGTAGAGACAGGGAGCGTAGGAGAAGTGCATGATAGATAAAGTAGAGACAGGGAGCGTAGGAGAAGTGCATGATAGATAAAGTAGAGACAGGGAGCGTAGGAGAAGTGCATGATAGATAAAGTAGAGACAGGGAGTGGAGGAGAAGTGCATTATAAATAAAGTAGAGAGAGAGGGAGCGGAGGAGAAGTGCATGATAGATAAAGAAGAGACAGGGAGCGTAGGAGAAGTACATGATAGATAAAGAAGAGACAGGGAGCGGAGGAGAAGTACATGATAGATAAAGTAGAGACAGGGAGTGTAGGAGAAGTGCATGATAGATAAAGTAGAAAGAGGGAGCGGAGGAGAAGTACATGATAGATAAAGTAGAGACAGGGAGTGTAGGAGAAGTGCATGATAGAAAAAGTAGAGAGAGGGAGCGGACAAGAAGTGCATGATAGATAAAGTAGAAACAGGGAGTGTAGGAGAAGTGCATGATAGATAAAGTAGAGAGAGGGAGCGGAGGAGAAGTGCATGATAGTTAAAGTAGAGACAGGGAGCGTAGGAGAAGTGCATGATAGATAAAGTAGAGACAGGGAGTGGAGGAGAAGTGCATGATAGATAAAGTAGAGACAGAGAGGATGGTTTAAGGGGAAGGCAGAAAGAGAGGGCAAAAGGGTAAAGCACCCAGATTGGAAGGGGGTAGGGGGAAAGTATGTCATTATTTTGGGGTAGTGACTGGAAATGACACATTTACAAGTTTAGCAGAATGCAACATGATTGATGAGTTGCTTATGATATCAAACAAAATGCATTTGGAAGTTGGAACAGGCCTGCCCATCACAAAGAGGACAACCAACATGACAACAACAGGCCATCCAGACCACATGATGTTCTATAGACAACCAACATGACAACAACAGTCCATCCAGACCACATGATGTTCTATAGACAACCAACATGACAACAACAGTCCATCCAGACCACATGATGTTCTATAGACAACCAACATGACAACAACAGTCCATCCAGACCACATGATGTTCTATAGACAACCAACATGACAACAACAGGCCATCCAGACCACATGATGTTCTATAGACAACCAACATGACAACAACAGTCCATCCAGACCACATGATGTTCTATAGACAACCAACATGACAACAACAGGCCATCCAGACCACATGATGTTCTATAGACAACCAACATGACAACAGGCCATCCAGACCACATGATGGTCTATAGACAACCAACATGACAACAACAGGCCATCCAGACCACATGATGTTCTATAGACAACCAACATGACAACAGGCCATCCAGACCACATGATGTTCTATAGACAACCAACATGACAACAGGCCATCCAGACCACATGATGGTCTATAGACAACCAACATGACAACAACAGGCCATCCAGACCACATGATGTTCTATAGACAACCAACATGACAACAACATGCCATCCAGACCACATGATGTTCTATAGACAAGCAACATGACAACAACAGGCCATCCAGACCACATGATGTTCTATAGACAACCAACATGACAACAGGCCATCCAGACCACATGATGGTCTATAGACAACCAACATGACAACAACAGGCCATCCAGACCACATGATGTTCTATAGACAACCAACATGACAACAACATGCCATCCAGACCACATGATGTTCTATAGACAAGCAACATGACAACAACAGGCCATCCAGACCACATGATGTTCTATAGACAAACAACAGACTGTCCTGTGTTCTCGCCACTCTGTTGCCTCCTCTGCAGATTGAACTTTAGACGATCCATCTCCATCCAGAATCCATGCCTATCCATATTCATAGTGCAGATTTTGAGTGATTGCCCTTTACCAATCTACCACATGTTGGGACCGTGATCATAGAGCTAAAATAACACACCCGTTAGACTAGAGTCTCCTGGTTAATGACTATTCATAAACTATGTCTGTTCGGAACAGAATCTGCATCCCCTAGGATCTTAATTTGATCATTATTTTGTTGCTGAGAACTTTCCTGAATGAAATCGTGTAGTGTATTCGAGGTTTAAAAAGGCGTCTAAAGTTTGTCATTTACACTTAAAAATGTCAGACTTGATATTTTTTTTTTTTTTTTTTTTTACCTTTATTTTACTAGGCAAGTCAGTTAAGAACATATTCTTATTTTCAATGACAGCCTAGGAACAGTGGGTTAACTGCCTTGTTCAGGGGCAGAACGACAGAATTTTACCTTGTCAGCTCGGGGATTTGATCCAGCAACCTTTTCGGTTATGGGCCCAACACTCTAACCACTGGGCTACCTTGCCGTTAAACATTTTTGATCAAGCCTTACAAAAAATGTACATTCATTATAATCCACGTTATAATTCACATATCCTTTTGCTGCAGGATTATTTTCCTGCTGTAGCAAACACACTTAAACGAAGATCCTACATCTGTATATAGAGCACTGCTTTAGACTAGGGTACATAGGGATATAAGAAGTGCACTATATAGGGAATAGAATGCCATTTGGGACGGATCTGGAGAGTATAGAGGATCTCTGAGGTGAACTATGGGGAGAACATTGAAGTGTCTTGCTTCACTACAGAGCATCTGCGTGGCTCCCTGCCAGTGAAAGCTGATGAAATGGTCCAAAGGTACCTGAAGCCTAAAACTTTTATCTGTCTGACTAAACCTTCTCTACATAACTGACAGCTGTTTGTTTGCACAGTTAGCGCTGCAGAGATCTTACTGTGGCCCGGTCGATCCAAAAATTAAGTGAGATTCCAAAATCTCAAAACAGTGGGATTTTTCACCACCCCTACAGCTCCCTCAGTTGTCGTTCCTATTGCTACTGCAGTGAGTTTATCTATTGAGTGGGATTATTAATATGAGTCTGGGAATCCAATCCCCTTGTCTGGGATTATTATACCCAGAACTGTATATTAGCTGTAGTACATCTATAGAACATCTGTAGTACATCTATAGTACATCTGTAGTACATCTATAGAACATCTGTAGTACATCTATAGTACATCTATAGTACATCTATAGAACATCTGTAGTACATCTATAGTACATCTATAGAACATCTGTAGTACATCTGTAGTACATCTATAGTACATCTATAGTACATCTATAGAACATCTGTAGTACATCTATAGTACATCTATAGAACATCTGTAGTACATTGATAGCACATCTGTAGTACATCTATAGAACATCTGTAGTACATCTATAGTACATCTATAGAACATCTGTAGTACATCTATAGTACATCTATAGTACATCTATAGAACATCTGTAGTACATCTATAGTACATCTATAGAACATCTGTAGTACATCTGTAGTACATTGATAGCACATCTGTAGTACATCTATAGAACATCTGTAGTACATCTATAGAACATCTGTAGTACATCTATAGAACATCTGTAGTACATCTGAAGTACATCTATAGTACATCTGTAGTACATCTATAGTACATCTGTAGTACATCTATAGAACATCTGTAGTACATCTGAAGTACATCTATAGTACATCTGTAGTACATCTGTAGTACATCTATAGTACATCTGTAGTAAATATGTAGTACATCTATAGCTACGTATACAGATGTCGACTCTAAATTTGACCCCTTCGTCTCAGGAGGAAAATTATACTGCAGGAGGATTTGAATATCTGCAGAAATATTTAGAATAGCCGCCAGGGGGCAGCTGGAAGCAGTGTTTGTATACAATGCACACCGTACTGACATTGTACCTTATGTAGAACACGTGTAGGCTACAGCACGTCTCGTGTGAATTCTCATGTGGATTATAATAAATTGCCATTTTTGTAGTGGGTAGATTCATTTTTTGTTAGAGAAAAGCTGCTTTTTTAGATCAATTGTTTAATTATATGTTGAATGGTGTTCAGCGATTAGTGCTTTTTGAGGTCGGTTCGGTTTCAATTAGATAAAGAAAAATTCAATTATTTTTATGCACTCTGCATTATGTCGGTTGAATGATGTAACAACACAGAATATTAAAATTAATAAAAGTTCCATGATGATAGTGACTCCATTACTGCTTATCACTTACTAACCATAATTTATTTATTCATAATTTATTCACATTACTTTACTTTATAAAATATTTCATTTGTTGTCTATATTACATTCGTTTTATTTGATTACTTTATTATTTAATTCCAAGTCATCATCTCATCTCTATAAAGCTGCTAGTCCTGTCACTATCTTAGACCTTACTGATTACCTTACATGTATAATATATGTATGTGTAGTGATACAGGGGGAGGCTCGCAGTAGAGGGACTGTTAACAGTGTGTACAATATTGAGACTCAATATTCACACACACACACACACACACACACACACACACACACACACACACACACACACACACACACACACACACACACACACACACACACACACACACACACACACACACACACACACACACACACACACACACACACACACACACACACACACACACACACACACAGGCTCTCCCAGCAACATGCCTGAGGATACTTAGTCCTGAGACAGTCAACAGTTGTTATTGTGATGACAATCACGATCAAAGTGCAGACTTTTAACCGGCACGTCAAAGACATGGCTGTGTCCCAAATGGCACCCTATTCTCTATATCAGGGGTATTCAACTCTTACCCTACGAGGTCCAGAGCCTGCTGGTTTTCTGCTCTACCTGATAACTGAATTGCACCCACCTGGTGTCCCAGGTCTAATTCAGTCCCCGACTAGAGGGGAACAACGAACAATGCAGCGGGTCTGGCGTCGATGTCCAGATTTGAGTTTTAAGGCTCCATGTAGAGCACTACTTTTGATCACAGTCCTATGGCCCCTGGTCAAAAGTAGTGCACTGTGTAGGTAATTGGGTGCTATTTGGGACACAGCCAAGGTCAAAGGTCAACAGAGATAAGGGTCAGAGAGAGTCACATGGTTATGGTTAGATACAGGAACAGCACAATGAGTGAGAGTTTGAGAGGCCGTGTCCCAAATAGCATCCTATTCCCTATACAGTGCACGACTTTTGACCAGGTCCCACAGGTCTCTGGTTAAAAGTAGTGAACTACAGTATGTAGGGTATAGTGGGTCATTTAGGACGTCGGCTGAGAGGGGTAACAGTACAGTGAGGGTTATGTAAAGGAGGTCCAGGTCTCACAATGAGAACGACAACAGAGGTAAGCATCATCAACCTATCAATCACATCACTGACAGGAAAATATATGACTGGGAAAGTCTATCAATCAAAGCTGGGTTCATTTTCCTGGAAATTGGCCTCTGTCACCAATGGAGGCTGGGGAAGAATAGCCTAACTCACACAACATCATTCCTACGGGAACACTTCCCCTTTGCGAAGATACTAATGGTCGTTACAGAAAACCTACATTTGACAACCATTGTTGACGACAATAGTATTTGGAAAAAGCATCCAAAGCTGCAAGTAATTATCAACTGAAAGGTGCAACGACAAAGCATGTTTTGACAAGCAGGGGGACAGGGCATGCTGGGTAATACGCTGGCCACTGACATTCCTTTGGATCTCTTTTCTTCAATCTCAAAGGCCAAACTGGTGCACCCTTTCAGACTCAATGCCTACAGCTTTGAAATAATACTGGACTATGACAGTGAGAGAGGAAACACTCCCAATCATATATCAAACAGCTGTGGATAAGAAACAAATGACCCACTGAGCACAAACGCTGTTTCCACGTTATTTCAATGAATAGACGTTGAATTGATGCCTGTGGCCAGTGGGGAAGATGCTGAGATCAAATCAGCATCAAAGTAAAGTGTGTACTTGCATTGGAAGGAAATAGGTAAAGAGTGCATGCCAAGCCGTTAGGGTTCAGCTGAAAACAGGGTGGGCGAAGAAATGAAAAAGAGAATAGAAGAGAGTGAAGACAGACAGGTTAAAGAAAACAGGCAAGTGAACACAACTCCCATGCAGAGAGAAAGAGCATGCAGCAACAAACAGTCAAAGAGCAAAAATTACATATTCTAGAGTGTGATACAAACCTCCAACATTAAATTGCTATGCCTGATATAAATAGTTTCACCCTCAAGTTTCTTAGCTTTTTTCTGTGAAAAACGAAGAAAAAAAAACAGGAACAAGTTGGTCTCCAGAAAGATGTGGAATTCTTCATACTCGTTTTTATTTAGTACTTTTACTGTTTGACTTGCGTCCGGTAAGGGTGCGTCCGGTAAGGGTGCGTCCGGTAAGGGTGCGTCCGGTAAGGGTGCGTCCGGTAAGGGTGCGTCCGGTAAGGGTGCGTCCGGTAAGGGTGCGTCCGGTAAGGGTGCGTCCGGTAAGGGTGCGTCCGGTAAGGGTGCGTCCAGTAAGGGTGTGTCCAGTAAGGGTGTGTCCGGTAAGGGTGCGTCCGGTAAGGGTGCGTCCAGTAAGGGTGTGTCCAGTAAGGGTGCGTCCAGTAAGGGTGTGTCCGGTAAGGGTGCGTCCGGTAAGGGTGCGTCCGGTAAGGGTGCGTCCGGTAAGGGTGCGTCCGGTAAGGGTGCGTCCGGTAAGGGTGCGTCCGGTAAGGGTGCGTCCGGTAAGGGTGCGTCCGGTAAGGGTGTGTCCAGTAAGGGTGCGTCCGGTAAGGGTGTGTCCAGTAAGGGTGCGTCCAGTAAGGGTGCGTCCGGTAAGGGTGCGTCCGGTAAGGGTGTGTCCAGTAAGGGTGCGTCCGGTAAGGGTGTGTCCAGTAAGGGTGCGTCCAGTAAGGGTGTGTCCAGTAAGGGTGCGTCCGGTAAGGGTGTGTCCAGTAAGGGTGCGTCCAGTAAGGGTGTGTCCAGTAAGGGTGCGTCCGGTAAGGGTGTGTCCGGTAAGGGTGCGTCCGGTAAGGGTGCGTCCGGTAAGGGTGTGTCCAGTAAGGGTGCGTTCATTCCTGATGGTGGGAGCAGTGGGTGATGGATCAAATCATAGATGCAATGGGAAGTGCAGCAAAGTGCAGCGAAGCAGAGTACACAGTTATCAAAATCTGGTGGGTTTCTGTATTTCAGGACTAACTGTGAGAGAGAACCAAATGTTCAGATATATCCACCATATGCATACATGCTGTGGCTGAGTAGGAGTAGTAGTGCATTATCATTGTGCATTATCAGTTTTTATGCATTACCTAAAGCATCATTCACTGCCTTATTTGACTCACTTACTGAGGCGGCAGACAAGTGCAGCTTAGGGCTTTCCTCATTATACTGTATAGAGCACAGGCTTGATCAATCCAGGTTCATTCACTTACAGGCAGTTCATTAATTTGGTTTATCCCTCTAGTCCTCCTTGGTGAAGAATTATGTCCACATATATTGTCTCTGCAAGAGGCAACTACAAGGCTGATACTGTTGGTTAAGCTCCTTTTCTTTCTCAGTAACTGTCCAAATAACTATTTGATAATTGTGAACACATGAAGACGTTAAGTAAAGAACGCCAGAGCCAAACAGTGCTCTCTTGTATAACGACACTGTACAGAAGAAACAGTGCTCTATTGTATAACGACACTGTACAGAAGAAACAGTGCTCTCTTGTATAACAACACTGTACAGTAGAAACAGTGCTCTCTTGTATAACAACACTGTACAGAAGAAACAGTGCTCTCTTGTATAACAACACTGTACAGTAGAAACAGTGCTCTCTTGTATAACGACACTGTACAGAAGAAACAGTGCTCTCTTGTATAACAACACTGTACAGTAGAAACAGTGCTCTCTTGTATACAGTAGATATACAAGGCTTGATAGAAAAACAAACAGACAAAAATAAATATTATGAATGTTTTGTATTTTTCTCTTTTGCTAAATAAATACAAGTTTAAAATAAAGGGAGAGATGCGAGGATGAGGATGTTGACTCATGCGAAAACACTGAGGTTGTGTCCCAAATGGGACCCTATTTGGGACACAAGCTAACTGTAGACAGATATCTAACCTTCCTCACTCGCACCATCTCCGTGCCGGTTCTCTCTCGGGGCGAATGCTGCTGATCCCCCAGAGGAGGGGAGAGAGAAAGGCAGGCACAGTAACGTTAGAGCCCCATTGCTCTGTTTCAAAACTTTCTTCATATCAATAATTAGTCTGACAGACATTTGGTAGAACATGCATCTCATGTAACATGTATCCATATTTTATTTGGTAATATGTTAATATAGTGAAACATGTGTGTCATGTTGTGGATCCCCCCCCTACGTATCAATGTTTTATTAGTTCAGTCAGACACACATACGTCTCCTAGTGGCTGGGGACTTTAATGCAGGGAAACTAAAATCAGTTTTACCTCATTTCTACCAGCACGTTACATGTGCAACCAGAGGAAAACAACTCTAAACCACCTTTACTCTACACGCAGAGACGTGTACAAAGCTCTCTTTCACACTCCAAGCCTCAGGACTGTTTTGCTAGCACAGACTGGAATATGTTCCGGGAATCATCTGATGGCATTGAGGAGTACACCACATCAGCCACCGGCTTCATCATGTCCCCACAGTGACTATACATACATACCCCAACCAGAAGCCATGGACTACAGGCAACATCCGCACTGAGCTAAAGGGTAGAGCTTACGTTTTCAAGGAGAGGGACATTAAACCGGACGCTTATAAGAAATCCCGCTATGCCCTTAGACAAATCATCAAACAGGCAAAGCGTAAATACCGGACTAAGATTGAATCCTACTACTACAATGGCTCTGACCCTCATAAGATGTGGCAGAGCTTGCAAACTAATACGGACTACAAAGGGAAGCCTAGCCGCGAGCTGCTCAGTGACACAAGCCTACCAGACGAGCTAAACAACTTCTATGCACGCTTTGAGGCAAGCAACATTAAAGCATGCATAAGAACACCAGCTGTTCCGGACGACTGTGTGATCACGCTCGCCGTAGCCAATGTGAGTAAGACCTTTAAACGGGTCAACATTCGGATTACCAGGATGTGTACTCCGACTGGCAAGTGTCTTCACCAACTGGCAAGTCTCTTCCCTGACTTTTCCACCTGTCCCTGGCTGAGTCTGTAATACCTACATGTTTCAAGCAGACCACCATAGTCCCTGTGACCATGAACACCAAGTGCTTAGTCCCCTCCTGTACTCCCTGTTCAGCCATGACTACGTGGCCAAGCACAACTCCAACACCATCATTAAGTTTTCCGACAACACAACGGTGGTAGGCCTGATTACCAACAACAATGAGACAGCCTATAGTTAGGAGGTCAGAGACCTGGCAGTGTGGTGCCAGGACAACAACCTCTCCCTCAACGTGATCAAGACAAAGGAGATGATCGTGGACTACAGGAAAAGGAGGGCCATCGACGGGGCTGTAGTGGAGCAGGTTGAGAGCTTCAAGTTCCTTGGTGTCCACATCACCAACAAACGGTTATGGTCCAAACACACCAAAACAGGAGGGCACGACAAAGCCTATTCCCCCTCAGGAGACTGAAAGGATTTGGCATGGGTCCTCAGATCCTCAAAAGGTTATACAGCTGCACCAGAGCATCCTGACTGGTTGCTACAGAGGGTAGTGAGTACGGCCCAGTACAACACTGGGGCCAAACTTCCTGCCAGCCAGGACTTCTTTGGTCATTTTTAGGAAGGCCCTAAAAATTACCAAAGACTCCAGCCACCCTAGTCATAGACTGTTCTCTTTGCTACCTCATGGCAAGCGGTACCAGAACGTCAAGTCTAGGTCCAAAATGCTTCTTACCAGCTTTTACCCCCAAGCCATAAGACTGCTAAACAGATAATCAAATGGCTAACCGGACTATTTACATTGACCCCGGTGAGTCTGGCAAGCGAGACTACACATACAGTAGTAGTAGTACATGTGGATCATGTTCATGGTAACCCTCCACTCGTATACTTTAGTCAGACACACACAAACAGTTAGATGTTAAAACCCCACGCATCAGTATTTTAGACAGACAGTAATAATGTCTCTTAGTATCGAAACCCTCCCCATGCATATGTTAGTCAGACTCATACAGCCATACATGCGTCTCATGCTGTGCTAGCTAGGCGTTGATAAGGCCACAAACCTGGCTCTTTCTCTCTCTCTCTGTCCCGTTGGTGGTGGTGACTGCAGCGGCATGATGCCTGCTCCTCCTGGCTCCCTCCCTCTGTAGTGGTGTCATATCACACAGACAGCTCAGAGCTCACACACTACAGTGGGCTGCCAACAGGGCGGCGCTGCTAAGCTCTAACTGGAGCATGGGCTATAGGTATACCCAAATTATATATGTCTATGGATATGCTTCCCATTAATAAAGCTACTGTATAAACCTATGTTAAATAGTGATACTATATAAAGCCTATATACATGAACTCCTATGCTCATGTAGTGTCATCCTAGTGTAATCAACCTGGTTCAGTGAGTGTCCAATTAAATACTGTACAATGTGCTCTGTAGTACCACTGATTATAAATGGTGTATCATGCAGTGAGACAATATCCTGTTACATCCCAAGAGAGTTTCAGTGTGTCCTGGCCTGATTCTGTGAGGGTAATACCTTGAACTCTGGGGTGGACTGTGGTCTGCAGCTCTGTGTCTTGGAGACCTCTGCCACCCTGCTCTCCACCTTGACCTCTTCCTTGGTCTTCCTCTCTGCTGAGCGGTACTGGCGGCCCGTGGGGGTGGAGGCTTCTCGCCGCTCACCGCGAGGCAGGGCAGATGTCACAGGCGATGGTGCGGCATCCCCGGGAGACATGGGGGACATGACGGGAGCACTGACCGGACGAGTACTCTTGTCTGGAGTGGACACCATGGCTGTAGGGGGACGAGAGGAGAGGAGAGGAGAGGAGAGGAGAGGAGAGGAGAGGAGAGGAGAGGAGAGGAGAGGAGAGGAGAGGAGAGGAGAGGAGAGGAGAGGAGAGGAGAGGAGAGGAGAGGAGAGGAGAGGAGAGGAGAAAAAGTCCACAATTTAGTAGCTTAAAAAGTCACAGCAAAGAGTACGAAGAACCATAAAGAAACAGCAGTATGTCAGCCTCATGTCTCCAGCATACTCACACTCAACATAATGACATACTCACACTCAACATAATGACTCACACTCAACATAATGACTCACACTCAACATAATGACTCACATTCAACATAATGACATCCTCACACTCAACATAATGACATGCTCACACTCAACATAATGACTCACACTCAACATAATGACTCATACTCAACATAATGACATGCTCACACTCAACATAATGACATGCTCACACTCAACATAATGACTCACACTCAACATAATGACATGCTCACACTCAACATAATGACTCACACTCAACATAATGACATCCTCACATTCAACATAATTACATCCTCAACATAATGACATCCTCAACATAATGACATCCTCAACATAATGACATATTAACATAATGACATCCTCAACATAACGACATCTTCAACATAATGACATCCTCAACATAATGACATACTAACATAATGACATACTAACATAATGACATCCTCACCATAATGACATCCTCAACATAATGACATACTAACATAATGACATCTTCACATCTGACGGAGGTGAACAATCCAACAACTTAAACCAGTCATCCTTCACTGGCACTGAAGAGAGTGAGAACCAATCAGAGACTGAATCCTATGTCTGGTGGCATGGAACCACACAAAGTGCCGTACTTTTTTTAGTAGAAGTAGCATTCTTGTTTATAAAGCTGCTGCAAAGCCAAGTGAGAACACAATGGGGCCAGAACAAGAGATCCATAGCTGAGGAAGAAGCAGACAATATGAAGCTGTCGTTATTATAAGAGAAGGGTGGGGTAAGATGTCGTGATATCCTCACGGTGAGAAGTTTTCCGCTTGTGAAAGTGAAGACCATTATAATTGATAAAAGTTAGGACCATTCTTCTTCTGCTTCTGCGTCGTAGAGTTATTTTAAGCCTCTACCATTTTCCTGCATGGAACAGTGGGAGTAATGGGACTGACGGGATCCCACAGGAAGTCATATTGATGTTAATTTAGCTCAAACACATGCTCAGCGGCTGCCGGGGCCTAATAATGTAACATTGTCCTCACGAACCAAAGCAAAGCCACAAATCCCAGCAGACATTTAGAGTTGAAAACACAACACATCAACAAGTCTGGCGTTGTCTCTTGAAAAACAGGTCCGTTCCTGGGTGAGTAAGCGCAGGGCGGAGGGCTCTCCTTCAAGCTGCTCTTCCTGTATGTGCTTGGAGTTTCACAGGAGCCAAAGCAAAGCCACCATCCCAGCACACATTTTAAGTAGCTTCTTAAGTCGGAGACACCACAAGGTCAGTTCCTGGGCGAGTAAGCGCTGGGTCTCCTGGGTCAGTAAGCTGCTCTTCCCATAGCTACCTGGGGGTGGAATGAGTGGTGCAGGCGGGTCGTGGTCCATCAGCAGAAACCATCCGTCCGGGTCCCTCCAGCTGCCTCATCCTCTCCCCCAGGATAGTGGCTCACTTCCTGGCCTGGAAGGCCTCCTGCTTCACCTCCTGCTTCATCGTCTGGAACTCCTACAGCATGGCCAGCCTCTGGTCGTCCAGTGACAGGCCTGTCTGCTGGGCCTCCACCCGCTCCCTCCTCTCCCTCAGACTCCGGCCCAGGGACAATCACTGCTGCTGTAGCCGAGCTATACTCTGGTCCACCAGCCACAGCTCTGTCAGGGTCTGGAGTAGGAATTTGGGGAAGGTTTTGCAACCTATTCCAGCCTCATCAGCATTTCTGTATTCCACCCTGTTCCAACCTCCACTACTATCAGACTCACAATCACTTTCCTCCTCGGTTTAAAGATTAAACTGTTATACCAAGATAATTAGTCCATTGTAAAGAGAGGTGAATGAAACTGGCATCTTTAACTAGGAGCATTACTGTGGTTATATTGTTGCTGAGTGATGAACTGTGGTTCTATTGTTGCTGAGTAATGAACTGTGGTTCTATTGTTGCTGAGTGATGAATTGTGGTTCTATTGTTTCTGAGTAATGAACTGTGGTTCTATTGTTGCTGAGTGATGAAATGTGGTTCTATTGTTGCTGAGTGATGAACTGTGTGAGGGTTTGGCTGTGGTTAGACCTTACTCCCAATAAGGGGAGTGGTAGAACCACAGTCGAGCCCTCACACCCTAACTAGGGGAGGTAATAATCCTCAATCAGAGACAGCTGTACAGGGTTGTCTCTGATTGGGGATTGTATTTAGGCACCCTACACATCCACCTGTGTGTGGGTCATTGTCTTGAAGTCACATCATAGTAAGTGTGTTTTTCGTTCTTGTTCTTTGCCTTTTTGTTTATATAGTTCGTGACATTATTTGTTTCTCATTTAATAAACGATGTCGAACTATCGCTGCGCTGCTCCTTGGTCTCTGAACACACCCGATCGTGACAAACTGTGGTTGAGGGTACAGCGGGACGAACCAGACATCCTCCTCTCCTGCTTCCACTACCTCCACCTCCACCTTCCCCTCCACCTCTACCTTCACCTCAGCAGGAACATCAACAACCTGCTGAAGGTGTTGAGAGCAATCATCATTACAGTAAAAAAGTTGTGATTAAAGATAAGAAAGATGAAGATGGGACAAGACAAGCGTCTTAGGGTCCTTAAAAAGCTCCTCATATAAAACCCATGTATTGTCATTATAAAGACAGCAACTGAGGCCATGAGCAGACACAAATAAAGGACTGTGTTTTGCAAACATGTGGGCTGTACAGTACTTTAACAAATAACGAGTCATTGCACTGTACTGTGGTACAGCGACCAGCAGAAGGCAACATTGAGCTGAGAGCCGAAAGCAGAGAGAGCAAGTTTGTCTTGTAATTCCAAATGTCCTGAAATTCATAGATCAGGAGAATAGATAAACAAGATCTTCTAGTCCTCAGATCAGGAGAATAGATAAACAAGCTCCTCTGCAGAACAAACCTCCTCCAGAGAACACATGTTCAGAACAGCATGATTCTACTGCACATCACTGACATGCTGACAAATACTGCAGCCAGACTCGCAACTAACAGAGAAGAAGGTTTGAATAGGCTTTAATGCTGAGAACGTGTGAGCGGTAGGCTACTGAGAGCCAAGTACACAGAATGCATGTTCATAACAGCATGCTTCTACAAAAGACTGCAAACTTGCAACTAACAGAAAAGGAGGTTTTTTTCAATAGGCTTCAATTCTGAGCATGGTAGCTAGACTATACAACCTTCCTATTACTGAAGTGTACAATGGGGGATATATACAGGTCATTGGGGGATATATACAGGTCATTGGGGGATATGTACAGGTCATTGGGGGTTATGTACAGGTCATTGGGGGATATATACAGGCCATTGGGGGATATGTACAGGTCATTGGGGGATATATACAGGTCATTGGGGGATATATACAGGTCATTGGGGGATATATACAGGTCATTGGGGGATATATACAGGTCATTGGGGGATATATACAGGTCATTGGGGGATATATACAGGTAATTTCTCTGGAAGACACACAGAGACACACACTACCCTCAGGTTACAGATGTGGCTCTCTGGCTCACTGGGCTGGATGGCCACCGGACTGTTCGGTTCACTGGGATGGTTGGCCACCACACTGTTCATATCACTGGGATGGTTGGCCACCACACTGTTCAGTTCACTGGGATGGTTGGCCACCACACTGTTCAGTTCACTGGGATGGTTGGCCATCACACTGTTCAGTTCACTGGGATGGTTGGTCACCACACTGTTCATATCACTGGGATGGTTGGCCACCACACTGTTCAGTTCACTGGGATGGTTGGCCACCACACTGTTCAGTTCACTGGGATGGTTGGCCACCACACTGTTCAGTTCACTGGGATGGTTGGCCACCACACTGTTCAGTTCACTGGGATGGTTGGCCACCACACTGTTCAGTTCACTGGGATGGTTGGCCAACACACTGTTCAGTTCACTGGGATGGATGGCCACCACACTGTTCAGTTCACTGGGATGGTTGGCCATCACACTGTTCAGTTCACTGGGATGGTTGGCCACCACACTGTTCAGTTCACTGGGATGGTTGGCCATCACACTGTGGCCAACCGTATTTTTCCAAAGCACTACCCAATCTTGGGGGTTCGGATCATAACATGGTTCAGCTCATCCCAGTCTACAAAGCACGTCTGCAGCGAGAGAAGGCTAAAAAGGTGAATACGGGAGCCCCTCGAGGTTGCGTACTTTCACCAATACTGTTCACACTGTACACAAACGATTGTCAAGCCTCTGACACAGCCCACACATTTTTTAAATATGCAGATGACACCACTGTTGTGGGTTTCGTCCACCCAGACCAAGCATCCCCAGAGTTATTCAGGTTAGGTATGCGGTCAGCTCCAGGATAAAGCAGAACCATCCCCAGAGTTATTCAGGTTAGGTATGCGGTCAGCTCCAGGATAAAGCAGAACCATCCCCAGAGTTATTCAGGTTAGGTATGCGGTCAGCTCCAGGATAAAGCAGAACCATCCCCAGAGTTATTAAGGTTAGGTACTGTACACAAGCTGAATACATTATCCACAGACAGGCCAACCTGTGCTGTAGTGACTGGCTGGTTGACTGGCCAGGGTTAAGGGTTTAGTGTTGAGACAGAGAGACAGTGTGAGAGCGCTAGCAGCAGTTAGGTAGCAGATGGGCCTGCCAGAGCTCACAGGGAGTAAGACAGTGAATCTGTTTTGTGTGGTTACAATTAATCAGTGGCTTGTGCCCTGCTTGCCTGGCTGCCTGCCTGTACGTTGTCAGCAGAAATAAAAAACAGATGTTATAGCAGGAGCAGGAGAGGAGAGGAGAGGAGAGGAGAGGAGAACTTAGCAAGCGCCTCTTACAAGTTGAGAAGAGGCCAGCGGAGAGATGGTAAATAAACTCTGGAGTGGGCCAGTACGGTCACTGTACCTGAAGGTAATGTTACGACAGAGGTGGGGGGTTAATATGGTCCTGAAGGTAATGTTACGACAGAGGTGGGTGGTTGATATGGTCCTGAAGGTAATGTTACGACAGAGGTGGGTGGTTGATATGGTCCTGAAGGTAATGTTACCACAGAGGTGGGTGGTTGATATGGTCCTGAAGGTAATGTTACGACAGAGGTGGGTGGTTGATATGGTCCTGAAGGTAATGTTATGACAGAGGGGGGGGGTTAATATGGTCCTGAAGGTAATGTTACCACAGAGGTGGGTGGTTGATATGGTCCTGAAGGTAATGTTAGGACAGAGGGTGGTTAATATGGTCCTGAAGGTAATGTTATGACAGAGGTGGGTGGTTGATATGGTCCTGAAGGTAATGTTACCACAGAGGTGGGTGGTTGATATGGTCCTGAAGATAATGTTACCACAGAGGTGGGTCGTTGATATGGTAACCAGTCATCCTCTTCTTTCCTCTCTGGGAGAGGCTGAAGTACACACAGAGACTTACCTCTTTCTGGGGTTAACAGGGACAAGTCGGTTTCTTTCACCACACTACAGACACAGCCCACACACATAAACTCTCTCTCTCTCTCTCTCTCTCTCTCTCTCTCTCTCTCTCTCTCTCTCTCTCTCTCTCTCTCTCTCTCTCTCTGGATCAAATCCCCAAGCCAACAAGGTGAAAACCTGTCAATGTGTCCTTGAGCAAGGCACTTAACCCTAATTTGCTCCAGGGGCGGCGTACTACTATGGCTGACCCTGTAGGTAGGCTGTCATTGTAAATAAGAATGTGTTCTTAACTGACTTGCCTAGTTAAATAAAGGTTCAATAAAAAATATTTTAAAAAATACTGTTTTTTGGGGGAATCTGTATTTTACTTTACTATTTATATTTGTGACAACTTCTATTTTTACTTCACTACATTCCTTAAGAACATAATGTATTTTTTACTCCATACATTTTCCCTGACACCCAAAAGTACATTTTGAATGTTTAGCAGGACAGGAAAATTGTGAAATTTGTCACGGTTCTTAAATAGGACCCGAGGCGCTGAGCAGTAGAATGAAGACATTCCTTTATTTTGAAAACAACAAAACAAAGGAGAGAACGAAACCAGGAACTGATGTGCGACAAACAAAGAACCACACAAAGGTGGGCAAAATCATGAACTTAAATGGGATCCCAATTAGAGACAACGTAGGGGACCAACAAAACTGAAACAATGTTATCCAGACAACCCTACCGTCAGCCCCCGAAAGTTCAACCAAACCAAACATAGAGATGCCACTAGGCATCCCTACCATCAGGACCTGACAGAAATTCACACACTTATCAAGAGAACACGTGGTCATCCCTACCGTCAGGACCTGACAGAAATTCACACACTTATCAAGAGAACACGTGGTCATCCCTACCGTCAGGACCTGACAGAAATTCACACACTTATCAAGAGAACACGTGGTCATCCCTACCGTCAGGACCTGACAGAAATTCACACACTTATCAAGAGAACACGTGGTCATCCCTACCGTCAGGACCTGACAGAAATTCACACACTTATCAAGAGAACACGTGGTCATCCCTACCGTCAGGACCTGACAGAAATTCACACACTTATCAAGAGAACACGTGGTCATCCCTACCGTCAGGACCTGACAGAAATTCACACACTTATCAAGAGAACACGTGGTCATCCCTACCGTCAGGACCTGACAGAAATTCACACACTTATCAAGAGAACACGTAATCATCCCTACTGCCTCTGATCTGGCGGACTCACTAAACACAAATGCATATTTTATAAATATAAATATTGAGTGTTGGAGTATTTTTTTTTGCTATCCGTACATTTTAAAAACAGAAAATGGTGCCGTCTGGTTTGCTGAAATGATTTATACTCTCTCCAGACACAAACACACTTCAGACACACACAAACACCAACCCCTCCCCACCACACACACACAGTGCCATTCAACAAACCTTCATCCAGGCTGCGTGAGTTCCTCTTGCTGGCCGAGCGTTGGAATAGGGGGGCTGGCCTGTCAATCATAGAGCTGGCCTGGCGGGTCTGGGCCTGGGTCCGCCCACTGTAGCGAAACTTAGAACCCAGCGCTAGGAACTTCCTGGGAGTGGTAGCCACCTCAGTAGAGGTCAACCTAGACATGGAGACAGACAGAGGAACATTTATATAAATATCTATAACTATATAACTATAATATATATCGTCCTGGGAGTAGTACCCTCCTCAGTAGAGGTCAGTCTGGACCATTTGGATTATGATTATAGATACATTTACATTTTTACATTTGAATCATTTAGCAGATGCTTTTATCCAGAGCGACTTAGTCAGTGCATTCACTAAGGTAGGTAAGACAACCTCATATTACAGTCAGTCAGTGCATTCACTAAGGTAGGTAAGACAACCTCATATTACAGTCAGTCAGTTCATTCACTAAGGTAGGTAAGACAACCTCATATTACAGTCAGTCAGTGCATTCACTAAGGTAGGTAAGACAACCCCATATTACAGTCAGTCAGTGCATTCACTAAGGTAGGTAAGACAACCTCATATTACAGTCAGTCAGTTCATTCACTAAGGTAGGTAAGACAACCTCATATTACAGTCAGTCAGTGCATTCACTAAGGTAGGTAAGACAACCTCATATTACAGTCAGTCAGTGCATTCACTAAGGTAGGTAAGACAACCCCATATTACAGTCAGTCAGTGCATTCACTAAGGTAGGTAAGACAACCCCATATTACAGTCAGTCAGTGCATTCACTAAGGTAGGTAAGACAACCACATATTACAGTCAGTCAGTGCATTCACTAAGGTAGATAAGACAACCTCATATTACAGTCAGTCAGTGCATTCACTAAGGTAGGTAAGACAACCCCATATTACAGTCAGTCAGTGCATTCACTAAGGTAGGTAAGACAACCTCATATTACAGTCAGTCAGTTCATTCACTAAGGTAGGTAAGACAACCCCATATTACAGTCAGTCAGTGCATTCACTAAGGTAGGTAAGACAACCTCATATTACAGTCAGTCAGTGCATTCACTAAGGTAGGTAAGACAACCACATATTACAGTCAGTCAGTGCATTCACTAAGGTAGGTAAGACAACCTCATATTACAGTCAGTCAGTGCATTCACTAAGGTAGGTAAGACAACCCCATATTACAGTCAGTCAGTGCATTCACTAAGGTAGGTAAGACAACCTCATATTACAGTCAGTCAGTTCATTCACTAAGGTAGGTAAGACAACCTCATATTACAGTCAGTCAGTTCATTCACTAAGGTAGGTAAGACAACCTCATATTACAGTCAGTCAGTGCATTCACTAAGGTAGGTAAGACAACCTCATATTACAGTCAGTCAGTTCATTCACTAAGGTAGGTAAGACAACCCCATATTACAGTCAGTCAGTGCATTCACTAAGGTAGGTAAGACAACCACATATTACAGTCAGTCAGTGCATTCACTAAGGTAGATAAGACAACCTCATATTACAGTCAGTCAGTGCATTCACTAAGGTAGGTAAGACAACCCCATATTACAGTCAGTCAGTGCATTCACTAAGGTAGGTAAGACAACCTCATATTACAGTCAGTCAGTTCATTCACTAAGGTAGGTAAGACAACCCCATATTACAGTCAGTCAGTGCATTCACTAAGGTAGGTAAGACAACCTCATATTACAGTCAGTCAGTGCATTCACTAAGGTAGGTAAGACAACCACATATTACAGTCAGTCAGTGCATTCACTAAGGTAGGTAAGACAACCTCATATTACAGTCAGTCAGTGCATTCACTAAGGTAGGTAAGACAACCCCATATTACAGTCAGTCAGTGCATTCACTAAGGTAGGTAAGACAACCTCATATTACAGTCAGTCAGTTCATTCACTAAGGTAGGTAAGACAACCTCATATTACAGTCAGTCAGTTCATTCACTAAGGTAGGTAAGACAACCTCATATTACAGTCAGTCAGTGCATTCACTAAGGTAGGTAAGACAACCTCATATTACAGTCAGTCAGTTCATTCACTAAGGTAGGTAAGACAACCTCATATTACAGTCAGTCAGTTCATTCACTAAGGTAGGTAAGACAACCTCATATTACAGTCAGTCAGTTCATTCACTAAGGTAGGTAAGACAACCTCATATTACAGTCAGTCAGTGCATTCACTAAGGTAGGTAAGACAACCTCATATTACAGTCAGTCAGTTCATTCACTAAGGTAGGTAAGACAACCTCATATTACAGTCAGAGTAAGTAAACTACATATAACTACAGGTATATATAGCCATACTAATAAGATATTACTACTGTAATAACGTATCTATGACGCTTCTCCATTTAATACAATACAATAAAATAATAATTTGGTGTTCTTCACATGTGAGAACGATAGATCGTCAACATTGTGTTCTCTTACCTGAAGAAGGTGTGATGCTCTACACACACTTTCCACAGCTTCTTGGAGGCCTTGTAGTTTGGCAGTTTGAAACCAATGGCGCTTTCGTAATGCTCCAGCTGTTGGAAGAGCAGGTGAATACCCCCCATTATAGCAGAGCACTACAGACACAAACCTAGTGATTTGACATGTAACTAAGTCCCTTTCATATATTAGAGCTGTCATGTGTATCTGACTCCTGGGAGAGTAGGCCTCCTGGGGGCTAAAAACACATCCAAACAAACACACACACACATAAATAAACTTGACCTCTGAGGGGCGTATCTTGATGAAGAAGCTGCTGCGTTTGTAGGAGACCTTGAGGACTTTGGGCCAGGGGAACCGGTTGATCCTCAGCTTGTCCTTGTAGACCATCAAACCCCCAGAACACACACCCAGCATGATGTCCACTCCATCTAGATCCTGGAGAGAGGAGAAGGAGGGAGGGAGGGAGAGAGGTGAGGAGAAAGGGAGAAAGAATGAGAGAGAGAGAGAAAGAGAGAGAGAGACAGAGAGAGAGAGAGAGAGAGAGAGAGAGAGAGAGAGAGAGAGAGAGAGAGAGATGTATTTATTATTTTGGAACTTGTGTGAGAGTAATATTGTTTATCCATTTCACTTGCCTATCATGATTGCTCACAGATTTATACCTCTGACTGAATGTTAATGCAATGACACCAAACAACCACTGGGAGGCAGCATCAACCACCCTTTCAGGATAATGACTTCCATATTTTATTTAAATCCCTGGTTTTGATGCACAGATTGACCTCATTTCTGCTATTAAAACGGTGGTCAGACAGAGGCACGTGTTACTCCCTTTTTTGGGAACAGATACGAACACTGACTTCACAGCTGACGTAGGTTACACTGCAGCAGACAGGAGTTGGGTGTTATAATGTAACTACGTAAAACACCATGACTGACTCACTATATAGTGGACTACTTTTGAGGGGCCCTGGCCAAAAGTAATGCACTATGAAGGGAATAAGGTGCCATTTGGGACACAACCCATATCCTTGTTAGGCCCTGCTCTACTCGGTGGTTAACAGGACAGATGTGATATAACTGGACTCCAGTGGACAGACGAGGAGGACACTGAGGGACTATCTGGGCTAAAACACATGCACTCCTAGTCTACTACCAATGCATCCTCATCAATGGAGGTAGAGTATAGGCCAGTCTTTGCAGGTTGCCTTGTGAAAACAAGTTAGAATTTACACATATTATTCACACATCAACAACAATGTGATGTTACTATGCAACATCTTCACTTTGACTTTTTAGTAGTGAATATGTGTAAGCACTGGTGCTAACCAAATGCTACAAAAGATGTTAGCACTGTAGCTAACCAAACGCTACAAAACATGTTAGCACTGTAGCTAACCAAACGCTACAAAACATGTTAGCACTGTAGCTAACCAAACGCTACAAAACAAGTTAGCACTGTAGCTAACCAAACGCTATAAAAAACGTTAGCGCTGTAGTTAACCAAACGCTAGAAAAAGCTTTTGCACTGTAGCTAACAAAACGCTACAAAACAAGTTAGCACTGTAGTTAACCAAACGCTATAAAAAGCTTTTGCACTGTAGCTAACCAAACGCTACAAAACAAGTTAGCACTGTAGCTAACCAAACGCTATAAAAAGCATTCGCACTGTACAGTGGTTGCTCGTTTAAAAGTTGCATCATACTGCAGTATGTCTTGCGAGATGCTGCGGTATGGTACAGTATAGTATTTTTCTGTCGGCCATTTGAAATGAAAGAGCATGACAAGTTATACATTTTTGTCGACATGAAGCAAATAAAGGTTAAATAAAACCATAGCCTCAGCTACTAGAGCACAGAGAAATACATCTTAAAACATGCTTTTCTGTTATTTTGAAAGAAAAATGTCTTAGTTTTGTTGGTTTATGACCTTCCTAAACAAAATATTTATGAATGTCTTTGTGATTGTGTGTATTAAATTGATTTATTATACTGGCGGCTATTGGTAGGCTACTCGTTGAGTCCCGGATATTCTACTGTTAATATGCATACCGCACATCAGATCTTCATGGCGTTTTGAGGATGAAATGCTCAGTAAGTTTTTGTCTTTCATGATATTGTAACGACCCTGGTTTTATAACTCTCTTCATAACCTCTCTAGCACGCTTTAGGAGCACAGTCGACGGTTGACGGTTCGAAACCTGCTCCCTGCCTGTTTCATTACAATATTTATCTTAATGTTTTAAAACTGTTTTAAAATGTACATGTTTATTAAGCTTATGGTAACGGCATCAGCTGTACACATGTATAAATAATTTTTTTCATCGACTTTAGATACAGTGTTTTTATTTACAGTAGTGATGGACAAGTTTTTGTCTTTCATGATATTTATCTTAATGTAGGCCTACTACTAGAGTGTAAAATACAAATTTTTCGGTAAATATGTTAAAGTGGTGGGTGACACGCTGATAGCCTGTTGCCTGCGCTTCAGGAGTGCTTCAATTACCAGTAGAGAAATAAAATGATGCTAATTACTCTATAGACCGATAAGCTAGGCGGTCAAATGTATTTAATAATAATAATATTGTGGAAAACAAGTGTTTGAAAACATGTTTTCAAAATGCCTCCAGCTGTCCATCACTACTGTAAATAAAAACACAGCATCTAAAGTGGTACAATTATATCATTTAATTCGATTAAAAAAAGAATTGTCAGGGCCTGACTGAGGCCAGGTCTCTGACTCCCTCTAGTGGGAGTAGTATGGCCTCAGTCAGGACCTGACAATAATCAGGGAGTCTTGGTTGGTTTTGGTCAATCCCCAATTAGAGGCAGCTGTCTTGAGTTGTCTCTAATTGGGGGTTCCATTTATGTTCACATGGCGTCCACCTGCATGTGGATCATTGTCTGTGTGCTTGTGCATTACGCTACACCAGCTCACGGTGCTGCTTCTTGCGTTTGTTGTTTTGTATTTGGAGTTAAATAAACCATGTCTGCACCGACCTCTCGCTCTGCGACTCGTTCCCTTACCTCGCACAGTGACAAGAATGCACATAATGCTTAATGCATTTTTCGTTAGGGCAAATCTGGTCTGTGATATTGAGTTATAAATGTAATGTAAAACCTTGGATTGATATTGTAGTAATTTACTATGTAGCTGAGATGTACACTAGTTGAAATAGTTCCAGAGCTCACAGGTGTGCCTGGCATGGATTGTGACTCCATCTCATTCCTCGCCCTCTTCAACGCGTTATTCTCCGCCTGACTCTCCACCAATACCGCCTGACTCTGGACCAGGGCATCAGCTGTCGCCTGTATCTCTGCCCTCAATAATGCCGGACTCTGGACCAGTGCATCAGCTGTCGACCGCATCTCTGCCCTCAATAACGCCTGTGTGATGGCTTGGTTGTGGTAAGGCCTCTTACTCCCACCTAGGGGAGGAGAGAGGCACACAACCAAGTCATCACACATTATTAGGGAGATGATCATCCCCAATCAGAGACAGCTGTATAGCGTTGTCTCTGATTGGGGATAGTATTTAGACTCCACACACAGCCACCTGTGTGTGGATCATTGTTCCTGCTAGGCTGCCTTGTGAGTCCATAGCAAGTAAGTCACCGTGTTTTGTTTTGTGCTAGTTATATTTTTTCACTCTCCTTTTTATTTGTTAAATGCTTCGTGAGAACACCTCATTTTCAATAAAAAGGATGACACTTCACCAGCGCTCCGTATATCGTCCCATTAATACTACGCACCGTGACAGAATGATCCACCACCCTAGGACACAACGGAAAGAGACACTGGTAGACGTCCTCCACAGTATGGGGAAATTATCTAAGGAGGAGGTCTACTATTATCATGCGGTGGAGGAAGGCTGGGGTCCGGAGCAGTCGAGGCGCCGACGACGGAGGACACGTCACCGGGCTAGAACTGAGGACCAGCCTGGAGCCCAGAAAACCCCTCAAACTGATTTTGGGGGGGGGGCTATGGGGGTGGTCGGGGATCGAGGAAGAAGAGCCCCGACCACTGCACTCGTGGGGGTTCCAGGAGGAGCCCCTACAGCCGTGGGAGCAGGAGTACAGAGAGGAGTCGGAAGAAGACGACGACGATGTGCTTCTGTTCCCTCACTCGTGGGGGTTCCCGGAGGAACCCTCACAGGATGGGGATTGGCGGTGGAGTAGGCACGACAGGGACAGTCGTGCTCCAGCGCCAGTTCCCAGTCCGGTGCCTCCAGCGCCGGTCCAGAGTCGGAGGAGGAGGAGACCGACTCAGCGCACCAAACCATCGGTGCGCAACGCTAGCCCGGTGAGTCCCGTACCAGCTAAACGCACCAACCCAACGGTGCGTTTCCCCAGCCCGGTACGGCCCGCGCCTGCTCCATGCACCAGCCCCATGGTGCGTGTCTCCAGTCCGGCGCGACCCGTGCCAGCTAAACGCAACAACCCAACAGTGCGTTTCCCCAGCCCGGCGCGACCCGTGCCAGCTCAACGCACCGACCCAACGGTGCGTTTCCCCAGCCAGGTACAGCCCGTTCCAGCTATTCGCACCAGACCAGTGGTGCGTTCCCCCAGCCCGGTACGGTCTGTGCCTACTCCTCGCACCCAATCTATGGTGCGTGTCTCCAGCCCGGTGCGACCCGTGCCAGCTCCTCGCACCAGACCTATGGTGCGTGTCCCCAGTCCAGTACGCCCCGTGCCTACTCCACGCACGGAGGCTACCGCGACGGTCACCAGCACAGCTCTGTGGTTGGAGACCATCTCTGCGTCGGTGCCCAGAGTGGGCACGACGTTCAGCCCCGCTGTGGAGCAGGAGCTCCATAGCGCGTCGGTGCCCAGTCTGGGGCCGACAGCCAGCCCAACCACAGGGCTGGAAACCCTCTCTGCGTCGGTGCCCAGGGTGGGCACGACGTTCAGCCCCGCTGTGGAGCAGGAGCTCCATAGCGCGTCGGTGCCCAGTGTGGGGCCGACAGCCAGCCCAACCAGAGGGCTGGAAACCATCTCTGCGTCGGTGCCCAGGGTGGGCACGACGTTCAGCCCCGCTGTGGAGCAGGAGCTCCATAGCGCGTCGGTGCCCAGTCTGGGGCCGACAGCCAGCCCAACCAGAGGGCTGGAAACCATCTCTGCGTCGGTGCCCAGGGTGGGCACGACGTTCAGCCCCACCAGAGGGTTGGGAACCATCTCTGCGTCGGTGCCCAGGGTGGGCACGACGTTCAGTCCCGCTGTGGAGCAGGAGCTCCATAGTGTGTCGGTGCCCAGGGTGGGCACGACGTTCAGTCCCGCTGTGGAGCAGGAGCTCCATAGTGTGTCGGTGCCCAGTCTGGGGCCGACAGCCAGACCAGCTGCAGGGCTGAAGACCACCTCTGCGTCGGTGCCCAGGGTGGGCACGGCATCCAGCCTGAGGTCTCCGGAGAAGGTCAGCAGCCCGAGGCCTCCTGTGACGGTCAGTAGCCTGAGGTCTCCTGTAAAGGTCAGCAGCCTGAGGCCTCCTGTGAAGGTCAGCAGCCCGAGACCTCCGGAGAAGGTCAGCAGCCCGAGGCCTCCAGTGAGGGTCAGCAGCCCGAGGCCTCCAGTGAGGGTCAGCAGCCCGAGGCCTCCAGTGAGGGTCAGCAGCCCGAGGCCTCCAGTGAAGGTCAGCAGCCCGAGGCCTCCAGTGAAGGTCAGCAGCCCGAGGCCTCCAGTGAAGGTCAGCAGCCCGAGGCCTCCAGTGAAGGTCAGCAGCCCGAGGCCTCCAGTGAAGGTCAGCAGCCCGAGGCCTCCAGTGAGGGTCAGCAGCCCGAGGCCTCCAGTGAAGGTCAGCAGCCCGAGGCCTCCAGCGAAGGTCAGCAGCCCGAGGCCTCCAGCGAAGGTCAGCGCCACGCCACCTCCAGCGAAGGTCAGCGCCACGCCACCTCCAGCGAAGGTCAGCGCCACGCCACCTCCAGCGAAGGTCAGCGCCACGCCACCTCCAGCGAAGGTCAGCGCCACGCCACCTCCAGCGAAGGTCAGCGTTCCGCCACCTCCAGCGAAGGTCAGCGTCCCGGAGCCTCCAGCCACAGCTCAAGGCCTGGAGCCTCCTCCACCGGTGCCCAGTCCAGGGCCGGTCGTCTGCTTCGCTCCAGTGCCGGAGCAGTCCGCTCCACCGGTGCCCAGTCCGGGGCCGGTCATCTACGTCGCTCCAGTGACGGAGCAGTCCGCTCCACCGGTGCCCAGTCCGGGGCCGGTCGTCCACGTCGCTCCAGTGCCGGAGCAGTCCGCTCCACCGGTGCCCAGTCCGGGGCCGGTCGTCTACGTCGCTCCAGTGCCGGAGCAATCCGCTCCACCGGTGCCCAGTCCGGGGCCGGTCGTCTACGTCGCTCCAGAGACGGAGCAGTCCGCTCCACCGGTGCCCAGTCCGGGGCCGGTCGTCTACGTCGCTCCAGAGACGGAGCAGTCCGCTCCACCGGTGCCCAGTCCGGGGCCGGTCATCTGCGTCGCTCCAGTGCCGGAGCAGTCCGCTCCACCGGTGCCCAGTCCGGGGCCGGTCGTCTACGTCGCTCCAGGGAAGGAGCAGTCCGCTCCACCGGTGCCCAGTCCGGGGCCGGTTGTCAGCCCCTCTCCAGGGTCGAGGGCTCCCGCACCAGGGTCCAGACAGGACTTGGTGAATGGCGGGAGTACGGAGGGGGGAACCACCGCGCCGGGGTCCGGACCGGACCGGGCGTGCAACCGTGAGGTAGGAGGGAAGCTACTCTCACAGCCTGTGCCACGCCCGGAACCGGAGCCCCCACCAGCAACCACCTCAGTACCCCGCCATGTCCCCCCTAGTTTTTGGACATTTTTTTTTTTTGTCTTTCAGGAAGGGGGGGATTGTGTGTGCGATCGGGAGTCCGCACCTTGGGGGGGGGGGTACTGTGATGGCTTGGTTGTGGTAAGGCCTCTTACTCCCACCTAGGGGAGGAGAGAGGCACACAACCAAGTCATCACACATTATTAGGGAGATGATCATCCCCAATCAGAGACAGCTGTATAGCGTTGTCTCTGATTGGGGATAGTATTTAGACTCCACACACAGCCACCTGTGTGTGGATCATTGTTCCTGCTAGGCTGCCTTGTGAGTCCATAGCAAGTAAGTCACCGTGTTTTGTTTTGTGCTAGTTATATTTTTTCACTCTCCTTTTTATTTGTTAAATGCTTCGTGAGAACACCTCATTTTCAATAAAAAGGATGACACTTCACCAGCGCTCCGTATATCGTCCCATTAATACTACGCACCGTGACAGCCTGACTCTGGATCAGTGCATCAGCTGTCGCCTGTATCTCTGCCTTCAATAACGCCTGACTCTGGACCAGTGCATCAGCTGTCGCCTGTATCTCTGCCTTCAATAACGCCTGACTCTGGACCAGTGCATCAGCTGTCGCCTGTATCTCTGCCTTCAATAACAACAAAAAAATATGCACAATCGTTTGTCTCTACATTAACATATTCGTCTCAAGTGTAAATTTTTGGTTTGACTCGTTATGACGTTATAATTACTTACATTTGCTTCCACCGTAATGTTTTTGTCAGCCATCTTTGCTTTACAAAGTCACCAGCTATGTGTCCCATAGCGTCAAATTCGTCATTGGAACCACTCGATATGATTGGTCATATAAAACCCCAAATGCATAAAGAGTGCTCTAACTCCCCCCTGTGGTGGTCTGGAGCAATGAAGCCGTGACGCTGGGTACCTCTAAATCCCGCGGCAAAAGCTTGCAACTTTTAAAGGAGGAACCACTGTAGCTACAGTACATTACCTAGCCGTGCATTGTGACTCTATGTTACCTTGGCCTGGGTTGTGACTCTATGTTACCTTGGCCTGGGTTGTGACTCTACGTTACCTTGGCCTGGGTTGTGACTCTACGTTACCTTGGCCTGGGTTGTGACTCTACGTTACCTTGGCCTGGGTTGTGACTCTATGTTACCTTGGCCTGGGTTGTGACTCTACGTTACCTTGGCCTGGGTTGTGACTCTACGTTACCTTGGCCTGGGTTGTGACTCTACGTTACCTTGGCCTGGGTTGTGACTCTACGTTACCTTGGCCTGGGTTGTGACTCTACGTTACCTTGGCCTGGGTTGTGACTCTATGTTACCTTGGCCTGGGTTGTGACTCTACGTTACCTTGGCCTGGGTTGTGACTCTATGTTACCTTGGCCTGGGTTGTGACTCTATGTTACCTTGGCCTGGGTTGTGACTCTACGTTACCTTGGCCTGGGTTGTGACTCTACGTTACCTTGGCCTGATGCAGGTCCACTCCATACATGGCCAGTTTCTTGGCGTTCTCCAGAAAGGCCATGTCTGCCTGTGCTGGACTCATCGACCTGTAGACAAGACAGACACCATATCAGCAAGAAGCAATGTGGTATCATGCATTAGCATGAATGACTCTGATATTAGAGATAAATTATGAGTAGCACATTCCCTCTGTTACAATGATTTGTATAACAATAATTTACATCAGCCTTTCTTAAAGTATGGGACCTGTTAATGGTGGGTCGCAACGTGTCTGAGTAAATGTATGATTATTTCATTAATTACTGGAATTGATTTGGCCAAGAGCAACTGCTCTCTGTTCAGTGCACTCTCTGCTTAGCAGCTGGGTCTGTGCTCAGTTTGTCAGCTGCGAGAGTGAGTGGGTGATGCCCGTGTGCTTCACGGTTTACCAAATCTTTTTTTCTGCAGTTTTCTTAAAGAACCCTCCGCGACCCACACACTGCAGCGTTGTCAGCAACTGACTTGTCATTCCCAGTCGTCATCACTGTACATCTTACTGTAGAAAATATTGTTGAAAACAAATCTAGATTGGAACTGTTGCTGTTAAAATATGTTTTATTCTGAACTGGAACAAACTGATTGAAGTAAGAGGCTTTCTGGGTTGTTCATCTACAGCAGGAAGTGTCTCCTGCCTGGCTGAGAAAGCAGTAGATGTTCTGATCCAGTTTGGCACCACATACCTATGAGAGTCAGGGTTCTCAAATCTGGCATACTTAAATAACAAGTACAGAAACAGACTCAGGGTTGACCTCAGGGTTGACCTCAGGGTTGACCTCAGGGTTGACCTCAGGGTTTGCACTGTCAAAACCTGAGCCCAGAATAGACATGCTTGTTGAAAACTTCCACCTGTGTGATTTGATCAATCAGTTCATTCCAGTTCAAAATAAACAAATGATTGATTGTATTTTAACAGCAAGTTCCAACCTAGACCTTTATTTCAATACTCTCTACAGTAAGATGTACACTAGGCCTGACCATTTTTCATCTGTACTGTTACTTAGGGTTGCACTATCAAAGACTGAGCCTGTGTGTGTGTGTGTTCTGTTATACATCTATGTAATGTGATCAATCAGTTTATTCCAGTTCAGAATGAAAATGATTTCTTGTATTTTAACAGTTCCAACCTAGACAGACATGTAAGTGTTTTAATAGGGAAAAATAAACATGAATAGCTATTTATATGGGTATTTAATTTCATTGTTATTTGTTGTTGTCTATATTGCGTTAGTTTTAGGCATAAGGGTAATGAAATGTACCAATATTTACACATAGTTGCATATTTTCATAAGCTTGGGTCTCAGGAAAACACCGAATTTCTAATTTGGGTCCCAGGCTGAAAAAGGTTTAAGAACCCTGATTTACATAACAGGTGACCCTAAGTATCCAGTTCAACCCCCTCCCTCCTAAACTGAAGGTCTTGTGTGGGAGTATTCTGTTGAATATATACTGTATGTCATGTGTCTCTATGTCAGTGTGTGTGTGTGTATTAGAACCCCATCCTGACCTGTATGTCTTGTGCAGCTCCATGACTTTCTCCTCTAGCTCCTTGGTCTGTCCCGGGGCCAGCCTCAGGTCCTTGGCATAGTCTGGCGCGTGTGTCTCTGGGTCGTACTCCCCCAGCTCTGACTGCAGTGCGTAGGAACCCAGCAGGGCCAGTGTGACAAATGAGCAGGGCAGGCGGCCCCCCAGGATGTCCTTACGCAGCTGGAGACATAGGTAGTACCTGCCATACCAAGACAAATAAAGGGATGTGGATAAGTCCTTTTCCAACCATGTCAAGACAAATAAAGGGATGTGGATAAGTCCTTTTCCAACCATGTCAAGACAAATAAAGGGATGTGGATAAGTCCTTTTCCAACCATGTCAAGACAAATAAAGGGATGTGGATAAGTCCTTTTCCAACCATGTCAAGACAAATAAAGGGATGTGGATAAGTCCTTTTCCAACCATGTCAAGTGGGAGGCATGATGGAGGATGAAATGACTCTGGGTGCAAAATATTAATGAACTCAGGTGAGGATTAGAGGGACTGTGAGAGAGAGGGGGGGGGGGTTACAGACAAGACAGACAGACAGACAGACGCAATGACAAACTAGAGACAGAGAGCAACTAAACGGGTGAGCAGGTAGAGGTTTACCTGGTGATGTCTTCAGAAAGCTGGGCTGGGTCAGGTGGATAGAACTTCACATTGAAGGTGAAGTCATAACTGGTGCCTGAGGAAAGAATCTGGCATGAAAACACATTCATGGCATGGTAATATTTTCCTCTTGTTAAAACATGCACAGCGATGTTTAAAAAATCAGGGTCATATTCAATAGGCACCAAACGGAACAAAACGGACTGTTAGGTACTAACATGAACTTGTCCAATAAGAAACGCTCATTTTTGTTGCAAAACATTTAGCTATGATGTGCACTAATGAATACCCCCTGAGTAATGAATGATGACGGTATTTTCGTCTCACCTGTACATGATTGTGCATCTGCACAGATCTTGTCTAACTTTGCACCTATGTAGGTGAATCAGAAAATAAAATGGGAGTGTCACGGTGAGGTGTGTAGGGCAGTGTGCTCAGTAGCCTTTCCACATTCAGGGTGCGTTCGAGGAAGAAGCTAGCAAGCTAACCAACTTTAGCCAGTTAACTCGGCGCTTGACTTCCGTTGTGAGAACGGAACGCTTCAGTGTGTGCTCTGGAGTGCTGAGAGAGAGAAACGCTCTGAATTTACGAACAGCCCAGAGCGCACTGCCTGACACAATTTACTAACGCACCCACAGTATAATTACCATAAATTTAGCAAGAGGTTACAAGATAGGCCCTACACAATGAGAGCAGAGCAGAAGCCTCACCTTGAACCTGTCTGCGGATCTCCTTGGTGAAATCCATCCAGGTCTGTAGAAGAGAAGAAGGAACATCATCAGACAAGGACTCAGACGTTGTTCCTTTTAAAACTGAACATCAAACACTAGATACAAGAGGTATGTGTGTAATATGTACAGCATTTATGTGGGAATGTACAATTGTAAGTGTGAGCGTAACAGTGACTTACAGAAGTAATATTAGTAACAGTGACTTAAAAAAGTAATATTAGTAACAGTGACTTACAGAACTAATATTAGTAACAGTGACTTACAGAAGTAATATTAGTAACAGTGACTTACAGAAGTAATATTAGTAACAGTGACATACAGAAGTAATATTTGTAACAGTGACTTACAGAAGTAATATTTGTAACAGTGACTTACAGAAGTAATATTTGTAACAGTGACTTACAGAAGTAATATTTGTAACAGTGACTTACAGAAGTAATATTAGTAACAGTGACTTACAGAAGTAATATTAGTAACAGTGACTTAAAGAAGTAATATTTATAACAGTGACTTACAGAAGTAATATTTGTAACAGTGACTTACAGAAGTAATATTTGTAACAGTGACTTACAGAAGTAATATTAGCAACAGTGACTTACAGAAGTAATATTAGTAACAGTGACTTACAGAAGTAATATTAGTAACAGTGACTTAAAGAAGTAATATTTATAACAGTGACTTACAGAAGTAATATTTGTAACAGTGACTTACAGAAGTAATATTTGTAACAGTGACTTACAGAAGTAATATTAGTAACAGTGACTTACAGAAGTAACAGTGACTTACAGATGTAATATTAGTAACAGTGACTTACAGAAGTAACAGTGACTTAATATTTGTAACAGTGACTTAATATTTGTAACAGTGACTTACAGAAGTAATATTTGTAACAGTGACCTACAGAACTAATATCAGTAACAGTGACTTACAGATGTAATATTAGTAACAGTGACTTACAGAAGTAATATTAGTAACAGTGACTTACAGAAGTAATATTAGTAACAGTGACTTACAGAAGTAACAGTGACTTACAGAAGTAATATTAGTAACAGTGACTTACAGAAGTAATATTAGTAACAGTGACTTACAGAAGTAACAGTGACTTACAGAAGTAATATTAGTAACAGTGACTTACAGAAGTAACAGTGACTTACAGAAGTAATATTAGTAACAGTGACTTACAGAACTAATATTAGTAACAGTGACTTACAGAAGTAACAGTGACTTACAGATGTAATATTAGTAACAGTGACTTACAGAAGTAATATTAGTAACAGTGACTTACAGAGGTAATATTAGTATCAGTGACTTACAGAAGTAATATTAGTAACAGTGACTTACAGAGGTAATATTAGTAACAGTGACTTACAGAAGTAACAGTGACTTACAGATGTAATATTAGTAACAGTGACTTACAGAAGTAACAGTGACTTACAGATGTAATATTAGTAACAGTGACTTACAGAAGTAACAGTGACTTACAGATTTAATATTAGTAACAGTGACTTACAGATGTAATATTAGTAACAGTGACTTACAGAAGTAATATTAGTAACAGTGACTTACAGAACTAATATCAGTAACAGTGTAGTGACAGATAGGCAGACATTAGTTAAAGAGCAGAACAGTAACTTAGAGCAGTGGATCCCAAACTGTGGGTCAGGACCCACCTGTGGGCCGCAGCAGGGTTTTAGATTCAGTGTAAACGTAAACGACTAAAACCAAATCCAAAGTATGTAGAAAACATCATGTATATATTTTTAAATAATAGCCTATAATCTTTGAGAACAATTAATCTACAACCAACAAAATAGAAGATTGACAATCAGGCCCCCAATGATTTTGTTATAATGTTTAAGCAAAAAAAAACACAGCATTAGCCATGTCAAAATGTATAGAATTGCAGAAAACTTGCCTTTAAAACGGCGACATTTTATTTCAGCTCCATGGCAAAATGTGTAGAATTACACATATTTAGCTTTTTAGGAAATTTGCTTTAAAACAGCATTTTCTCCCCACTGCTAAGATTATATTTTTTTACTTATTCTTTGGTCTGATTATGTTTTTTCACCCGCCTATTAAGGTGTTAGGAGCGTGATTGCTTAGAAAAATGAAATAATATATATACACTACCGTTCAAAAGTTTGGGGTCACTTAGAAATGTGTCCATGAAAATAACATCAAATTGATCAGAAATACAGTGTAGACATTGTTAATGTTGTAAATTACTATTGTAGCTGGAAACGGCATTTTTTATGGAATATCTACATAGGCGTACAGAGGCCCATTATCAGCAACCATCACTCCTGTGTTCCAATGGCACGTTTTGTTAGTTTTGTTAGCTAATCCAAGTTTAGAATTTTAAAGGGCTAATTTATCATTAGAAAACACTTTTGCAATTATGTTAGCACAGCTGAAAACTGTTGTGCTGATTAAAGAAGCAATCAAACTGGCCTTCTTTAGACTAGTTGAGTATCTGGAGCATCAGCATATGTGGGTTGGATTACAGGCTCAAAATGGCAGCTTCATTAAATAGTACCGCAACACACCAGTCTCAACGTCAACAGTGAAGAGGCGACTCCGGGATGCTTCTAGGCAGAGTTGAAAAGAAAAAGCCATATCTTCCTCTGTCCAGTGTCTGTGTTCTTTTGCCCTTAATCTTTTATTCCCCGAGTCGCCTCTTCACTGTTGACGTTGAGACTGGTGTGTTGCGGTACTATTTAATGAAGCTGCCATTTTGAAATGCTTATAGTGTGGTAAATGTGTACATTTTCCAGTTTAAAATATATTGTTCAAAACAAGCTGTTTAGTTACTTACTACTCTGCCCCTCAGTGACCGCCAGCAGCAGCAGCTCCTCCTCTGTGGGTGCACAGGCCGTGTGAACATCGCTTGGATTGCTCTGCCAGCTATTTACTATGAGGGGGAACTGCCCCAACGAAATCGCAGGATTCCATAGTAGAAATCGTAACAGCACAAAGCAAACGGAGCCCTCAAATGTGCATTCAGTCAGAACTTGTGTGTCTGCTCTATTCTCCCTCCCAATGACTCTCGCGCCAGACGGCTTCCTTCCGCACACAAGACTAGATTTGCTCTATCATGTACAGACGGCGCTAAAAGCAAAAGGCTAATTGTACGGTAAGGCCATTCTACTGCCGATGTTTTCCTATGGATATAGCATGGCTGTATGTTCAATTTTATTTACTTGTGAGCAACAGGTGTGGCTGAAAATAGCCGAATTCACTCATTTGAAGGGGTGTCCACATACTTTGTGTATATAGTGTATTTCAGAATGAAAGTTAACTGGCTAGCGCATCATGCTCTGTGAAATGTTAGTTAGCTATCCCCAGTTAGATAATGTGTTTTCACGTATTTAATATGCATTCTTGTTGCGTTCTCCCGGGTGCACACGTTCGTGCGTGAGCTGCCTGCTTCATCTAAATAGTATAATCTAATCTGTTCAAAACAGGGGCAGCAGTGGTCATTTGGTGTTTGACATGTAAAAGTGAAATGGGTATATTTATGCTGTTGTTTAAAAGCACAGATGGCTTTATACATCTTCTCAAAGAAACTACCGGTAGTTCAAAAACTTGGCATCATATTTCTGTCATGCTGCTTTGTTGACAACTCCAACCACCTCGCGCCCCGGTTATTCAGCCAATCAGGTCGTGACTCAAAAAAAAAAAGCTAAATTTGTAGGTCAGAAACCCCTGACTTAGAGCAACTGACCTTCATGGAGGGCGACTCCCAGATGGCCAGACCGTAGTAGTCTCTCTCCAGCAGGTTGAGGTGGTCACACACCTTGGTGAATAGCTCCACACCTTTGGCATGTTTCTAAAGGCAAGAGAGATACCCAAAAAGCAAGTCATTAAATTTGTCAGACATTTTCTATGTCCCAAATGGCATCCTATTCCCTATCTAGTGTGGGCTCTGGTCAAAAGTAGTGCACTATGTAGGAAATAGGGTGTCAATTGGGGCATTACACCCCTTTCTTGCAGTCAAATGACCAAATCGCCCTCTAGAGGCATTATGGGTGGAATGTTATTCTTTTTTTTCATAATTTCATAATTAATAAACATTATATTTTTTCAAACTGCCGAAGATCCAGTGTTTTTATGTCGAATGTTTTTGTAAAATTTTTGTCTTCTGTGATGTATACTGAACAAAAATATAAACGCAAAATGCAACAATTTCAAAGATTTTACTGAGTTACAGTTCATATAAGGAAATCAGTCAATTGAAATAAATTCACTAGACCCTAATCTATAGATTTGACATGACTTGGCAGGGGCGCAGCCATGACTTGGCAGGGGCGCAGCCATGAGTGGGCAGGGGCGCAGCCATGAGTGGGCAGGGGCGCAGCCATGAGTGGGCAGGGGCGCAGCCATGAGTGGGGAGGGGCACAGCCATGACTGGGGAGGGCCGCTGCCATGAGTGGGCCTGGGAGGGAATAGGCACACCCACTGGGGAGCCAGGCCCAGACAATCAAAATGAGTTTTTCCCCACAGAAGGACATTATTTCAGACAGCAATACTCCTCAGCTTCACCAGCTGTCCGGTTGGCTGGTCTCAGACCATCCTTCAAGTGAAGAAGCCGGATGTGGAGGTCCTGGGCTGGCGTGGTTACACGTAGTCTGCGGTTGTGAGGCCAGTTGGATGTACTGCCAAATTCTTTAAAACAACTTTGGAGGCAGCTTATGGTAGAGAAATTAACATTCAATTCTCTGGCAAACGCACTGGTGGACATTCCTGCAGTCAGCATGCCAATTGCATGCCCCCTAAAAACTTGAGACATCTATGGCATTGTGTTGTGTGACAAAACTGCACATTTTAGAGTGCCATTTTATTGTCCACAGCACAAGGTGCACCTGTGTAATGATCATTCTGTTTAATCAGCTTCTTGATATGCCACACCTGTCAGGTCGATGGATTATCTTGGCAAATTAGAAGTTATCACTACCAGGGATGTAAACAAATTTGTGTACAAAATTTGAGAAAAATACACTTTTTTGTGCCTTTGGAAAATTTCTGGGATCTTTCATTTCAGCTCATGAAACATGGGACCAACACTTTACATGTTGCGTTTATATTTTGTTCAGTATATATAAAGTGTAATATTGAGATGCAAACTCAGAATAGAATACATTTCAACTCTATATCTGACATGGTACAGGTGTCTTCTTTTTTTTTAAGCCCATAACCATGTGTGTGAGGTGTATACTTTTGTTTCAAAGTTGATTTGTTTAAGACTACCAAGTAACACTCTGTGTGACCCTGATTTAGCCCACTACAGCAAACATTTCTTCAAGTGTATAAACAGCAGAACATTCATTAGGAGAGAACAAATAAAGTGGGTAAACCCAGCATCAGAATGTCGGTGTGTTTCCCAAGGTCTTTACAGTAGCAGGCTGGTAGTTAGCCTGCTAAGTAATAACAAAAACATTGTCTTTGAAGTGGTGGATAGTTTTGTTAAATACTGGATGTATCCCTAGCCTACAGATCCCAGGTCTGGTTGTGCTGTCTCGACAAATCCTATGGAATTGTCATGCCAAGCAGCCATGCCAAGCAGCCATGCCAAACATGGCATGATATATATAAAAATCAGACAATTTCATAGGATTTGGCAAGACAGCACAAACCAACCTAGGTCCCCCAGGCTATACACCTCGCACCATGGTTATGTATCCCAGGATTCCAGCTATAATAAAGGAATGATTTGGTACTATTGGGACTTACATCCAGCTCACACTCAAACAGAGTGTCGTCCAGCAGTGTAACCTTAATTTGCATGATCCTGGGTCGACGGAGAACCTTAGGAGGTTTAGCTTCTTCCTCTGCTGTCTTCTCCTCTCCCTCTCCCCCTTCTCCTTCCTCCTCTCCCTCAGGCTCCTCCTCCTCTTTCTCCTTCTCCTGGGCACTGTCCTCTTCTCCTTTCTCCTTGTTTTTCTCTCCCTCCTTTGCACCCTCGTCCTCAGAGTGTTTCTCAGTGTCAGGGTCTTCCTTCTGAAGGAAAAGACACAAGACACATTCCAAAGACACATACAGTTGAGGTTGGAAGTTTACATACACTTAGGTTGAAGTCATTAAAACTCATTTTTCAACCACTCCACTGATTTCATGTTAACAAACTATAGTTTTGGCAAGTCGGTTAGGACATCTACTTTGTGCATGACACAAGTAATTCATCCAACAATTGTTTACAGACAGATTATTTCACTTATAATTCACTATATCACAATTCTAGTGTGTCAGAAGTTCACATACACTAAGTTGACTGTGCCTTTAAACAGCTTGTAAAATTCTAGAAAATGATGTCATGGCTTTAGAAGCGTATGATAGGCTAATTGACATAATTTGAGTCAATTGGAGGTGTACCTGTGGATGTATTTAAAGAACTACCTTCAAGCTCAGTGCTTCTTTGCTCGAAATCATGGGAAAATCTAAAGAAATCAGCCAAGACCTCAGAAAAAAAATTGTAGACCTCCACAAGTCTGGTTCATCCTTGGGAGCAATTTCCAAATGCCTGAAGGTACCACGTTCATCTGTACAAACAATAGTATGCAAGTATAAACACCATGGGACCACGCAGGAAAAAGGGGGAGGCTTGCAAGCCGAAGAACACCATCCCAACCGTGAAGCCCGGGGGTGGCAGCATCATGTTGTGGGGGTGCTTTGCTGCAGGAGGGACTGGTGCACTTCACAAAATAAATGGCATCATGAGGAAGGAAAATTATGTGGATATATTGAAGCAACATCTCAAGACATCAGTCAAGAAGTTAAAGCTTGGTCGCAAATGGGTCTTCCAAATGGACAATGACCCCTTGCATTCTTCCAAAGTTGTGGCAAAATGGCTTAAGGACAACAAAGTCAAGGTATTGGAGTGGCCATCACAAAGCCCTGACCTCAATCCTATAGAAAATGTGTGTGCAGAACTGAAGCGTGTTTGAGCAAGGAGGCTTACAAACCTGACTCAGTTACACCAGTTATGTCAGGAGGAATGGGACAAAATTCACCCAACTTATTGTGGGAAGGTTGTGGAAGGCTACCCGAAACATTTGACCCAAGTTAAACAATTTAAAGGCAATGCTACCAAATACTAATTGAGTATATGTAAACTTCTGACACACTGGGAATGTGATGAAAGAAATAAAAGCTGAAAGAAATAATTCTCTCTACTATTATTCTGACAATTCACATTCTTAAAATAAAGTGGTGATCCTAACTGACCTAAGACAGGGAATTTTTACTAGGATTAAATGTCAGGAATTGTGAACAACTGAGTTTAAATGTATTTGACTAAGCTGTATGTTACTTCTGACTTCAACTATACAGGGACACATTTTCATTTGCATGTAAGACAAACATCACGGAACAAACAGCTAAGCTTTACAAATGACAAAGACATGATATCGATATACAGGATATACAGTTCATTCAGAAAGTATTCAGACCCCTTGACTTCTTCCACATTTTGTTACGTTACAGCATTATTCTAAAATTGATTAAATCGTTTTTTTCCCCTCATCAATCTACACACAATACCCCATAATGACAAAGTAAAAAAAACAGGTTTTTAGAAATGTTTGCAAATGTATAAAAAAAAAAAATCTTATTTACATAAGTATTCAGACCCTTTGCTATGAGAGTCGAAATTGAGCTCAGGTGAATCCTGTTTCCATTGATCATCCTTGTTGTTTCTACAGCTTAATTTAAGTCCATCTGTGGTAAATTCAATCGATTGGACATGATTTGGAAAGACACACACCTGTCTATATAAGGTCCCACAGTTGACAGTGCATGTCAGAGCAAAAACCAAGCCATGAGGTCGAAGGAATTGTCCCTAGAGCTCCGAGACAGGATTGTGTCGAGGCACAGATCTGGGGAAGGGTACCAAAACATTGAAGGTCCCCAAGAACACAGTCCATTCTTAAATTAAGATGTTTGGAACCACCAAGACTCTTCCTAAAGCTGGCCGCACGGCCAAACTGAGCAATCAGGGGAGAAGGGCCTTGGTCTGAGAAGTGACCAAGAACCCAATGGTCACTCTGAGAGAGCTCCAGAGTTCCTCTGTGGAGTTGGGGGAAGCCTCCAGAAGCACAACCATCTCTGCAGCACTCCACCAATCAGTCCTTTATGGTAGAGTGGCCAGATTGAAGCCAATACTCAGTAAAAGGGACATGAAAGAAGATTCTCTGGTCTGATGAAACAAGATTGAAGTCTTTGACCTGAATGACAAGCGTCACGTCTGGAGGAAACCTGGCACCATCCCTACGGTGAAGCATGGTGGTGGCAGCATCATGCTGTGGGGATGTTTTTCAGCGGTAGGGACTGGGAGACTATTCAAGATCGAGGGAAAGATGAATGGAGCAAAGTACAGAGAGAGCCTTGATGAAAACCTGTTCCAGAGCGCTCAGGACCTCAGACTGGGACAAAGGTATGCCTTCCAACAGGAGAACGACCCTCAGCACACAGCCAAGACAATGCAGGAGTGGCTTCGGGACAAGTCTCTGAATGTCCTTGAGTGGCCCAGCCAGAGCCGGACTTGAACCTGATCGAACATCTCTGTAAAGACCTGAAAATAGCTGTGCAACGACGCTCCCCATCCAACGTGGCAGAGCTTAAGAGGATCTGCAGAGAAGAATGGGAGAAACTTCCCAAAAAGAGAATGCCATGAGTGTGCAAAGCTGTCATCAAGGTGGCTACTTTGAAGAATCTCAAATATAAAATATATTTTGATTTTTTAAAAACTTTTTTGGTTACTAGATGATTCCATATGTGTTATGTCATAGTTTTGATGTCTTCACTTTTGTTATATAATGTAAAAAGTATTGCCCCCCCAAAAAATTCATTGAGTAATATTCCAAATATTTGGCCCCTAGTGTATGTATATTTGATATTTAAATTTTTCATTTTGGATACATTTACAAAAAATTCTAAAAAACATTTTTTGCTTTGTCATTATTGGGTATTGTGTGTAGATTGATGAGGAAAAAAACAATATAATCCATTTTAGAATAAGGCTGTAACGTCACAAAATGTGGAAAACGTCAAGGGGTCTGAATGCACTGTCTGTACCATCATTGTTCAGTCTCAGACAATGTCCAATCAGTTAACACATGATACCTTTACAACCATGCCTGGAGGCTCAAAAACCATTAACCCTAAAGTTAGTAGTCAGGTCAACCGTTCTGCATCCACACACACACACACACACACACACACACACACACACACACACACACACACACACACACACACACACACACACACACACACACACACACACACACACACACACACACACTCACACAAAGGCTCTGGTAATGAATAATTAAAGCATCACTACAGCAAAAAGTAAAACCACTTTAGACACTGAAGGAAGGAGCGGGGTCTTAAAATATCCGCTGATCAGTAAGACTAAGGGAACTAGTGGGACCGGGACCAGCCAGCCAGTCAGCCAGCCAGCCAGCCAGCCAGCCAGGCAGGCAGGCAGAGACAACCTCAGCTCAGACAAAGCTTTTAGAGAAGCTGAATGGGGCATCGCTACACTAAAAGATAAAATAAATCCCTTATCTAAGGCATGACCTCGGAGAGCAGAGAGAGAGAGAGAGGACACTTAGACCCAAAGAGGAGAGCCGTTATGTATTACTGTTGTAGTCTACTGTAGTCTGTAACCCTCTACTGATGGTTCCCTTACTGTCTATTCTATAAAATACATTATAGAAGTAGGAAAGGGGTTTGAACAAAGTCATCACTATTGTGATTATATACCATCACTATTGTGACTATATACCATCACTATTGTGATTATACTGTATACCATCACTATTGTGATTATACTGTATACCATCTCTATTGTGACTATATACCATCACTATTGTGATTATACTGTATACCATCACTATTGTGATTATACTGTATACCATCACTATTGTGATTATACTGTATACCATCTCTATTGTGACTATATACCATCACTATTGTGACTGTATACCATCACTATTGTGACTGTATACCGTCACTATTGTGACTATATATCATCACTATTGTGACTATACTGTATACCATCACTATTGTGACTATAAATCATCACTATTGTGACTATACTGTATACCATCACTATTGTGACTATAAATCATCACTATTGTGACTATATACCATCGCTATTGTGACTATACTGTATACCATCACTATTGTGACTATAAATCATCACTATTGTGACTATATACCATCGCTATTGTGACTATATATCATCACTATTGTGACTATACTGTATACCATCACTATTGTGACTATATATCATCACTATTGTGACTATACTGTATACCATCACTATTGTGACTATAAATCATCACTATTGTGACTATATACCATCGCTATTGTGAGTATATATCATCACTATTGTGACTATACTGTATACCATCACTATTGTGACTATACTGTATATATACCATCACTATTGTGACTATATATCATCACTATTGTGACTATACTGTATACCATCACTATTGTGACTATAAATCATCACTATTGTGACTATATACCATCGCTATTGTGACTATACTGTATACCATCGCTATTGTGACTATATATCATCACTATTGTGAAATATAACAACACTATTGTGACTATATATCATCACTATTGTGAATATATATCGCCAGGACTGAAATGAAATCCCATATACAGATGGAACAAAAGGAACTGAAGGAAAGGCTTTCCTGAAGCCACATCTCTAACACCACACTCATTACTCATTCATGCACTTCTGTTCTTACTCACTTCACATAGCAGTTTACTGTAATCCAGAGTACTGTAATCCAGCACAAAACACTTAACATTTACCACTGGCGAGCACACTCGTCAGCTCAGACTAAAATCGCCACTTGGGACACTGACCCCAACTCATTTTCCCATCTAGCTAAGCAGTAGCTAAGAGTCCTCAACCACACACACAGCTATTAAAAATGACCTCATCAAGCCTAACCCTACAACAACTGACAGTCCCAGTATGACAGCTTAGTAGGACTGCTGGGTTCTCACCTGAGCGTCGTTGCTGCTGAGTGAGTGCAGGTCGAGGATCTGATCCCCCTCGATCCTGAGCTCCGGCTCACAGTCAGCGATGGGCGCCTTGGCTTCTTCTCCGTCCCCTCCTCTCTCCCCCTTCTCTCCCCCGTCCCCCTCGCACTGAGACCTCCTCTTCAGGAAAGAGGAGAAGAGTTGCGAGAGGCCACGGCCGGCCGAGGTGCGCTGGCGGGGTCTCAGCTGCACCTCCTCCTGGGGCGAGGAGGGCGAAGGCAAGCCGGGGCTGTGGGGCGAGGTGGCGGGGGTGGTGGAAGCCTGGGACTCTGAATGCCCGTGGTCAGGGGGTGTGGCCTGAGGCTGCTCCACCTCCTGCTGGTTGGGCTTCTTCTGCTGCTGGCGCTCTGTCGCCTCGTCTGTCGTCATGGTAACCGCTGCAAGCAGATCAAATAGAGTCCGTTAGTCATTACACTACAGGTCATCGTAAGGTAGAGTGCCTTCTAACCTCTTCTAACCTCGTCCTCGTTTCTAGCAGTATTCTTATTGTAACTGGGTATTTGGCCTTTGAATGGACACACACACACTTAACACACACTTAACACACACACACAAGCCCAGGGGAGAGTAGAAAGACAGGGGACGCTCCTAAAGATTCTATTTACACAGAGTGAAGAGAGAGATTCCTCCTGAACATCCTGTCTCTCTTCAGTGGTTCCATACGGTGTAGATGGTGTGGAGAGAGAGAGATAGAGAGAGACAGAGAGAGAGACAGACAGACAAGAAAGTGAGCAAGAGAGAGAGAAACAAAGAGAGAGAGAGAGAAACAAAGAGAGAGAGAGAGAGAGAGAGAGAGAGAGAGAGAGAGAGAGAGAGAGAGAGAGAGAGAGATAGAGAGAGAGAGAGAGAGAGAGAGAGAGAGAGAGAGAGAGAGAGAGAGAGAGAGACAGAGACAGAGACAGAGAGAGAAACAGAGAGACAGACCGACAGACAGACAGACAGACAGACATACAGACAGACAGAAACAGAAACAGAGACAGAGAGAGAGAGAGAGAGAGAGAGAGAGAGAGAGAGAGAGACAGAGAAAGAGAGAGAGAGAATGGCTGAGCCAAGCATCACTACACTGTTCAGCCCAGCCTCAGCAGAGCTGTAAGAGTCTCTGCTCCCATTGCTCCATACTCATCAGTTTTGAGTGGACACTAAATGTCGATAATTTATCATCATGTATGATGATCGCTAACCCCTTAGGTGGCGGTTAGAGAGAGACGTAAAATCATTTATGCTACACATGCTCAGGGAGAGGGGAGAGGGGAGAGGAGGAGGGAGAGGAGGAAGAGGAGGAAGGAGGGAGAGGAGATAGGGGAGAGAGAGAGGAGAGATAGGAGGGAGAGGAGGGAGAGGAGATAGGGGATAGAGAGGAGGGAGAGAGGAGAGATAGGAGGGAGAGGAGGGAGAGGAGATAGGGGATAGGGGATAGAGAGGAGGGAGAGAGGAGAGATAGGAGGGAGAGGAGGGGGAGAGGAGGAAGGAGAGGAGGAGGGAGAGGAGAGAATGTTCCCATGGGAACATTATGGGAACATCATGGGGACAGCATTGGGAACATCATGGGAACATTACTGTATCTACTATTTACTCAATAAGTACAGGCCAGAACAGTAGGGGACCGACTCAGAGGAACACAATGGCCTTTCAACAACTAATAATACAGTAAGGCTCCACAGTTCAGAGAGAGGAGGGGGAGGAGAGATAGGAGGGAGAGGAGAGAGAGGAGAAGGAAGAGGAGGAGGGAGAGGAGGAGGGAGAGGAGGAGGGAGAAGAGAGATATGGGGAGAGGAGGAGGGAGAGGAGGAGGGAGAGGAGGGAGAGGAGGGAGAGGAGGGAGAGGAGGAGGGAGAGGAGGAGGGAGAGGAGGGAGAGGAGGGAGAGGAGGAGGGAGAGGAGGGAGAGGAGGAGGGAGAGGAGGAGGGAGAGGAGGAGGGAGAGGAGGGAGAAGAGAGATATGGGGAGAGGAGGGAGAGGAGGAGGGAGAGGAGGAGGGAGAGGAGGGAGAGGAGGAGGGAGAGGAGGAGGGAGAGGAGGAGGGAGAGGAGGGAGAGGAGGGAGAGGAGGAGGGAGAGGAGGGAGAGGAGGGAGAGGAGGAGGGAGAGGAGGGAGAGGAGGGAGAGGAGGAGGGAGAGGAGGAGGGAGAGGAGAGGTAGCCATTATTATTATTTTTATCATGGAGGTGGTGTGATCTGGATCTTTTACAGCCCCCCACCTCTCTCAACCCAACCCTCTGTTGTTGAACGAATGGGTTTCACCCGCCACCCTCATGCAGGGTAGGGGTTACCATGGCAATGCCGGCTTTATTAGGCTCCAGTCATGTCATTGTGTTGGTGGAGTCTCCATGCTGCTACTGCTGGTAACTCAGCATGACAACATCATGGGAACATCATGAGAACATTATGGGAGCATCATGGGAAAATTATGGGAACATCATGAGAACACCATGGGAACATTATGGGAACATCATGGGAACATGATTTTTTAAATTTGTATTTAACCAGGTAGGCCAGTTGAGAACTAGTTCTCATTTACAACTGTGACCTGGACAATGACACTATAGAGAATATATATACAGTGTGTGCAAATGTAGTTAGATTAGGGAGGTAAGACAATAAATAGGCCATAGTGGTGAAATAATTACAATTTAGCATTAACACTGGAGTGATAGATGTGCAGATGATGATGTGCAAATAGAGATACTGGGGTGTGAATGAGCAATAATAACAATATGGGGATGAGGTAGTAGTGTGGGCTATTTACAGATGGGATATATACAAGTGCAGTGATTGGTAAGCAGCTCTGACAGCTGATGCTTAAAGTTATTGAGGGAGATAGGAATCTCCAGCTTCAAGGATTTTTGCAATTCGTTCCAGTCATTGTTAGCAGAGAACTGGAAGGAATGGCGGCCAAAGGAGGTGTTGGCTTTGGGGATGACCAGTGAAATATACCTGCTGGAGCGCAGGCTACGGGTGGGTGTTGCTATGGTGACCAGTGAGCTAAGATAAGGCGGGGATTTACCTAGCAAGGACTTATAGATGACCTGGACGAATATGTAGCGAGGGCCAGCCAACAAGAGCGTACAGGTCGCAGTGGTGGGTAGTATATGGGGCTTTGGAGACAAAACGGATGGCACTGTGATAGACTACATTCAATTTGCTGAGTAGAGTGTTAGAGGCTATTTTGTAAATGACATCGCCGAAATCAAGGATCGGTAGGATAGTCATTTTTACGAGGGCATGTTTGGCAGCATGAGTGAAGGAGGCTTTGTTGCGAATTAGGAAACCAATTCTAGATTTAATTTTGGATTGGAGATGATTAATGTGAGTCTGGAAGGAGAGTGAACAGTCTAACCAATGAACAGTGAACAGTGTCCAATGAAGGGCCAAATGTATACAGAATGGTATTGTCTGCATAGAGGTGGATCAGAGAGTCACCAGCAGCAAGAGCGACATCATTGATATATACAGAGAATAGAGTCGGCCCGAGAATCGAACCCTGTGGCACCCCCATAGAGACTGCCAGAGGACCGGACAACAGGCCCTCCGATTTGACACACTGAACTCTATCTGAGATGTAGTTGGTGAACCAGCCGAGGCAGTCATTTGAGAAACCAAGGCTATTAAGTCTGCCGATAAGACTGCAGTGATTGACAGAGTCGAAGGCCTTGGCCAGGTCGATGAAGACGGCTGCTGTCTTTTATCGATGGCGGTTACGATATAGTTTAGGACCTTGAGCGTGGCTGAGGTGCACCCATGACCAGCTCAGAAACCAGATTGCATAGCGGAGAAGGTACAGTGGGATTCGAAATGGTAGGTGATTTGTTTGTTAGCTTGGCTTTCGAAGACTTTAGAAAGGCAGAGCAGGATGGATATAGGTCTGTAACAGTTTGGGTCTAGAGTGTCTCCCCCTTTGAATAGGGGGATGACCGCGGCAGCTTTCCAATCTCTAGGGATCTCAGACGATACAAATAGAGGTTGAACAGGCTAGTAATAGGGGTTGCAACAATAGCTGCGGATAAATTTAGAAAGAAAGGGTCCAGATTATCTAGCCCAGCTGATTTGTAGGGGTCCAGATTTTGCAGCTCTTTCAGAACATCAGCTATTTGGATTTGGGTGAAGGAGAAGCGGTCGGGGCTTTGCCAAGTTGCTGCGGGGGGTGCAGAGCTGTTGGCCGGGGTAGGGGTAGCCAGGTGGAAAGCATGGCCAGCCGTAGCAAAATGCTTATTGAAATACTAAATTATCCTAGATTTATCGGTGGTGACAGTGTTTCCCAGCCTCAGTGCAGTGGCAGCTGGGAGGAGGGAATTTGTGCTACAGGATGCAAATTTCTGTTTGAAAAAGCTAGCCTTTGCTTTCCTAACTGACTGTGTATATTGGTTCCTGACTTCCCTGAAAAGTTGCAGATCGCGGGGGCTGTTCGATGCTAATGCTGTACGCCACAGAATGTTTTTGTGCTGGTTGAGGGCAGTCAAGTCTGGGAACATTATGGGAACATCATGGGAACATCATGGGGACAGCATGGGAACATCATGGGGACAGCATGGGGACATTATGGGAACATCATGGGAACATCATGGGGAAAGCATGGGAACATCATGGGGACATCATGGGGACAGCATGGGAACATCATGGGGACAGCATGGGGACATTATGGGGACAGCATGGGGACAGCATGGGAACATCATGGGGACAGCATGGGAACATCATGGGAACATCATGGGGAGATAGAGGCTGGTCACTCATCCTCCTCTATGGAGAAGACCAAGCCTTGCACTTCTACAAGTCATTTTAGTGTTCGTAAGCAATATTCTATATTCTATATTCTAGTGGTAGTTTTTTATATTCTAGTTATATTCTATTGCATAAGAAAAAATGCCAAAATTTATTACAGATTTATTGAGTTATCTCAGATTCAGTCTGATGTCATGAATTGAGGTTAAACAGAATGATGGTCATATCTCTGCCAGAGGGGGGAGGGGAGGGAGGGTTGAGTGGATTGGAGTGGTGTAAGGGGGTGGGGTTTTGACACCTTGATGGCTGAGACGATCCAGACTTTCTCTCTCTTCCCCCACAAGAGAAGAGGAGGGAAAATCCCCACGTTTTTATGATCCTTTGTTAAGACCATCACTTGGAGCCAAAACTTTATGCCCATGAAACAAGACATTGGGAACGTGATTAATTGTATTATGTGTGTTGAAAATGAGAAATGTTGGCATATGAATGTTGATTCTGTGATGTCATTAAAGCTTCAATGAAAGTGTAACTACGAAAACATTGTAATTTAAGGGTTTCCAAACTGTCTGTATGATGTCTAAATTCGTTACGTTTGGTAAGAAATATCCAGATTAAAGAGAATGTTTTTGTGAATAGGGTGACTCCCTCCCCAGCGCTGCTCATGGGCTCAGAGTACAGGCAATAGGCTGAGACTAACCAAATAGAACATTAGGTAATTCTTCTCTTATTAAGAAACATGCTCTTACACTTCAGTTACAGTGGGCAATAGTGGGCCTACATTACATGCTTCAAACACTGCAAAGGGTATGTTAAATTCTGAAGCACAATACTAACCCTTCTGTGTGTCTAAATGAGTTGGTTTGAAAACGGTTGGTTGCACAGACACAAACACAGAAAGTTTACGTTCCCAAGTTTCTACTTCCTGCTTTATCAAAAAAGACACCTGTCTGTCTCTTGTGTGTGTGCATCACACCTTAATTGGGGAGGACAGGTCATGGTAAGGATTGGAGCAGAATAAATGGAATGTGTTCCATGTGTTTGATGCCATTCCATTCGCTATGAGACAGGACCCAAAGCGCAGAGCTGTGTTGAAAAAACAGTCCTTTATTCCCGTAAAGTAAATCCTCAAACTGAACAAAGGAGAGAATGCGACCAAGCACCGGTGTGAAACAAAACGGAACACACACAAAAACCCACAAACACAGGTGGGAATGCTGAACATAAATAGGCTCCCCAATTGCCCAACTGTCCCTTTCACCCATTCTATCCCATTCATCATTATCTGTCCCATTCACCCATTCTATCCCATTCATCATTATCTGTCCCATTCACCCATTCTATCCCATTCATCATTATCTGTCCCATTCACCCATTCTATCCCATTCATCATTATCTGTCCCATTCACCCATTCTGTCCCATTCATTCACATCTGTCCCATTCACCAATTCTGTCCCATTCATCCTTATCTGTCCCATTCACCAATTCTGTCCCATTCATCCTTATCTGTCCCATTCACCCATCCTATCCCATTCATCATTATCTGTCCCATTCACCCATTCTATCCCATTCATCATTATCTGTCCCATTCACCCATTCTGTCCCATTCATTCACATCTGTCCCATTCACCAATTCTGTCCCATTCATCCTTATCTGTCCCATTCACCAATTCTGTCCCATTCATCCTTATCTGTCCCATTCACCCATCCTATCCCATTCATCCACATCTGTCCCATTCACTTATTCTGTCCCATCCCGACCATTCTGTCCAATTCCCTCCATTCTATTCCATCCCCTCCATTCTGTCCAATTCCCTCCATTCTATTCCATCCCCTCCATTCTATTCCATCCCCTCCATTCTCTTATTCCCTCCATTCTCTCATTCCCTCCATTCTCTCATTCCCTCCATTCTGTCTAATTTCCTCCATTCTATCCCATTCATCCTCATCTGTCCCATTCTCTCCATTCTGTCCCCCACGGTATCCAATTGAAAGAACATGCTTTGTTTGGATACTATAGTGAGACAAACAGCATCTCCATGAATGTAGAACAGCTCTTGAACACATCAATGAATGATGAAGCTCAAAGGGGGCATGGGATGCTGAGGGAACTACGGAGGGTCCAAGGGCCCAGATCCAGTACTCAACATGAGGGAAGTATGAAGTGTATTCATACCATTAGAGAAGAGGTCTGTTTGAATACACGCTGTGTGTGTTTGATTAGAATCACAGTTTGGGGAGCAGTATTTCAGATACCAGCAGTACCTCTGCGAGTGCTGCAAGTGTTGCTTACAAGGCAATATTTGGGAAGTCAGCTGGCAGCGAGAGAGAGAGAGAGATAATGTGATGAGAGAGAAAGAGAGAGAGAGAGAGAGAGAGAGAGAGACAGGTTGCAGCCCCCCAGGAAGTGAGAGAAGGAAAGAGCTGATGCCAAGTGGCGGTGCTGCATGAAGCTTGTTTGAACGGTAGACAAGAAGGAACTACTGATAGAACTAGAGGTATTCACAGGTCCACCCCAACCCAATTACCCGGTACACGACTGGGTTGGCGCCGGAATTCTGTAATTAACCAGGGGTCGGGTTCCCCTCAGTGGCATCAGACCTCGGCTCAGTGTAAAAATATGAAATACCAACCGGACCCCAAATTAGATCTGAATAGTTTGGTTCCTAAACATAAAGGCAAATTTCACACTTTGACATTTTAAATAATTGTCAGGGGGTCCTCTTTCTTTTTGTGTCCGTCCAAATATTATTTTGTGACAAACAGCATATCCGCATTATGAAAACTAACGGGTGCAGGGTGTACTGCACTCTGCAGGTGACACAGGATGTTTTTCAACATTCAAATCCTCTGCATAGGGTTATGTAGCCTCATAAATAGGTTATGTAGCCTCAGTAATAGGTTATGTAGCCTCAGTAATAGGTTATGTAACCTCAGTAATAGGTTATGTAGCCTCAGTAATAGGTTATGTAGCCTCAGTAATAGGTTATGTAGCCTCATAAATAGGTTATGTAGCCTCAGTAATAGGTTATGTAGCCTCATAAATAGGTTATGTAGCCTCAGTAATAGGTTATGTAGCCTCAGTAATAGGTTATGTAGCCTCAGTAATAGGTTATGTAGCCTCGGTAATAGGTTATGTAGCCTCGGTAATAGGTTATGTAGCCTCAGTAATAGGTTATGTAGCCTCAGTAATAGGTTATGTAGCCTCAGTAATAGGTTATGTAGCCTCAGTAATAGGTTATGTAGCCTCAGTAATAGGTTATGTAACCTCAGTAATAGGTTATGTAACCTCAGTAATAGGTTATGTAGCCTCAGTAATAGGTTATGTAGCCTCAGTAATAGGTTATGTAGCCTCAGTAATAGGTTATGTAGCCTCAGTAATAGGTTATGTAGCCTCAGTAATAGGTTATGTAGCCTCAGTAATAGGTTATGTAGCCTCGGTAATAGGTTATGTAGCCTCAGTAATAGGTTATGTAGCCTCAGTAATAGGTTATGTAGCCTCAGTAATAGGTTATGTAACCTCAGTAATAGGTTATGTAGCCTCAGTAATAGGTTATGTAGCCTCAGTAATAGGTTATGTAACCTCAGTAATAGGTTATGTAACCTCAGTAATAGGTTATGTAGCCTCAGTAATAGGTTATGTAGCCTCAGTAATAGGTTATGTAGCCTCAGTAATAGGTTATGTAGCCTCAGTAATAGATTATGTAGCCTCAGTAATAGGTTATGTAACCTCAGTAATAGGTTATGTAGCCTCAGTAATAGGTTATGTAGCCTCAGTAATAGGTTATGTAGCCTCAGTAATAGGTTATGTAGCCTCAGTAATAGGTTATGTAACCTCAGTAATAGGTTATGTAGCCTCAGTAATAGGTTATGTAGCCTCAGTAATAGGTTATGTAGCCTCAGTAATAGGTTATGTAGCCTCAGTAATAGGTTATGTAGCCTCAGTAATAGGTTATGTAACCTCAGTAATAGGCCTGTTTTTCATGTTATTATAGCCTACTTTAATGTCCCTTTTATTAGTCCTATATTTTTGTAACATTGTTGCAGAATATTGTTATTAAATTGACTATATTCTTTAATTTAAATAAAGGTTTGTTGATAACTAATGTTAAATGACTCGAGACAAAAGTGACATTTGTCAGAATAAAGCTTATTTCATCAGTTAAAGGTTAAATAAATACATAAATAAATAAAAATAGGCAAGTTCTGTTTCACGACTTTCCTTCATAATACATAAGTTATACTATAATACAGAGTTTAATGAAGAACATTTATGACCAAGTTAATCTGCTGCTCATGTTGTTGTGTACCGTAAATATTGTAGCCTAATGTTGAAAGACTGACGATTTATTGATTGTGTAAATAAGGCATGTAATCAATGGATAAAATAAATACAATCAGGACAATTTCTCTCTTCAATATGTTCTGTGCTCCAGAAGGTAGGCTCTATGTTCTGTGCTCCAGAAGGTAGGCTATATGTTCTGTGCTCCAGAAGGTAGGCTATATGTTCTGTGCTCCAGAAGGTAGGCTATATGTTCTCCGCTCCAGACCTGACGCTAATTGGACCTGGCCCTGTCATCTCTGACATGTTTTGGGTAGGATCTGGTCCATCTCGGATCCAAATCAGATAGAGTATTGACTTTCCCAAAAATTACCAGGTCCTGTTAGGGTTGGGTGAGAAGTTTGCAGGTCCAATTCGGTTCGGGTCTCATTTTCAGGAGACCTCTAATAGGAACTGCTGAACAGGGAAAATGACGCCCTATTCCCTATGTAGTGCCCTTATGGTCCCTGGTCAAAAGTAGAGCACTACGGCCTCCCGAGTGGTACAGCAGTCCAAGGCCGTAACCAGGAGACGTGAGCATATCACTGAGGCGGTGCACAATAGGCCCAGAGTTGTCCGGGTTAGGGCAGGGTTTGGCCGGCCAAGCGTGCATTGTGTCAAGAAGCAGTGCGGCTTGGAGGGGGTTGTGTTTCGGAGGACGCATGGCTCTCGACCTTCGCCTCTCCCGAGTCCGTACGGGAGTTGCAGCGATGGGACAAGACTGTAACTACCAATTGGATATCGAGAAAAAATAACAAAAAGGAGTGCACTACGTAGGGAATAGGGTAAAAAGGAGTGCACTAGGGTGCCATTTGGGATGCAAACCAGGGCTTCCTTCCCTCAGACAGGGATTTACATTTCCCAGCTGTGATGAAACACACACTAAACAAAACACACATCCCTAGTCCTTTGATCATGCATGGGTGGTTGATGTACACACACACACACACCAGCATATCACTGCTCAATATCACCTCGTTATATCAAAACAATTGTTCTCTCTCTCTTGATCCTCTTTCTCAACTGAGCATGTGAAGAGAGAAATAAAAACACTAAAATTGCCTTTAGGAGAAAAACTAGATATACTAAAGCAAATCTAAATGTCTAAATGCTCGGTAGCTGGTCGCTGGGTGCTGAAAGTGAGCTTAAGGGCTGAAAGCAGCTTTAACATTAATCGGGCTCTGCGTGGGATTAGAGCTGGATCTCTCTCTGTCTGTGTACTGATGTGGAGGGCAGCTGGATCTCTCTGTCTGTGTACTGATGTGGAGGGCAGCTGGATCTCTCTCTGTACTGATGTAAGGGCAGCTGGATCTCTCTCTCTCTCTGTCTGTGTACTGATGTGGAGGGCAGCTGGATCTCTCTCTGTACTGATGTAAGGGCAGCTGGATCTCTCTCTCTCTCTGTCTGTGTACTGATGTGGAGGGCAGCTGGATCTCTCTGTCTGTGTACTGATGTGAAGGGCAGCTGGATCTCTCTGTCTGTGTACTGATGTGGAGGGCAGCTGGATCTCTCTGTCTGTGTACTGATGTGGAGGGCAGCTGGATCTCTCTGTCTGTGTACTGATGTGGAGGGCAGCTGAATCTCTCTCTCTCTCTGTCTGTGTACTGATGTGAAGGGCAGCTGGATCTCTCTGTGTACTGATGTGAAGGGCAGCTGGATCTCTCTGTCTGTGTACTGATGTGAAGGGCAGCTGGATCTCTCTGTCTGTGTACTGATGTGGAGGGCAGCTGGATCTCTCTGTCTGTGTACTGATGTGGAGGGCAGCTGGATCTCTCTGTCTGTGTACTGATGTGGAGGGCAGCTGAATCTCTCTCTCTCTCTGTCTGTGTACTGATGTGAAGGGCAGCTGGATCTCTCTGTGTACTGATGTGAAGGGCAGCTGGATCTCTCTGTCTGTGTACTGATGTGAAGGGCAGCTGGATCTCTCTGTCTGTGTACTGATGTGGAGGGCAGCTGGATCTCTCTGTCTGTGTACTGATGTGGAGGGCAGCTGGATCTCTCTGTCTGTGTACTGATGTGGAGGGCAGCTGAATCTCTCTCTCTCTGTCTGTGTACTGATGTGAAGGGCAGCTGGATCTCTCTGTGTACTGATGTTGAGGGCAGCTGGATCTCTCTGTGTACTGATGTTGAGGGCAGCTGGATCTCTCTCTCTGTGTACTGATGTGGAGGGCAGCTGGATCTCTCTCTCTGTGTACTGATGTGGAGGGCAGATAGATCTGTCTATCCTTCTCTCCCTCTCCTTTCTCCCTCACTCCTCTACACACCCTGCCCTAACGCACGTCTATCAGTCACCCTGGTCTTCCACCCTCCCTCTATATTTCCTACCTCCCCCCTCTCTCTCCCTCTCTCCCTCCCTCTCTCTCTCCCTCCTCCCTCCCTCCCCCTCTCTCTGTCTCTCTCTCCCTCCCTCTCTCTCTCTCTCTCCCACCCTCGCTCTCTCTCTCCCTCCCTCCCTACCTCCCTCTCTCCCTCCCGCCCTGAGAGCGAGAGAGATGGGAAAAGAGAGGGGGAAAGAGAGAGCGAGAGAGAGAGAGAGAGAGAGAGTGATGCTCTGAGGCAGTGACAGCAGAGGGTGATGCTCTGAGGCAGTGACAGCAGAGGGTGATATTCTGAGGCAGTGACAGCAGAGGGTGATACTCTGAGGCAGTGACAGTGAGAGATGCAGCCAGCCTGGTAATCTGCTGTCATCATCCTGTCTGCATCCCAAATGGCACCCTTTAGGACACTATAGTACTTTTGACCAGGGCCCATAGGGAAACCCATAGGGCTCTGGTCAAAAGTAGGGCACTATTTAGGGAATAGGGTGCCATTTGGGATTCATACAGGTTCAGAATTAGCTGCTTCTCTGCACTATGTATTATTTTATTTAACCTTTATTTAACTAGTCAGTTAAGAACACATTCTTATTTACAATGATGGCCCACCCTGAAGACGTGCTCACTGTTCTTTCATCCATTAATTTAAATTGACACTTTGAGAGACAGACGTTTGCGTGTAATAAGCTGCCTTCAGACAGACCTCTCTCCCTCTCCCTCTCTCTCCCTCCCTCTCTCCTCTCTCTCTCTCTCCCTCTCTCTCTCCCTCTCCCTCTCTCTCCCTCTCTCTCTCTCTCCTCTCTCTCTCTCTCTCCCTCTCTCTCTCCCTCTCCCTCTCTCTCTCCCCTCTCCCCTCTCTCTCTCTCTCTTCCCAGTAGCTACAGTGGAGTGTCCCCAGAAAGCAGATGTGCATGTTGTCTCTTGGGCAATGAGAAAAGTCGTGTTTTCTATAAGAGAATACTACTAATACTATTGATACATTATATTCCAAGTGATTTAATTGTACAGTAGACAAATTAAATGGTGGGGAAATATTAGCAGACTTCACTTGATAGAAGACATCTCTCACCTCTCTGGGGTTGAAGGCTAATAGTGAAGGGGTGTGTTGGAGTGTTCCTTTGAATACTGGGAGACTAGGATTTGAATACAGGGAGACTAGGATTTGAATACAGGGAGACTAGGATTTGAATACAGGGAGACTAGGATTTGAATACAGGGAGACTAGGATTTGAATACAGGGAGACTAGGATTTGAATACAGGGAGACTAGGATTTGAATACAGGGAGACTAGGATTTGAATACAGGGAGACTAGGATTTGAATACTGGGAGACTAGGATTTGAATACTGGGAGACTAGGATTTGAATACTGGGAGACTAGGATTTGAATACAGGGAGACTAGGATTTGAATACAGGGAGACTAGGATTTGAATACTGGGAGACTAGGATTTGAATACAGGGAGACTAGGATTTGAATACTGGGAGACTAGGATTTGAATACAGGGAGACTAGGATTTGAATACTGGGAGACTAGGATTTGAATACTGGGAGACTAGGATTTGAATACAGGGAGACTAGGATTTGAATACTGTGAGACTAGGATTTGAATACAGGGAGACTAGGATTTGAATACAGGGAGACTAGGATTTGAATACTGGGAGACTAGGATTTGAATACTGGGAGACTAGGATTTGAATACAGGGAGACTAGGATTTGAATAGTTGGAGATTAGGATTTGAATACAGGGAGACTAGGATTTGAATACTGGGAGACTAGGATTTGGGCAACGGTAAATTAGACAGCTTCTCTGTTATGGTCTCATGTTTCCCTCCATATGCTGGTGCTCCATTGTAATAAATCCTTAATAAAGGATGTTATCACAGAGGAGATAGGGCTTTTCAATGTGGGTTAATTAAATAAGTATTTGAAAGCCTCAGTGAAATGTAATCAAAAGAGAGTTGGAAGACAAAGGGAAAAAGAATGAAAGAAAGTAGGATATGTAATTTGCCATGTTTAATTGAGCCTTTGATCGTTTTGAACCTTTTATTACAGAAATAATTTCACATGAACCTGTGAATATCTTTATCAAAGCTAAGACATTGACTACAGTGTAGTCCTATTGCGGAGGTCCATTCGTCGTTCTTTGATCTGATTGGATTGCTATACAGTCGCTTTTCCCTTATCCCAAATTCCCAATACATTTGCATTATTTGCCGAATTTTTGTGAATCTGTTGAAATGTTACATATTAGTTTCACTGTTTCCTATTTGTGAACTCTGCCACGCCAACCACAATACCTACCCTCAAATCAGCAGCCTTATTCTAGATTATTCTATAAATATCTTTATTGTGAGGCGCACCAATCACTTCTATTCTCACGCCTTCGATTAAACGGGAAAAACAAAACGTGTATCAATTAGAATGCAACGTTCTTTTATAGAATAAATCCGATCATTCGAGACTTCTAGAGAATAGGCAGAAAGCAAGTTTAAAGGGTCTGTCTGAAAATGGCGCCGAATGTGAAAAAAATGTCAACATATTTATTTTCTCGCATACATCGCATCACACAATACATAATCCGTTGCTAGTGTGCAAGGTTTCACATTGCACTTACCTTTTTATCTCTATTTCAAATAAATAAAATACTCCTCAATGAATATCGACGGTTGGTTGTCTATTCCTTTCACAAATTAGATAAACAGAGTGGCAATTCCATGTGTGTTATTATCCGGACTATGTTTTTAAAGATGTGTTTAGGTTCTAGTAAAAAAGGAGGGGGCTTCGTATGCAATGAAATACGTAGATTTATTGTAGTGACCAATGGGCAACGGGCAGGGACCAGCCTAATCCAATCAGGCTGGTTCGAGGCTGGTGTTCGAAGGCAAGCGCCAAAGACGCACATGCGCCAAGGGTGCACAATCTTAACCAAGGACACAGAATATGTGTTAATTTGCTAAGAAAATCTATGTATATAATTCTAGGAACAAATTTAGCAGATTATATAAATAGACAAAAACGCAGCCTATAGCGTACATTAAAATCGATTGTATACAGGTCTAGAGAATTAACATGAATCAATTCAAAGTCAGAGAGGTACATTTTCATAACACGGGCCCCCAAACCTGGAGCATCTACACCGTGAGGTGACGATAGAGCTGCTCGGAACAGCTCGAGAACCCGTACTCATTCTCACAGAAAAGCGCTCACATTCGAATAGAATATAACGCGTTCCATTCACTCAACATCGGACTTTTCCATCTTTAGGCCTACATACATGCGGTGAATCAGGTGAATGAATCCAAGTCTCTCAAAGACCCCTCCTTTCTCCTTTTAGCCATCACATGTAATGAATAATGAACAACAAGGCATTCTCACTCAGGTGGAAGGTTTGCTAAAGCTAAATCACAATAACTTTCATTATTTATATATAATTTTTTACCTATTTTTTTTTAACTAGGAAGTCAGTTAAGAACAAATTAATATTTACAATGACGGCCAACACCGGTCAAACTCGGACGACGCTGGGCCAGTTGTGCGCCGCCCTATTCATGGCCGGTTGTGATACAGTCTGGATGTGTGTATAGTGCAGTCTATATTTAATACAAATCGTCTGTAATAAAAGCTTCGTATTGATAGAGATATATTCCATGGAGAAATAGCGTACATGAACGGAAGTCCCTCAAAAAAATAACTACCAGCCTAAGATCGGTGGGAAGATTTGCGCACGGGTAGAGGTCGGGTTTCAGTCCCTGAGAGCGCAGTGCGGTTGTACCTGGCATACCTGCCACTTTTAGCTAAGTACTCTGGGCAATATTGAGTGGAAACAGAATGGCCACTAGGCTCGGCTACTATGGTTGAATTTATGTGTGATCAGCAGTCCTCATTGTGCTATATCATGTAAATCTCACACAGCCTAGAGACACTTACTTCCTCCAAAACACGCTCAAGAGTAAAGTTTCCCCAAGGTACAGAGCTCCCCCCTATTTAATGAAGCTGCCAGTTGAGGACTTGTGAGGCGTCTGTTTCTCTAACTAGACACAACAGTTTTCAGCTGTGCTGACATATTTGCAAAAGGGTTTTCTAATGATCAATAAGCCTTTAAAATGATAAACTTGGTTTAGCTAACAGAACATGCCATTGGAACACAGGAGTGATGGTTGCTGATAATGGGCCTCTGTAGGCCTATGTAGATATTCCATAAAAAATCAGCCGTTTCCAGCTACAATAGTAATTTACAACACTAACAATGTCTAAACTGTATTTCTGATCAATTTGATGTTATTATAATGGACAAAAAAAGTAGCTTTTCTTTTAAAAAACAAGGACATTTCTAAGTGACCCCAAACTTTTGAATGGTAGTGTAAGTATGGAAAATGCTAAACTGACTCAAAATCAGTGTCTAGGGACAACTTCACCCTACTCTTGCAAAACACAAGGCAGACAGACAGTGACACCCACCCATGTGTTTTCTCAGAGAGGAAGGGGGAAGCAAGAGGTTTTACTCCGCCCAAAATCTGTCCACGAATATAAGCCCTGATATGTGGAATTGTTGTATGGAGGTCAATGAGTGTAATGGCTTATTTGATCAATATAAGTTTCATAAAGGTCAGGTTGTTATTAATGCACTGATTGATATAGCCTAGACACGTGTGACATTTCGGCAACTTTAGAAAAAACACCTTTATATTGGAGTTGTCATAGAGATAGAGGACTTGTCATGGATATAACCCATTTTAGCATGGACATTGCCATTGAGGGCTTCCACCATTTTAAAGTAGTCAAACTGGATGGGGATTTCTATGAGTTGGGAGCAATCAGCCAATGAAAAAGTAAAACATGTACTAATATAATGGCTATAATGGCACAGATGCAAAGATGTGTCCTCTATCTATCTCTATAGCCTGTTGTTCACACACGTATCTGCCCTCTCATTGGCTAGAATGGTCCCACCTGATCTGGCCTCTTCCCGCCTCCCTTCCATCTTTTAGGACATGTATTACCATTGTTAGAGAGGTCACTTGACTGTCTTGTCATTATAATAGACAATCTTTGGTTTTCTTTTCTTTAACCTCATGATGTTAGACCCTTCCCCCCGACCGGCCGACAGACAGACAGACAGACAGACAGACAGACAGACAGACAGACAGACAGACAGATACAGAGGAGATAAAAGTAGAGGACATTGAGGAACAACAAATGAACAACAAACAAATGAAATCTTTCCGGCATCATAGTTTATTCTTTTCTTTAACCTCATGATGTTATACCCTTCCCCCCATCTCTAATGTAAGGAGCAGGTGCATGCGGGCCAGACTCTCTAGTGATGTGAAATGACAGCACCCACCAGACGGGGTCCCCAGAGAGGAGGGGAGCAGGGGGAGCATAAGGCACACACACACACCTCACACACTGACACAGGCACACGCGCGTGCACACACAAACACTTTCTCTTTCTTTCTCTGTCTCTGTCTCTGTCTCTATCACACACACACACACAATGGCACCCCTCCCTCCCTGCCAGAAAATTCCCCACTCCTCTCCCTCCATCTCCTCTCCTCTCCTCTCCTCTCCTCTCCTCTCCTCTCCTCTCCTCTCCTCTCCTCTCCTCTCCTCTCCTCTCCTCTCCTCTCCTCTCCTCTCCTCTCCTCTCCTCTCCTCTCCTCTCCTCTCCTCTGTAGATACAGATTGAAATAGGTGTAACCATGCATGCGTAATGTGGACCACAAATGTGACTTGTCTTTTTGTGCATCAGATTAGACAGTGCTGTGGCTACAGTTGAACTATTCCATCTGGTGTCCCAACTCCCCACAGTCTGTACCTATTCCATCTGGTGTCCCAACTCCCCACAGTCTGTACCTATTCCATCTGGTGTCCCAACTCCCCACAGTCTGTACCTATTCCATCTGGTGTCCCAACTCCCCACAGTCTGTACCTATTCCATCTGGTGTCCCAACTACCCACGGTCTGTACCTATTCCATCTGGTGTCCCAACTACCCACGGTCTGTACCTATTGAAGGAACTTGCATATATATCCATGAATCATTGTGCACAAATGGCTTCAGCCACATATGGGATTCCTGTTTGTACCAGCTGGAGATAGGTAATAAATATTAATGACAGCATCGCTAAATAAACTATGATGCCGGAAAGATTTCATTTGTTTGTTGTTCATTTGTTGTTCCTCAATGTCCTCTACTTTTATCTCCTCTGTATCTGTCTGTCTGTCTGTCTGTCTGTCTGTCTGTCTGTCTGTCTGTCTGTCTGTCTGTCTGTCTGTCTGTCTGTCTGTCTGTCTGTCTGTCTGTCTGTCTGTCGGTCGGTCGGTCGGCCGGCCGGCCGGTCGGGGGGAAGGGTCTAACATCATGAGGTTAAAGAAAAGAAAACCAAAGATTGTCTATTATAATGACAAGACAGTCAAGTGACCTCTATAACAATGGTAATACATGTCCTCAAAGATGGAAGGCAGGCGGGAAGAGGCCAGATCAGGTGGGACCATTCTACCCAATGAGAGGGCAGTTACATGTGTGAACAACAGTCTGTCTGTCTGTCTGTCCTTTTGTCCTTCTGTCTGCCTGTCTGCCTGTCGGTCTGCCTGTCTGTTTTTCTGTCGATCTTTCTGTCTGCCTGTCTGCCTGTCGGTCTCTCTGCCTGCCTGCCTGCCTGCCTGCCTGCCTGCCTGCCTGTCTGTCTGTCTGTCTGTCTGTCTTTCTTTCTTTCTTTCTGTCGGTCTTTCTGTCTGCCTGTCGATCTGTCTGTCTGTCTGTCTGTCTGTCTGTCGGTCTGTCGGTCAGTCTTTTGGTCTGTCGATCTGTTTGTCTGTCTGTCGGTCAGACTGCCTGTCTGCCTGTCTGTCTGTCTGCCTGTCTGTCTGTATGCCTGTCTGCCTGTCTGTCTATGGTATAATGCTTAATTTCACCAGTAAAAATATGCCAGAGATCATAACCCAGAGTATTATCATGCCGCCCCCCACCCCACCCCAAACCATTCCTCTGTAATAGCAATTGTAAAAAAAGTGTCACCATCCCAGAGACATTGTCTGAAAGGTGATAGTTCTATGTATCAAACTTCCAATCAGAGATTAGGATTTACTACACCTAGTTTTTCAAAAATTATCTATCTGGATTCCGGATAGGATTAAATGCATAGAAATAGAATTAATAGAACGGACGAATCATTGACTTAAATGGGTACTCCAGATCTATTTATTATATTTCTATGCATTTAATCCTATCTGAGAACTGCAATCCAGATAGATACATTTAGAAAAACTGAGTACTGGAGATCAGATGAATGTATTCTATTCTCTGTATTTGGTGGAGGAGCGTTTGGGTTTTTTGAACACTGCTCTTCTCCGAGGGTGATCTTTTTCATACATCTCTATGCCTTTCTCCATGTTGACGTTGGTTCTATGTTGTTAATCCCATGGCAGAGCCAGCGACCACCTGTTCATTTTCCCTGTCTGGCTCTCTGCTCCTCCCTGCTGCCTGAATGTTGAGCTACATGTCTGCATGTTTCTTGGTGAATAATTTCCCATATATTCCCATTAATGGATGGGCAATATAAGGATGGATATGTCAACCTTATTTTACCAGCTAAATTGACTGAGAACATATTCTCCTTTGCAGGTATTGTATAGCTGTGCCTGCAAGATTTTTGAATGTAAGAGAGGGAGACTTTGAGGCTATTTTTGCACCATGGAGCTGAGAGTTAGTTTTCTGTCTACTGCTGTGTGTGCCCACAGAAGGAGGAGATTATATTCCCCTGACGCTATGATGTCACGAGACAGACCCAGAAATGTCTGTTCTGAGGAGATAACGACAACTCACATTACCACTTCCTACTAGGCCTCCACACCAACTGGTCTGACTACTGGTCTGACTACTGGTCTGAATACTGGTCTGAATACTGGTCTGAACACTGGTCTGAACACTGGTCTCAATACTGGTCTGACTACTGGTCTGACTACTGGTCTGACAACTGGTCTGACTACTGGTCTGACAACTGATCTGACTACTGGTCTGAATACTGGTCTGAATACTGGTCTGACTACTGGTCTGAATACTGGTCTGACAGTTCATTATCACCTCAGAATGACTGTATGACCGTACACACCACAACTACTGTATTTACCCACCATATAGGCCACTGAAATGTCACACTGGGAGTCAGACCTTATACAAAACGTTATACAACACTCTCAGTTCAATCTTTCTCAAAGCACCAATATGTCTGGTGACTAGTTTGCACTCCAGACCTAACAAAGTGAGTACAGTAGCTCAATGGCTGGATAATCTTTCACGTAATTCAGACTAGCCTAGATCCTGCAGTGTAGTCCATTTAAAAACATAACTTCATTAACAAAAACAACAATACTCAATCATATTCACATGGTCAAATTCCCTCTGTCAGTCTCTCAAAAAGGCAATAAAGGAAACAGTCAATCACCATCACTGATAAGTTAAGTTCCTAAATATCAAATATGTTCTACTGAATTCCTTTCACATTCTGCAGATGTATGTGCTACTAAATATACAGTTGTCCCAACTGTCAAAAGAACACAGTATGTTCCTTGTGGGATCTAGATCACTTCTGACAAATAATCTCTGAGGGGCTTGATGTGCTGCTGTCCTGCTCCAGCTCTGAACAGGAGACAGGAGACAGGAGACAGGGGACAGGGGACAGGAGACAGGAGACAGGGGACAGGAGACAGGGGACAGGAGACAGGAGGTGTAAGGCAGTGAGACAGTGGATTCCAGGCTTTTTGGGCCCAGACTGTCTGTCTGTTATAATAATATATAATGTCCAAGGCTTCTTACATTTTGCCTCTGGGTGGCCCATGGAATCACCATTCTCTAACTGAGCCATACTGTTATTCTAACATTCTCCAGCAGAAATGATTTGCTAGCCTGGTCCCAGATCTGTTATTGTAACATTCCCCAGCAGAAATGATTTGCTAGCCTGGTCCCAGATCTGTTTGTGCAATCTTGCCAACTGCTAAACATGTTTAGATAGATATAATAGGTACTTTATTGATCCCCGAGGGGAAATGTCTTCGTCAAGCAGCTACGAATAAACACAGGTCATGTGCAAAATGCCAGAACGAAATACACAAAAGACAGATACACGATACATGATACATAGAGCGGCAGTATGAAAAAGTATAAAAATACTTTAATTCTGGAGTGCAAAAAGCTATAAAAAGGCATTGCAAGGTATGGTTGAATGGCTGAATATGTTCACTATACATTGTTACAGAGTGTTAGGTGAAAAAATGATAAAAATATTGCAAGTTGATATAGATAAATAAGGAATATTTGCATGGTTAACTATACTATACAGGTCGATGGCAGAGAAATACTTAAATGGCTAAATGTGCGTATGATATAAGTGAGGGTAATAATAGTTTACTTAATATACATTTTGGTTAAATGAACAGGTAAGTGCATATTTGCATGGTTAAATTATCTGTACATGTAAATGACACAACACGGGGTCCAGACAAGACTGGGCGTGCAACGCCATGGTGAGGGAGGAGCTGCCACCAGAGCCTGCGTCACGCCCGACGCCGGAGCCGGAGCCCCCACCAACGACCTCCCCAGTACTCTGTTCTGGGCCCCCTTCCCCCCCCTTGTGTTTTGTATTTTGTTGGGATGGGAATATCGCGGTCGGGAGCCCATGCTTTAGGGGGGGTACTGTCAGGCCCTGACTGAGGCCAGGTCTCTGGCTCCCTCTAGTGGGAGTTGGATGGCTACAGTCAGGATCTGACAATAGTTCTGGGTGTTTCTTTTCTGTTGGTCTTATCCCCAATTAGAGGCAGCTGTCTTGAGTCTCTAATTGGGGATTCTATTTATGTTTAGTTGTTTCCACCTGTGAGGGTGGATTCTTGTGTGTGTGTCATTTGGTTTTGATGTACGCCAGTACAAGGTCGCTGTCTCTCCTTTGTTCGGTTTTGGGATTTATTTACTGAATAAAGGAATGTATTCACACTCCAGCTCTGCGCCTCGGGTCCTGTATCCTAGCGACTGTGACAGTGGGTGACGTTGTCCATGATGTCCAGCAGTTTGGCCAGGATCCTTCTCTCCACCACCTCCTCTAGAGTGTCAAGGCTAATCCCCAGGACAGAGCTAGCCTTCCTGATCAGCATATTTACCCGAGAAGCATCACTGGCCTTTATGTTGGCGTCCCAGCACACCACTGCAAAAAAAGATTGTAGAAAGTATGCAGTAGTTTACTGCACGCGTTGAAGGACCTAAGCTTCCTCCGAAAGTCGGAGCAGTCGGCTCTGGCCCTTTTTGTACAGGGCCCCGGTGTTACAAGCCCATTCCTGTGAACTTTGGTTTTGAACCATGATGTTCTGGCATGTCTGCCTCGTGATTTGTTAGGAGAGGTTTCTGTCTGAAGAGGACGTTTTTTTTGTTTTATTTTGTTACCAAAATAATCTGCCCTGGAGGAAGGTGCCTCAGGGCCCCAGATGTGTTGGTCCATCTCTGGATTCGGCCATTGGAAATAAACAGACAAGAGACATACATCAGAGTGTTATCTTTTGAGTTGGAGAATGTGAGGCCTTTGTCTCAAAAGGAAAAGGCCAAAAATGACTCAAAGCTGTCTGATTGGGAATGACTGTTGATCTCAACACATTTGAGTGTTGGAATCAACACAACAGTGGCTTAAATCTCATAATGTAGGTCTACTGAGTCCCTGAGTCCTAACTAGTGACACCTTGAGCGAGGTAGACTGTGATCTGAGGTAACCAGGCTGAAATGTTCAGAGTGCCCTGATGATGTTAGGGAAAGCCCTGATGATGTTAGGGAAAGCCCTGATGATGTTAGGGAAAGCCCTGATGATGTTAGAGAAAGCCCTGCGGCAGCAGTTTGGTAACAGTACATTACCTCTTGTTTCCACACTGCTTCCTGAAACAGCAGGTCATATTAAAAATCAATGGGAAGTGTGTTCTCCCTTTGGATGTGCATGTTAATAGGAACAATATCACACACACTGTACACACACACTGTACACACACACTGTACACACACACACTGTACACACACACTGTACACACACACTGTACACACACACTGTACACACACACACTGTACACACACACACTGTACACACACACACTGTACACACACACACTGTACACACACTGTACACACACACTGTACACACACACACTGTACACACACACACTGTACACACACACACTGTACACACACACACTGTACACACACACTGTACACACACACTGTACACACACACACTGTACACACACACACTGTACACACACACTGTACACACACACTGTACACACACACACTGTACACACACACACTGTACACACACACACTGTACACACACACTGTACACACACACACTGTACACACACACACTGTACACACACACTGTACACACACACTGTACACACACACACTGTACACACACACTGTACACACACACTGTACACACACACTGTACACACACACACTGTACACACACACACTGTACACACACACTGTACACACACACACTGTACACACACACTGTACACACACACACTGTACACACACACACTGTACACACACACTGTACACACACACACTGTACACACACACACTGTACACACACACACTGTACACACACACACTGTACACACACACACTGTACACACACACTGTACACACACACTGTACACACACACACTGTACACACACACTGTACACACACACACTGTACACACACACTGTACACACACACTGTACACACACACTGTACACACACACACACTGTACACACACACACTGTACACACACACACTGTACACACACACTGTACACACACACTGTACACACACACTGTACACACACACACTGTACACACACACTGTACACACACACACACTGTACACACACACTTTACACACACACACTGTACACACACACACTGTACACACACACACTGTACACACACACTGTACACACACACTGTACACACACACACTGTACACACACACACTGTACACACACACTGTACACACACACACTGTACACACACACTGTACACACACACTGTACACACACACACTGTACACACACACTGTACACACACACTGTACACACACACTGTACACACACACACACTGTACACACACACACTGTACACACACACACTGTACACACACACTGTACACACACACTGTACACACACACTGTACACACACACACTGTACACACACACTGTACACACACACACACACTGTACACACACACTTTACACACACACACTGTACACACACACACTGTACACACACACACTGTACACACACACTGTACACACACACTGTACACACACACACTGTACACACACACTGTACACACACACTGTACACACACACACACACACTGTACACACACACACTGTACACACACACTGTACACACACACACTGTACACACACACACTGTACACACACACTGTACACACACACTGTACACACACACACTGTACACACACACTGTAAACATACACACACACATGATGTGCATCATGACCTGACAAGAATAAAGTGTCAGTTTTTGCTGACATTTCAAATCAAATCACATCACATTGTATTTGCTACATGCGCTGAATACAGGTGTAAACCTTACAGTGATATGCTTAATTACAAGCCCTTAACCAACATTACAGTTCTAACAAAAATTAGTGTTAAGAAAGAATTTACTAAATTAAACTGAAGAAAAAAAAAACAACAACATTTAAATAAAGAGCAACAATAAAAAAAACAGTAACGCGGCTATATACAGGAAGTACCAGTACAGAGTCAATGTGAGGAGGCTATATACAGGAAGTACCAGTACAGAGTCAATGTGAGGAGGCTATATATAGGAAGTACCAGTACAGAGTCAATGTGAGGAGGCTATATACAGGAAGTACCAGTACAGAGTCAATGTGAGGAGGCTATATACAGGAAGTACCAGTACAGAGTCAATGTGAGGAGGCTATATACAGGAAGTACCAGTACAGAGTCAATGTGAGGAGGCTATATACAGGAAGTACCAGTACAGAGTCAATATGAGGAGGCTATATACAGGAAGTACCAGTACAGAGTCAATGTGAGGAGGCTATATACAGGAAGTACCAGTACAGAGTCAATGTGAGGAGGCTATATACAGGAAGTACCAGTACAGAGTCAATGTGAGGAGGCTATATACAGGAAGTACCAGTACAGAGTCAATGTGAGGAGGCTATATACAGGAAGTACCAGTACAGAGTCAATGTGAGGAGGCTATATACAGGAAGTACCAGTACAGAGTCAATGTGAGGAGGCTATATACAGGAAGTACCAGTACAGAGTCAATGTGAGGAGGCTATATACAGGAAGTACCAGTACAGAGTCAATGTGAGGAGGATATATACAGGAGGTACCAGTACAGAGTCAATGTGAGGAGGCTATATACAGGAAGTACCAGTACAGAGTCAATGTGAGGAGGCTATATACAGGAAATACCAGTACAGAGTCAATGTGAGGAGGCTATATACAGGAGGTACCAGTACAGAGTCAATGTGAGGAGGCTATATACAGGTGGTACCTGTACAGAGTCAATGTGAGGAGGCTATATACAGGGGTACCAGTACAGAGTCAATGTGAGGAGGCTATATACTGGAAGTACCAGTACAGAGTCAATGTGAGGAGGCTATATACAGTGGGTACCAGTACAGAGTCAATGTGAGGAGGCTATATACAGGGGTACCAGTACTGAGTCAATGTGAGGAGGCTATATACAGGGGTACCAGTACAGAGTCAATGTGAGGAGGCTATATGCAGGGGGTACCAGTACAGAGTCAATGTGAGGAGGCTATATACAGGGGTACCAGTACAGAGTCAATGTTAGGAGGATATATACAGGGGTACCAGTACAGAGTCAATGTGAGGAGGCTATATACAGGAAGTACCAGTACAGAGTCAATGTTAGGAGGATATATACAGGGGTACCAGTACAGAGTCAATGTGAGGAGGCTTTATACAGGGGTACCAGTACAGAGTCAATGTGAGGAGGCTATATACAAGAGGTAGGTTGGTAGGTTACATATACAGGTTAGTCCATATACAGGTTAGTCCAGGTAATACCGTTTTTGACAATTGCTTACACATGATTTCTGAAACTGTGGCTCCTTTTCTCTAAGACTCTACACACAAAGCCCCAAACACACACAACATGCAAAACATCACACATCTATTGCAAAACCAAACACTTCATTCAGAACTATTTAAACTCTACACACAAACCATCACCTGTATATATCCCATCTGTAAATAGCCCACCCAACTACCTCATCCACATACTGTTATTTTTGCTCATTCACACCCCAGTATCTCTGCCGGCACCAAAGGCATATTTGCATCATCTGCACATTTATCACTCCAGTGTTAATGCTAAGTTGTAACTATTTCGCCACTATGGACTATTTATTTTCCTCAACTGGCTTACCTGGTTAAATAAAGTTGAAATAAAAATAAAATAAATACAAATAATTAGCTCTTATACACGCCAACTACACACATATGTGACAAATGTAAAACACTACTATCTTGTGTCTTTTGTATGTTCAGTGTGCAGTGGAGTCATAGCACTCACGCGTACATGTATGTGCACAAATATATACAGTATGTATGCATATTCAGTATATATTTACACTATAAATATATACAGTATGTATGCATATTCAGTATATATTTACACTATAAATAAATGTATTTTGATCTTTGAATGATGTGTTACCACACACCCATATAGTTAAGACCAAACCAGACCAAGTTTCTTATCTTTATGGAAGGCTGGACCCTCCTAAGTTTCTCTCTAATGTTTTCTAATCATTTGCACTTGTTTTGGTACCTAATTCTAATTTTAGCCATTTTATGTGATGGTAAAGGTAGGGGTGTACTAACTTTTTCCCCATAAGGAAAAAAAAAGGCATTTTTGTTTATTTTAATTGCATAACACTTTCAAAAAATTGGTGTGATTTGTTAAATTGGGTTTCCTTTATCTGTAAACAGTGTTGAAGTGAAGATTACATATCCGTCTGTCCAATTATGTAAAAAAAATAAAAATGAACTTACTTTTTCATGACTGTAAAGTAGAAAATAAACAAATAAGCTATTATACTGAATCCTGTCTCCTCCTCCTGTCCTCGTTCTTGTCCTCCTCTTACTCTCACTCCTCTTACTCTCACTCCTCTTCCTCTAACTCTCTCTCCAAAATTGGCCTTGATTGTTGTCCAAACCAAGAAAGCCAACCTGAAGCCTATTTATAGTGCTCAAGCTCAGATTTCTAAGTGAAGAAATTAGCTATACGTGTTTTCGCACGTGAACACTGGGTGCAGGTAATCGGTAAATTAGTGTGGCGTTTTGAACGGCAGTGTTTTCCAAACGAAACACAGGACCTGTTAGTTTTGAATGGTGTGTCTAACGTAGAGAACTGTGTTTAGTGTTTTGCAAAAAGTGTGTTTTACACTTGCAAACTGAGTGTAAAGCAGATGATGTGCTTGCAGTTTTACACACTTGGTCTGAAGACTAGGTACATGAGTTAATGGTTTCGCCTCAAGTACCACTTTTAGTTTGTAAGCGATTGTAAAAAAAAATGTCAATAACAGTAACGAGGCTATATACAGAGTCAATGTCAATGTGCGGGGGCACAGGTTAGTTGAGGTTATTGGGGTAATATGTACATGAAGGTAGAGGTAAAGTGACTATGCATAGATAATAAACAGAGAGTAGCAGCAGCGTAAAAAAAAGGGGGTGAGGGGTGGGGGTCAATGTAAATAGTCGGGGTAGCCATTTGATTAGCTGTTCAGGAGTCTTATGGCTTGGGGGTAGAAGCTGTTAAGAAGCCTTTTGGACTTAGACTTGGTGCTACGGTACCTCTTGCTGTGCTGTAGCAGAGAGAACAGTCTATGACTAGGGTGGCTGGAGTATTTGACAATTTTTAAGGCCTTCCTCTGACACCCCCTGGTATAGTGGTGCTGGATGGCAGGAAGCTTGGCCCCAGTGATGTACTGGGCCGTACGCACTACCCTCTGTAGTGCCTTGCGGTCGGAGGCCGAGCAGTTGCCGTACCAGGCGGTGATCCCAGCGGATAAAATAAATATAGATGAAATACTCACCACATATCAGAGATACAGTTTCCGGGGAGGTGGACAGCCATGGGGGCCGTGCAGGGCACATAGGTCCAGGGGGTGTGAGAGAGGGAGAGAAAAAGACATTGTCAGACCATTCTAACTCATACACTGTAGCCTAGATATTCTGAAATGTCACTTACAACCCAATGGTGTTAGCCTGGGTACCAGTCTGTTTGTGCCATCCTGCCACTCCTTGCCATGACAAACAGGAGTTGACATGAGAGCACAAACAGATCTGGGACCTATACACACACACTGTACAATGTACAATCCAGTACAATCTAGTAGAATCTAGTACAATCGAGTACAATCGAGTACAATCGAGTACAATCGAGTACAATCTAGTACAATCTAGTACAATCCATCTATACTAACCTAAATTACCATTGTTCAAAGACTGCAGTGTATCCATCTATACTAACCTAAAGAATCATTGTTCAAAGACTGCAGTGTATCCATCTATACTAACCTAAATTATCATTGTTCAAAGACTGCAGTGTATCCATCTATACTAACCTAAATTATCATTGTTCAAAGACTGCAGTGTATCCATCTATACTAACCTAAAAAACCATTGTTCAAAGACTGCAGTGTATCCATCTATACTAACCTAAATTATCATTGTTCAAAGACTGCAGTGTATCCATCTATACTAACCTAAATTATCATTGTTCAAAGACTGCAGTGTATCCATCTATACTAACCTAAATTATCATTGTTCAAAGACTGCAGTGTATCCATCTATACTAACCTAAATTATCATTGTTCAAAGACTGCAGTGTATCCATCTATACTAACCTAAAGAACCATTTTTCAAAGACTGCAGTGTATCCATCTATACTAACCTAAATTATCATTGTTCAAAGACTGCAGTGTATCCATCTATACTAACCTAAATTACCATTGTTCAAAGACTGCAGTGTATCCATCTATACTAACCTAAAGAACCATTGTTCAAAGACTGCAGTGTATCCATCTATACTAACCTAAATTATCATTGTTCAAAGACTGCAGTGTATCCATCTATACTAACCTAAATTATCATTGTTCAAAGACTGCAGTGTATCCATCTATACTAACCTAAAGAACCATTGTTCAAAGACTGCAGTGTATCCATCTATACTAACCTAAAGAACCATTGTTCAAAGACTGCAGTGTATCCATCTATACTAACCTAAAGAACCATTGTTCAAAGACTGCAGTGTATCCATCTATACTAACCTAAAGAACCATTGTTCAAAGACTGCAGTGTATCCATCTATACTAACCTAAAGAACCATTGTTCAAAGACTGCAGTGTATCCATCTATACTAACCTAAAGAATCATTGTTCAAAGACTGCAGTGTATCCATCTATACTAACCTAAAGAACCATTGTTCAAAGACTGCAGTGTATCCATCTATACTAACCTAAAGAATCATTGTTCAAAGACTGCAGTGTATCCATCTATACTAACCTAAAGAATCATTGTTCAAAGACTGCAGTGTATCCATCTATACTAACCTAAAGAATCATTGTTCAAAGACTGCAGTGTATCCATCTATACTAACCTAAAGAACCATTGTTCAAAGACTGCAGTGTATCCATCTATATAAAAGCATGCTGAAGCTAGCCAAGCCTACTTCCCCTATAAATGCTTTATGTACCTTACTGGAATACCACGAGGGAGACGATACAAAGATCTTTAACTGCCATGCAGAATCTATTTTCTCTTTTGAATGTATTTATGCCTTCATCATCGCTGTTGTAATCCAACCAAGTGGTGTCTCCAAATGGCACCCTGTTCCTATAAAGGGAGATGAAGTCGCCGTTAACTATCCAAATACTACACTGAGAGGGATTACAAGAAGAGAGTCAAGATCCATGTTCTTAATGAGGTAGTCCTGCTCTGAACCACAGAAGGAGTCAAGATCTATGGTCTTAATTAGGTAGTCCTGCTCTGAACCACAGGAGTCAATATCCATGGTCTTAATGAGGTAGTCCTTCTCTGAACCACAGAAGGATTCGATATCCATGTTCTTAATGAGGTAGTCGTGCTCTGAACCTCAGAAGGATTCAATATCCATGGTCTTAATGAGGTAGTCCTGCTCTGAACCTCAGAAGGAGTCAAGATCCATGGTCTTAATGAGGTAGTCCTGCTCTGAACCTCAGAAGGAGTCAAGATCCATGGTCTTAACGAGGTAGTCCTGCTCTGAACCTCAGAATGAGTCAAGATCCATGGTCTTAATGAGGTAGTCCTGCTCTGAACCTCAGAAGGAGTCAAGATCCATGGTCTTAACGAGGTAGTCCTGCTATGAACCTCAGAATGAGTCAAGATCCATGGTCTTAATGAGGTAGTCCTGCTCTGAACCTCAGAAGGAGTCAAGATCCATGGTCTTAATGAGGTAGTCCTGCTCTGAACCTCAGAAGGAGTCAAGATCCATGGTCTTAACGAGGTAGTCCTGCTCTGAACCTCAGAATGAGTCAAGATCCATGGTCTTAATGAGGTAGTCCTGCTCTGAACCTCAGAAGGAGTCAAGATCCATGGTCTTAATGAGGTAGTCCTGCTCTGAACCTCAGAAGGAGTCAAGATCCATGGTCTTAATGAGGTAGTCCTGCTCTGAACCACAGGAGTCAAGATCCATGGTCTTAATGAGGTAGTCCTGCTCTGAACCTCAGACGGAGTCAAGATCCATGGTCTTAATGAGGTAGTCCTGCTCTGAACCACAGACGGAGTCAGAAGTCCTAACTCATTAGTGGAGCTAACTATAAACTGATTAATCAGGGTGCAGGAAAAGAGCTGCCTGTTCCCACTCCTCTATAAATACTTTAACTTGGCTGCGTCCCAAATAGCACCCTATTCTCTACATAATACACTACTTTTGAAAAGGGCCCCATATGCTCTGGTCAAAAGTAGTGCACTATTTAGGGAATAGAGTTACATTGAGGATGCAACCTTGTTTTTATCGGGCGCACAGAGCCCAGTGTTCAATATTTAATGTACTCTGGAATGGAATATAATTCCTATAACGTTAAGGACAGGTGGCTCATGTTTCATGTCAGTGGGCAAATCTTCTTACTGTCTCTTCTCCCATCTCAGCAGTTCCTTCCTCACTAAGGATCTGTACCAAATGGCACCTTATTCCCTTTATAGTGCACTACTTTTGGCCCATGGGGCTTGGGTCAAAAGTAGTGCACTATATAGGAAATAGGGTGAAATTTGGGACACATACTAAAAGTCCTGTCCAACTGTAATAATGGAGAATAGGGCATGATGTATGTGATGAGAATAATGGGAGGGAGATATCTCTCTCTCTCTCTCGCTCCCTTTCTCTCTTGTGCTCTCTATCTCACTCTGTCTCTTTATCTCGCTCTCTGTCTCTCTCTCTCTCTCTCTCTCTCTCTCTCTCTCTCTCTCTCTGATATCAGCAGCATCTTCAAGAGAAAGTCATGACAGAACAAGAGCCTAAAGTAAGAGCAAGTTGTGTTGTCAACACCCCTTGGTTTTATGTTGTTTACCATCTAGACAAAAGCTTCTCACACCTCTGATCTGAAGATCAAGATAAGAGTTCATAGGAAAAGAGTCACTCAAGAAGTCAGTCTCCATATCAATAAAGTACCTATCTATCTATCTATCTATCTATCTATCTATACTTGATAATTTTACCCTAATCCTACCTAAGTAGATCACTAAGAGCAATATGTGATCACATGATCGGAAGCTGATCACATGATCGCTGCATCCTATTGGTGCTTCTGTCTATTGGTGCTTCTGTGTGAGTACTCACTGTGATGTTTTGGTGTACTCACACAGAGGCACCAATAGGATGCAGCGATCATGGATGTTTATGGTTAGCCATGGCTGTTATGGGCTTAAACAATTAAGAGTTTATTACCTGTTTACAAGGAATTTAGGCTACTATAATAACAGACAGGTATGCATTTGTTAATCATACTTTTCAGTGCGTTGAGTAGAAAATATATGATTAGCCCTAAAACAATGCAAACAAAAGCTCCCACACCCACCTCCCGAGTTCTCAGACGAGCGAAGATCCTCTGTCTACCGAAACAGGAGAGTAGACGCTGACCGAGGATAATGGTGTGGAGGGGAGTCGTAATTTCTCGGCGCTGTCAGCCTACCGTACATTGGGCCACTGAAGTGCGTCCTCCCTCCCTTCCGCGTCGGCAGCAAGGGATATACGCGAGGTGTTCGCCAACAAACAGTCGGACAATGCTACCGACTGATGCGAGAGAGGCGGGGTGGGATGCTGGCATTCGCAGAAACGGACTGCCTGGGAACCACGGCAGCCAGCCACTGTATCTATGCAGCAGACAGCTAAAAATGTTAGACCAATGAGTATTAACGTTTCCTCACGCCGGCGGTGTGTGGATACAATATAACAGGACCATAAAACCAAGGGGCGTAATAGCCTATACTTTTGGTCCATAGTAGGCCTATCATAGATTCCATGTACACGACTGAAGAATCCTCAGTCAAATGCACTTTGTTAACGTAGGCTACACCACATCTCCACTGTATGGCTTATTTATTTCGCATGGCCATCATAATGAGATATAATAATAATAATAATAATAATAATAATTTGGTGGGTGCTTATATTTGTTTTCATACATGTACACGTTTGATGTGTGAATTGGAAATGTGATGTTTGTTTATCCCAACGCCCCCTGAGAGAGCTTGTCAGCCATTATCAACTGCAAACCCGAAGCAATTATGATTAAGTGCCTTGCTCAAGGGCACAGCGGCAGATTGATCACCTTGTCGACTCGTGGATTCGAACGAGCGACCTTTCAGTTACTGGCCCAACGCTCTAACCGCCAAGCACTTTGAACCGGATGACAGCTGTCACAACCATAGCAAGAAAGCCAAAGGCGCGCGCTCTCGTGCCAGTGGTAATCCACCTGAAATCTTCTTCACTCCGATGTATTTAAACTCCCATGCACTAGTCCACCGGACTACTTACCGTACCTAGGCTTGCCTAGCCTATACTCTCATCGGTAAATGACAATCCTAAAACAAACTATAACGGGAGGAAAATAGAGGATCGACTCAGTGTCCAACTGACGTATGACAAAACAAAACCCATAAAATGACAGTGAAAGTCAGCACGGAGCACATAAAAACGTAGCCCGCTAAAATGTGTTCCCCGAGATAACATGTAAATAATTGTGTTAATTTCTATACCCACTGCACCACAGCATTAAATTACAGACTAAAATTGACTATTTTGGCCAGACGTAGCCCATACATTCACAAATGAGACAGCTCCAGAAATAGAAGAAACCTGCCTTTGACAACGTTATCGATTAAATGGGTTTACCTGGGAGGATGACAGCGGCGTTGTCTTCGATTCCGTTTTACTACATGCCTGTGTAATGTACCCGTTTGTGCATTTTGCCTTTCTCACCAACACAACAGCGTTCCTCCGTCAAAAAACGTCACTGTGTTCTGACTGTAGTCTAGTGTAAGGCGCGCGACATCCCGCCTCTGGAAGACGGTGATTGGAGCAAAGTGCTCTATCTCAGCCAGGTAACCGGCAACGAACTGGGATTAGGGACTGACAACAACAACTGATTGGTGTTATGCGTTTATTTGTTGAGTAGTAGTAATTTGCTAGATTTGTTACCCAAAAGTGTTTTTGTGTAGCCAGTCCAGGCAATAAGCTACACCTGTTTACGCACCCAACTGTCCATGTGCTGAAGGCGTATTCATTTATACATTCACATTTTAGCAGACACTCTTTTCCAGAGCGACTTATAGGTTTAGTGCCTTGCTCAAAGGCCCATCTACATATTTTTCACCTAGTCAACTCTGGGATTCAAACCAGCAACCTTTCCGTTACTGGCCCAGACTGATGCGAGATAAGGTTACTGACCCAGACTGATGTCTGCCATATTCATGGTAATCGATAATATTCCAGAGTCACCCAATTAAAATGTTGCTTACACTTTATCACATTGTCTTTGAAATGTAGGATATGAAAGTAGGCTATGCATTTTACTCACTGTTGTCTTTTAAATAATAGACTATGCTCAGATGGAGCTCAGATGTGATAACATTATTTAACACGTTGAGCATTCTCATTATTGTGCTTCACCTGGTGATAACCTTTCTAAATAGAGTTCTGTGGAGGTGGATTGGTGCTTTCAGGTGAGAGGTCAGTGAAGATCTGTGGAGGTGGATTGGTGCTTTCAGGTGAAAGGTCAGTGAAGATCTGTGGAGGTGGATTGGTGCTTTCAGGTGAGAGGTCAGTGAAGATCTGTGGAGGTGGATTGGTGCTTTCAGGTGAGAGGTCAGTGAAGATCTGTGGAGGTGGATTGGTGCTTTCAGGTGAGAGGTCAGTGAAGATCTGTGGAGGTGGATTGGTGCTTTCAGGTGAGAGGTCAGTGAAGATCTGTGGAGGTGGATTGGTGCTTTCAGGTGAGAGGTCAGTAAAGATCTGTGGAGATGAATTGGTGCTTTCAGGTGAGAGGTCAGTGAAGATATGTGGAGGTGGATTGGGCTTTCAGGTGAGAGGTCAGTGAAGATATGTGGAGGTGAATTGGTGCTTTCAGGTGAGAGGTCAGTGAAGATCTGTGGAGGTGGATTGGTGCTTTCAGGTGAGAGGTCAGTGAAGATATGTGGAGGTGGATTGGGCTTTCAGGTGAGAGGTCAGTGAAGATCTGTGGAGGTGAATTGGTGCTTTCAGGTGAGAGGTCAGTGAAGATATGTGGAGGTGGATTGGGCTTTCAGGTGAGAGGTCAGTGAAGATCTGTGGAGGTGAATTGGTGCTTTCAGGTGAGAGGTCAGTGAAGATCTGTGGAGGTGGATTGGTGCTTTCAGGTGAGAGGTCAGTGAAGATCTGTGGAGGTGGATTGGGCTTTCAGGTGAGAGGTCAGGTCCTCTCACTGGAGAACATGGGAAGAGGAAACCAAACATGACAGACTTCCTAAATGTCATGCATGGTTTGTGTTGACTTTGCAGGTTGCCATGACATATTTGGGGACTAATTTTAGAATGCCCACACGTCCGCCTACAGGGATGGATACGCTCTCCATCATAGTGCTAAAGAGCATCTCTTCATAACTCTACGCAGCAATTTCACTGTATAATAATGACCCCCGCCCCATCCCTGTTCTAATATTCACCCACGGATAACTGTATAATAATGACCCTCGCCCCATCCCTGTTCTAACATTCACCCACGGATAACTGTATAATAATGACCCTCGCCCCATCCCTGTTCTAACATTCACCCACGGATAACTGTATAATAATGACCCTCGCCCCATCCCTGTTCTAATATTCACCCACGGATAACTGTATAATAATGACCCCCGCCCCATCCCTGTTCTAATATTCACCCACGGATAACTGTATAATAATGACCCTCGCCCCATCCCTGTTCTAATATTCACCCACGGATAACTGTATAATAATGACCCCCGCACCATCCCTGTTCTAACATTCACCCACGGATAACTGTATAATAATGACCCTCGCCCCATCCCTGTTCTAATATTCACCCACGGATAACTGTATAATAATGACCCTCGCCCCATCCCTGTTCTAACATTCACCCACGGATAACTGTATAATAATGACCCTCGCCCCATCCCTGTTCTAACATTCACCCACGGATAACTGTATAATAATGACCCCCGCCCCATCCCTGTTCTAATATTCACCCACGGATAACTGTATAATAATGACCCCCGCCCCATCCCTGTTCTAATATTCACCCACGGATAACTGTATAATAATGACCCCCGCCCCATCCCTGTTCTAATATTCACCCACGGATAACTGTATAATAATGACCCTCGCCCCATCCCTGTTCTAATATTCACCCACGGATAACTGTATAATAATGACCCTCGCCCCATCCCTGTTCTAATATTCACCCACGGATAACTGTATAATAATGACCCCCGCCCCATCCCTGTTCTAATATTCACCCACGGATAACTGTATAATAATGACCCCCGCCCCATCCCTGTTCTAATATTCACCCACGGATAACTGTATAATAATGACCCTCGCCCCATCCCTGTTCTAATATTCACCCACGGATAACTGTATAATAATGACCCCCGCCCCATCCCTGTTCTAATATTCACCCACGGATAACTGTATAATAATGACCCCCGCCCCATCCCTGTTCTAATATTCACCCACGGATAACTGTATAATAATGACCCCCGCCCCATCCCTGTTCTAATATTCACCCACGGATAACTGTATAATAATGACCCTCGCCCCATCCCTGTTCTAATATTCACCCACGGATAACTGTATAATAATGACCCCCGTCCCATCCCTGTTCTAACATTCACCCACGGATAACTGTATAATAATGACCCTCGCCCCATCCCTGTTCTAATATTCACCCACGGATAACTGTATAATAATGACCCCCGCCCCATCCCTGTTCTAATATTCACCCACGGATAACTGTATAATAATGACCCTCGCCCCATCCCTGTTCTAACATTCACCCACGGATAACTGTATAATAATGACCCTCGCCCCATCCCTGTTCTAACATTCACCCACGGATAACTGTATAATAATGACCCTCGCCCCATCCCTGTTCTAATATTCACCCACGGATAACTGTATAATAATGACCCCCGCCCCATCCCTGTTCTAATATTCACCCACGGATAACTGTATAATAATGACCCCCGCCCCATCCCTGTTCTAATATTCACCCACGGATAACTGTATAATAATGACCCCCGCCCCATCCCTGTTCTAATATTCACCCACGGATAACTGTATAATAATGACCCTCGCCCCATCCCTGTTCTAATATTCACCCACGGATAACTGTATAATAATGACCCCCGCCCCATCCCTGTTCTAATATTCACCCACGGATAACTGTATAATAATGACCCCCGCCCCATCCCTGTTCTAATATTCACCCACGGATAACTGTATAATAATGACCCCCGCCCCATCCCTGTTCTAATATTCACCCACGGATAACTGTATAATAATGACCCTCGCCCCATCCCTGTTCTAATATTCACCCACGGATAACTGTATAATAATGACCCCCGCCCCATCCCTGTTCTAATATTCACCCACGGATAACTGTATAATAATGACCCCCGCCCCATCCCTGTTCTAATATTCACCCACGGATAACTGTATAATAATGACCCCCGCCCCATCCCTGTTCTAATATTCACCCACGGATAACTGTATAATAATGACCCTCGCCCCATCCCTGTTCTAATATTCACCCACGGATAACTGTATAATAATGACCCCCGTCCCATCCCTGTTCTAACATTCACCCACGGATAACTGTATAATAATGACCCTCGCCCCATCCCTGTTCTAATATTCACCCACGGATAACTGTATAATAATGACCCCCGCCCCATCCCTGTTCTAACATTCACCCACGGATAACTGTATAATAATGACCCCCGCCCCATCCCTGTTCTAACATTCACCCACGGATAACTGTATAATAATGACCCCCACCCCATCCCTGTTCTAACATTCACCCACGGATAACTGTATAATAATGACCCCCGCCCCATCCCTGTTCTAACATTCACCCACGGATAACTGTATAATAATGACCCCCGCCCCATCCCTGTTCTAATATTCACCCACGGATAACTGTATAATAATTACCCCCGCCACATCCCTGTTCTAACATTCACCCACGGATAACTGTATAATAATGACCCCCGCCACATCCCTGTTCTAACATTCACCCACGGATAACTGTATAATAATGACCCTCGCCCCATCCCTGTTCTAATATTCACCCACGGATAACTGTATAATAATGACCCTCGCCCCATCCCTGTTCTAATATTCACCCACGGATAACTGTATAACAATGACCCCCGCCCCATCCCTGTTCTAATATTCACCCACGGATAACTGTATAACAATGACCCCCGCCCTATCCCTGTTCTAATATTCACCCACGGATAACTGTATAATAATGACCCCCGCCCCATCCTTGTTCTAATATTCACCCACGGATAACTGTATAATAATGACCCCCGCCCCATCCCTGTTCTAATATTCACCCACGGATAACTGTATAATAATGACCCCCGCCCCATCCCTGTTCTAATATTCACCCACGGATAACTGTATAATAATGACCCTCGCCCCATCCCTGTTCTAACATTCACCCACGGATAACTGTATAATAATGACCCTCGCCCCATCCCTGTTCTAACATTCACCCACGGATAACTGTATAATAATGACCCTCGCCCCATCCCTGTTCTAACATTCACCCACGGATAACTGTATAATAATGACCCTCGCCCCATCCCTGTTCTAACATTCACCCACGGATAACTGTATAATAATGACCCCCGCCCCATCCCTGTTCTAATATTCACCCACGGATAACTGTATAATAATGACCCTCGCCCCATCCCTGTTCTAACATTCACCCACGGATAACTGTATAATAATGACCCTCGCCCCATCCCTGTTCTAACATTCACCCACGGATAACTGTATAATAATGACCCTCGCCCCATCCCTGTTCTAACATTCACCCACGGATAACTGTATAATAATGACCCTCGCCCCATCCCTGTTCTAACATTCACCCACGGATAACTGTATAATAATGACCCTCGCCCCATCCCTGTTCTAATATTCACCCACGGATAACTGTATAATAATGACCCCCGCCACATCCCTGTTCTAATATTCACCCACGGATAACTGTATAATAATGACCCCCGCCACATCCCTGTTCTAACATTCACCCACGGATAACTGTATAATAATGACCCTCGCCCCATCCCTGTTCTAACATTCACCCACGGATAACTGTATAACAATGACCCCCGCCCCATCCCTGTTCTAATATTCACCCACGGATAACTGTATAATAATGACCCCCGCCCTATCCCTGTTCTAATATTCACCCACGGATAACTGTATAATAATGACCCCCGCCCCATCCTTGTTCTAATATTCACCCACGGATAACTGTATAATAATGACCCCCGCCCCATCCCTGTTCTAATATTCACCCACGGATAACTGTATAATAATGACCCCCGCCCCATCCCTGTTCTAATATTCACCCACGGATAACTGTATAATAATGACCCCCGCCCCATCCCTGTTCTAATATTCACCCACGGATAACTGTATAATAATGACCCCCGCCCCATCCCTGTTCTAACATTCACCCACGGATAACTGTATAATAATGACCCTCGCCCCATCCCTGTTCTAACATTCACCCACGGATAACTGTATAATAATGACCCCCGCCACATCCCTGTTCTAACATTCACCCACGGATAACTGTATAATAATGACCCCCGCCACATCCCTGTTCTAACATTCACCCACGGATAACTGCTCATAGGTTGCATCCCAAATGGCACACTATTCCCTATATAGTGCATTACTTTTGATCAGACACCTATTGGCCCTGGTCAAAAGTAGTGCACGATAAAGCGAAAAGGGTGCCATTTGGGATACAAATCATAATGTTGAAATCATAGTGTCACTGTCACACTTGTGTGTGTGGAGAGACCAAGGCGCAGCGCAGGGATAATAGTTCGACATTGTTTTATTATACTATGGAAATAATAAATACTATGTATAAACAAAACCGAAGACGAACTGTATAAAAACGAAAACAAACACTATAGGAAAAAAACATCACTTTAACAAAACACACTAATTAACGGACGTACAGAAAACACACTTACTTTCACCGTGACTGCGACATATAACGACAACGTCAACAACGACCCACACCCGAGTGAAGGACAGACTCAACATATATGGGATCCCTAATTAGAGACAATGCGTTGCAGCTGCCTCTAATTAGGGATCCAACCCAACCCCCACACAGAAACAGAAAAGAACGACACTGTCAGACTCTGACCATCGCTACATAGAGAAGCAAATAGGCTTCTCTATGGCCAGAGCCTGACAGCCACCTACCTACAACGCCATATATACACAATACAGAACCATCTCCATTAATACAAACATAAACAGTACCTACATTGTCCTTCCTACACAGCAGCACCAGCTATTACACATACATTTGATCTCAAATTAAATGGCAGAATGCACTTGAGTTGAAGAGAGTAATTGCTTTGTGCTCAGTTACCTAATTCCCCATTCCTTCTATTTCTGCCAGGCTGGATTCTGAGGTCCAGGTGCATGTAGGGCACTCTGTCTGTCTGTGTGTGTGTGTATGTGTGTGTGTGTGTGTGTGTGTGTGTGTGTGTGTGTGTGTGTGTGTGTGTGTGTGTGTGTTTTGGTAAAATGACACACGCAGAAAATATATGAAATATTTAAAGCAAACACCCAAAACAACATTCCTTCCCATGAGCACTAGTTCCTGGTTCCTACTCCTTGACAGCCCGTTTTCTGCAAATGCTGCAGTCAACTGTGGACCCTGTCACACAGCCGTGTCCATAACACCATACGCATGTACAGTACATACACATTACACACACAAGCATGCAAACACTGACTGTGCATGTGGGACCCCGCCTAAGTGATAATCTGTGATTTGGGACACAACCAGTTCTTGAGTTGCGGAGATACATCTACTCTGCCGACTAGCTCGCTCCCCAGAGCTGGCTGGCTGGCTGCCAGTGACTCTGATAAGAAGGGATCTGCAGCAGTAGGCAACTCCATGGTGCACTTCCCAAACTCAGCCATTTGAGCCTAGTAGCAGCTTAATAAACTCCTTAATGACTAACCCCACCAGAATGCTTTATAGACTATTTTAATTCCTGTCTTTACACATCAGGGTGGGGTACATGCTTTGACCCACCCATACACACATATTGATGTATTCTAACCATTATGTTCCACTGTATTCTAACCATTATGTTCCATTGTATTCTAACCATTATGTTCCACTGTATTCTAACCATTATATTATACTGTATTCAACCATCATATTGATGTATTTTAACCATTATGTTCCACTGTATTCTAACCATTATGTTCCACTGGTTCCAGATATATGACTTGTCTTTCCTGACCATGTCTCAGGTTTACATATGAGTCATTTCGCAGACACTCTCATCCTTACAGGAGCAATTAGGGTTAAGTGCCATACATAAGGGAACTTCCTCAGATTTGGGGATTCAAACCAGCAACCTTTTGGTTACTGGCCCAACACTCTTACCCGCTAGGCTACCTGCTGCCCCTATGTTGTCCTAGCAGTAGATGACTGCTACTGTATCATTCAATTAGAACATTCCATGTTCCATCTCATTCCATTAGAACATTCCATGTTCCATCTCATTCCATTAGAACATTCCATGTTCCATCTCATTCCTTTAGAATTATACAGAAGGCCTTTCTTTTTTTAGAAAAGGGAAATGATGACAGATTGTACTGGCCACACCCTCCTCTCTCTAGAGTCTAGACCTTCTATTTTAAGAAATGCCTTGATTTCTATGCAGTCTTTAACATTAACATTTCAGAAACAATTAGTCTCACTGTGTAAGTCAGACAAAGAATAAAAAGTAGTTTATGTATAAAAATATATAATTTATTTAATTAGAAATAGACAAAAGTGCAACAAATAGGAACTCACTTGAATCTTGCCAGGTGGTTACAGTGAAAAACAAGTATGATACAAATACAACAACAACCTACAACATGGTGTTATTAATTAAACAACAACCTACAACATGGTGTTATTAATTAAACAACAACCTTCAACATGGTGTTATTAATTAAACAACAACCTACAACATGGTGTTATTAATTAAACAACAACCTACAACATGGTGTTATTAATTAAACAACAACCTACAACATGGTGTTATTAATTAAACAACAACCTACAACATGGTGTTATTAATTAAACAACAACAACCTACAACATGGTGTTATTAATTAAACAACAACAACCTACAACATGGTGTTATTAATTAAACATCAACCTACAACATGGTGTTATTAATTAAACAACATCAACCTACAACATGGTGTTATTAATTAAACAACAACAACCTACAACATGGTGTTATTAATTAAACAACAACAACCTACAACATGGTGTTATTAATTAAACAACAACCTACAACATGGTGTTATTAATTAAACAACAACAACCTACAACATGGTGTTATTAATTAAACAACAACAACCTACAACATGGTGTTATTAATTAAACATGGTGTTATTAATTAAACAACACCAACCTACAACATGGTGTTATTAATTAAACAACAACCTACAACATGGTGTTATTAATTAAACAACATCAACCTACAACATGGTGTTATTAATTAAACAACAACCTACAATATGGTGTTATTAATTAAACAACATCAACCTACAACATGGTGTTATTAATTAAACAACAACCTACAACATGGTGTTATTAATTAAACAACAACCTACAACATGGTGTTATTCATTAAACAACAACCTACAACATGGTGTTATTAATTAAACATCAACCTACAACATGGTGTTATTAATTAAACAACAACCTACAACATGGTGTTATTAATTAAACAACATCAACCTACAACATGGTGTTATTAATTAAACAACATCAACCTACAACATGGTGTTATTAATTAAACAACATCAACCTACAACATGGTGTTATTAATTAAACAACACCAACCTACAACATGGTGTTATTAATTAAACATGGTGTTATTAATTAAACAACACCAACCTACAACATGGTGTTATTAATTAAACAACATCAACCTACAACATGGTGTTATTAATTAAACAACAACCTACAACACAGTGTTATTAATTAAACAACAACCAGGTACATAAATTATAGTACTAAACTGTACACAGTCTTACAGTATTCACACAAGGTGTATTCGTCAAATGCACAATTTATTTATTTCCTTTGTTCTTTCTTTCATTTTTTAAATTAACAGTGAACAATATTATGTACATTCTTCAGCCAAGCCACTTTTAGTGTTTTAGGGTATTTTTTTAAATGTTATTTCTCTTTTTAACCGTGCTGTGAGGTGAATTCAGGGTCAGACACAGCAACTTTTAGGGACCCAAACTCTTACCTTGGACTAAATTAAAAATGTATCAGTGGTCAATAACTAACGAAGTGACTAAATAATGAGAGATATTAGGTAAAAACCATGTCCAAGTTAAAATACTCAATCGTAAACATTTCCAATAGTTTTGTGTCAGTTATATATAATTATATATTCACTCAATATTATGCAGATCAGTCAAGGCACATACCAGTTTTATAATATATCCAAACTATTTCTGTATTGTTCATCTTTAACATCTGAAAAAACTTTTTAAAATGTCATATTTTAACATTTTATGTCAAAATGTGGCATTTGATTGAGTAAGTGCCTCCGTTCAGTGCCTTCCACTCTGTACACTACCATGTGATGTTCATATAACACTCTAGCAGTGAATAGAAATATATACCTTCCTAAGTGATGTGGTAAGTGTCTCTAACATTGAGTCGTCAGTGCGTCAGATCCACCCTACAGTATCTCTGTAGACATACAGGCAGACCAATCAGAGAGCCAGGTGACTTTAGAGCTGCCCGTTAAAACCAACCGAATGAAAACTAAGTAACAATAGAAAACTTAGAGTCTATGCTTGAACTCTTTTTCCAGTCTCACTACTAGGTAGACATGTCTATGGGTAGTAAGGTAGAGACGGGGGTCCAGGAATTCAAAAAGCTGCCTATGGGTGTGTGTGAGGGTGTGATTGATAGATAGATAGATAGATAGATAGATAGATAGATAGATAGATAGATAGATAGATAGATAGATAGATAGATAGATAGATAGATAGATAGATAGATAGATAGATAGATAGATAGATAGATAGATAGATAGATAGATAGATAGATAGATAGATAGATACTCGATAGTAGTAGTTTTATCAGTGTGTGTGTGTAAAGGGCTGAGGTGTTTATGTGCTTGTCGGTGTATTTGTGCATATGTAATGCCGTCATGTCGGTTACATATCGTTGTCATAGTCCCCAATCATTCTGCGTGTGTGCGAGGCCAGGAAGATGTCATTGTCTCGTGGACAGTCGTGGTGGCAGGAGCACGTCTTGATGAACATCATCTTGCGTCTGAAGGTGTCTCCCTCGGGGCAGCTGAACTCCACCTCCGCGGTGATGGTGGTGTGGGGGGTGCAGCAGCGGCCGTCCGTACACACACCACAGAACCTGGGCCTGTAGATCCTCCTGCTACTGCAGCCTGACAGCTGGAAGCGCATGCCGCGCTGGGACTTGGGGGTCCGTACACACCTCTTCCCCCTCTGTGGAACGGAGACAGATGGTGGTTAGTTCAGGATGAACAACAACTTGCTACATTGTCTATCATTCTTAGGGCAGCTTGGGTTTAACCTTTAGTGAACGATGAGGAGCCAAAGACATTCTATGTTCCTGAATTGCATGGCTTCTTGTTTACATTTGTGATGAAAATACAGTAGTCACTTCTTAAAATACAGTAGTCACTTCTTAAAATACACTAGTCACTTCTTAAAATACAGTAGTCACTTCTTAAAATACACTAGTCACTTCTTAAAATACAGTAGTCACTTCTTAAAATACACTAGTCACTTCTTAAAATACACTAGTCACTTCTTAAAATACACTAGTCACTTCTTAAAATACACTAGTCACTTCTTAAATGTGCTGAGAAATGTGATATCATCTGATGTCATGTAATATGCTATATAATATGTTCCTCTATATGTTGTTATACTAGATACGGGTCTTAGTCCCTGTACCCACCTATATAATGGTCTTAGTCCCTGTACCCACCTATATAATGGTCTTGGTCCCTGTACCCACCTATATAATGGTCTTAGTCCCTGTACCCACCTATATAATGGTCTTAGTCCCTGTACCCACCTATATAATGGTCTTAGTCCCTGTACCCACCTATATAATGGTCTTAGTCCCTGTACCCAGCTATATAATGGTCTTAGTCCCTGTACCCACCTATATAATGGTTTTAGTCCCTGTACCCACCTATATAATGGTCTTAGTCCCTGTACCCACCTATATAATGGTCTTAGTCCCTGTACCCAGCTATATAATGGTCTTAGTCCCTGTACCCACCTATATAATGGTCTTAGTCCCTGTACCCACCTATATAATGGTCTTAGTCCCTGTGCCCACCTTAATGTCCTTCTCTTGCTCCCTGTGGCAGGGCCGGATCATACAGACACGGGTCTGCCTCTCCAGCTGGCACCGCTCGTTGTCATTGGTGACACGGGACGACACGCCCATGCTGCAGGTGGCCGAGCACTCGTCCCATTTGGTGGTCTGGACGATGCAGTTCTCCCTGGGGCTCTCCGCCGGGACCGGCCCGTGGGCCGACACCTCTCTGTAGACTGACAGAGGAGAAGAGGAAACCAAGGGGTGAATTTCAGATCCTGAGAGAAGAGGAGGGGAGAGGGAGAGGTGAACAGTGATGAAGAAGAGGGGAGAGGGAGAGGTGAACAGTGATGAAGAAGAGGGGAGAGGGAGAGGTGAACAGTGATGAAGAGGAGGGGAGAGGGAGAGGTGAACAGTGATGAAGAAGAGGGGAGAGGGAGAGGTGAACAGTGATGAAGAAGAGGGGAGAGGGAGAGGTGAACAGTGATGAAGAGGAGGGGAGAGGGAGAGGTGAACAGTGATGAAGAGGAGGGGAGAGGGAGAGGTGAACAGTGATGAAGAGGGGGAAGAGGGAAAGGTGAACAGTGATGAAGAGGGGGGAGGAGGAGAGGGAGAGGTAGTTAGTTTGAGTTTTGGTAAAGAGAGAGACTTAGAGAGAGAGATAGCGAAAGAGAGACAGAGAGAGGCATAGAGTGAGAGAGACAGAGTGAGACATAGAGACATAGAGGGAGAGAGAGACAGAGAGAGAGTGAGAGAGAGAGAGACAGAGAGAGACATAGACATAGAGAGAGAGAGAGAGAGAGAGAGACAGACAGAGAGCGAAAGAGAGAGAGAGAGAGAGAGAGAGAGAGAGAGAGAGAGAGAGAGAGAGAGAGAGAATGTGAAACAGAGTGACAGACAGAAAGTGAAAGAGTGATATAGAGAGAGAAGGTGAAAGAGAGTCACAGTGACACGGAGAGAGAGAGAGAAAGAGAGAGAGAGAGAGAGAGAAAGAGAGAGAGAGAGAGAGAGAGAGAGAGAGAGAGAGAGAGAGAGAGAAAATAAACTCAAATTCAGACAGAAAACAGTTCTAGTTTGTATGAGGTTAGACTCACCAGCCATGGCTGACTGATAGGGGTTGTCCTGAGGGCTCTGGTCACACACCCACTCCTCACAGCACTTCCCAGGGATCTGGATGCGGCGTGGGTACGGGCAGTCTGGGGAGGGCAGCCGCACGTCGCTGGCACAGGTAGGCACGCAGCCGATCTCTCCGTTCATACAGACACACTGGTGCTTGCAGCTGGCCTGGAAGCTCTCTCCACTGCGGTAGATGACCCCTCCCAGGTCACACGTCTGGCCTTCCTGGGCTGAAACACAGAGGAGGAGACTCCATTTTAGATTTCATATTTCAAAGGCATTATAATGTTCATGTATATAAATACCTATTGGAAATTGCTTAGCCCAGAGATTGTCTCCTTTAGATAATGAGAACCGAAGCACTGACAAAGTCTACACAAATATGTATCAATCTCAACAATAGGAGAGCCAAGAGGTGACCACAGTCTCGATAGATATCTCAAAACCTCCTACCCTTTCTTTAACAGTTGACAGGAGACCTCAACTCACCCATGCAAATGCCGTGTTCAGTGTCACTCAGCACTGTATAGTCACAGTACAGCTCCTTGTGGTGGTCACATGGTTCCAGGAGGGTGCATGGCTCGCCAGCCTGCCTGGCACACACCTTACAGCAGCCACAGCCATCCAGAACCAGGCTGGTACCAAACGGGCATGGGGGGGGGTTCGAGTGGCAGTCACAGGGATCAGAACAGTCCTGGGCCATTGTCTATAGACAGAAGAAAATAAATCAGTCAGAAATGTTAAAGAAAACACATAGGATAGTGTGAGTAACGTGTATGATATCAGAATTTGTCTCTAGAGAAGTTGTGCTTATCCACTAAACTTCAGAGGAGTTGGTTTAAATGCGAAAGACACATTTCAGTTGAATGCATTCAGTTCTACAACTGACTAGTATCCCCTTTCCTTTCCTTTCAAGCAACGGTTCTATACCGTGTGTCAAAGAAGCAGATAATGTTGAATGGGGCTTCTTCTCGTTTTTATGTAACACCTCACTTGTAATACATCTTACTGCCACAAGATGGGGACACGACTCAATGTAGCCAAATCAATTCTGGCAGTCTTTTCTATGGATAGTGATGCACAGTGGTATCACAGCATGTACAGATAAAAACAACATATACAAGTTTAGGAAATCAATATAGGCTTTACTCAAAAGATGTCAAATCTTGATGTGCTGTTTATCTAAATAAATGTAGTGATAAAAGAACATAACTAACTATTTTATAAGAGGGAACAAAAACTATTTGCCACTAAATTAAAGGCCCTGAGTTATTTTGACTGCTTCTCTGTACTCACATTATGTTTCTTTTAGTAGGATTGAATAAGACAACCCATAACATAGCCTATTTAAATCCAATAATTTCAGTAACAGTGACACCCAATTATAACAACCCTACTTTTTCATAACCTTGCATTGTTTACAAAGTTGATGCTTAGGCTACTTTACAGAGCTGCTGCACGCTACTTTATAGAGCTGCTGTAGATTACTTTACAGACTACTTTACAGTGCTTCTGTAGGCTACTTTATAGAGATGCTGTAGGCTACTTTGCAGAGCTGCTGTAGTCTACTTTACAGAGCTGCTGTAGGCTGCTTTACAGGCTACTTTACAGATTTTATGTAGGCTCCTTTACAGAGCTGCTGTGTGATACTTTACAGCTACTTTACAGAGCTGCTGTAGGCTACTTAACAGAGCTGCTGCAGGCTACTTAACAGAGCTGATTGCTGTGAGACCACACCCCCATGGAATGCACAATGCGTTCCCAACAGTTGTACTTTAAATCAACATTTACATAACTAAATAATAAATATGAAGACAAGACTAATCTTATAACAATAGACGGGTGAATGAGAGAGAAATAATAAGCTATTGCATCAAATACAAAGTGAAGACAAAGTTACATAAATAAAATAAAAATCCAGCACTTTATTAATATCTGATATATAAGATGTCATATTACATATTAAACTTACCGAGCAGATGATGAGCAGAAGAATGTAAATTCTGGTGATAATTTCCTCAGACATTGTTGCTAGTTATTTTCAACTGCGTGCACACTACAACACGTTTGTTTTCGTTCAGACAGACAGACAGACAGGAGTTTCCCTTTTCTCGCGCTCTATAGTCATTTGGTTCTGTTGACTCGCTGCAGGGCTCGAAGGCTAGACTGAGGCATGGAGAGGAGAACCCCTACTTTAAATACTCCGCGAGGCGGGGTGTAGCCCAGGAAACAAGAGTAATGCCACGCGACCCAAAGGGGTGAAAATATTTAAATTCCAGATGGCTTTCTTTCCTAATTCCTGAGAGAAGAGCTATTTCTACAGACAGGCAGCCCGTTCAATCAACCTACTGTATCAGATTTCACCTTTTCAGACACAAGCCCAGCCAAGTGGGAGTTGTTTTATGTCCTAAAGCAGGAACTGACAAGGATGTCTGTGAGTTTAATTTGACATGGACTAAAGGAGAACATTGTTCATTTTGGCCACCATTCAGACCAACATAGCCTACATAACGTGGTTACAGGTAAAGGGGAAAGATTGATAGTAGGATTTTGTAATAACCAGGGGTAATAACCAAGGATAATAACCAGGGGTAATAACCAGGGGTAATAACCAAGGGTAATAACCAGGGGTAATAACCAGTGGTAATAACCAGGGGTAATAACCAGGGGTAATAACCATGGGTAATAACCAAGGGTAATAACCAGGGGTAATAACATGACAAAGAGTACGTCTCAAATGGCCATTTTTGATTAACTCAAAGTATTCACGACACACTGAGACCAGCCAAATAGTTACTGTCACCAGGTGGTTACATGCTGTACAGACACACAGCCACCAGTAATGGTCACTCATTTAAAAAGAGGGCATCGCTCACTGTCTGATTTGTACCGTAAATCATTGGCATTTGGCAATCTGTGTCCCTACTCTTGTACCTTTCTTAGAGGTAGTCTACAGATAGCGCCAGGGTCAGGGGTCAGTACCTTTCTTAGAGGGAGTCTACAGATAGCGCCAGGGTCAGGGGTCAGTACCTTTCTTCGAGGTAGTCTACAGATAGCGCCAGGGTCAGGGGTCAGTACCTTTCTTAGAGGTAGTCTACAGATAGCGCCAGGGTCAGGGGTCAGTACCTTTCTTCGAGGTAGTCTACAGATAGCGCCAGGGTCAGGGGTCAGTACCTTTCTTAGAGGGAGTCTACAGATAGCTTTCCAGAGCTTGCTGTTTATACTGTACAACATACCTTGTGTCAATTTAAGCTTATCCTCAATGCTGACAGAACCAGAGGTGTGAGAACCAGAGGTGAGAGAACCAGAGGTGAGAGAACCAGAGGTGTGGGAACCAGAGGTGTGGGAACCAGAGGTGTGGGAACCAGAGGTGTGAGAACCAGAGGTGAGAGAACCAGAGGTGTGAGAACCAGAGGTGTGAGAACCAGAGGTGTGAGAACCAGAGGTGTGGGAATGTGAAAGCAGGCAAAGTGCCTCCTGCTCCTCAGAGCTGCCTGGCTTGTAGAAACCATGCCTTGGCAACGCAAGGCAGGACCAGGCTCGGAGCTGAAACATGTACATAAATTCAAAACAGAACCGTAACTAAGGAGGGCCGTACATTTTCAAGACCGCAGAGCTGCGGAGTGCCTTGAGGTCTCTAGCCGAAAGACCTTCCTGCACAAAGCTCAGATCACTTGAGGCTGATGGCTGCAATGTGTGAATTCAGACAGACCAGACTCAGTCAATAGACAGCCAGTAGAGAGTTAGGACAACCAATGCTGTTGATACCACATGGGCAGGGCATGGACAGTTTCAGTAAAGACTACAGAGAGGTCAGAGAGCTCTAATTCTGCATGGACACTGGGCAGGGCACGGACAGTTTCAGTAAAGACTACAGAGAGGACAGAGAGCTCTAATTCTGCATGGACACTGGGCAGGGCACGGGACAGTTTCAGTAAAGACTACAGAGAGGTCAGAGAGCTCTAGTTCTGCATGGACACTGGGCAGGGCACGGACAGTTTCAGTAAAGACTACAGAGAGGTCAGAGAGCTCTAGTTCTGCATGGACACTGGGCAGGGCACGGACAGTTTCAGTAAAGACTACAGAGAGGTCAGAGAGCTCTAATTCTGCATGGACACTGGGCAGGGCACGGACAGTTTCAGTAAAGACTACAGAGAGGTCAGAGAGCTCTAATTCTGCATGGACACTGGGCAGGGCACGGGACAGAGCCCAGCAGCCAATGGTTTTGCATAATAGCTCAACCGGTTGCTATTTATGAACCCTCTACCATGCAACAGGCAAGGATAACATCCAAAGCCTGCAACCTATTTAAGAGTAATAAAACACCATCAAAACTGGAACAGGGTAAACTAGGATTGATGCCAGATTGCCTGGTAGCACAAGCTTCAGCATCAGCTGCTATGGTTGGAACTCTTGTACTCTACTATGTGTGTAGCCCACGTTTACGATTTGCATTCGTTACCATTCATTGACCACATAACAAACGTGTTGCAGTACAGTTCACAGCGTTCCACACACTGTAACTCACTCCACTTATTGTTGTGGTACCACACATGGCCACTAGGAGGCCAGGCCCACGATGCTCATATAGAAAGAGGGAGAGAAAGGGAGAAGTTCACATCTGTGTGTGTAATGTGGTGGATGTAATCATAAATAAACATTCCAACTTGTATCGATCTACGGGCAGTTTTTTTTACACACAAGGTGAGATTCTGGGGACTAAACTGAGACAGCACAGGGTATTTTAAGTCAGGGAGTGGAGCATGGGAATAAACAGGCCAGGTATATAACCAACTTTAGCCTGTTACAATGTGTTGTTCAATGTCTTTGTCTGCACATGACCATTGCACGCATGTATATCCCGGGATGTTTCCACTCTGAAGTTCATTCTTAGCACTAAGGGAGTTGGACATATGACCATTGTCTGGACATATTTTTTTTTTTTTTTTTTTTTATTGAACCTTTATTTAACTAGGCAAGTCAGTTTAGAACAAATTCTTATTTACAATGACGGCCTACACCGGCCAAACTCTGACGTTGCTGGGCCAATTGTGCGCCGCCCTATGGGACTCCCAATCACGGCCGGTTGTGATACAGCCTGGAATCAAACCAGGGACTGTAGTGGCTCCTCTTGCACTGAGATGCAGTGCCTTAGACCGCTGCGCCACTCGGGACATATGACCATTTCCCACATTGCCCAAGAATCAACTTTAGAGTACAACAGAGTGGAAATATACCTGAATGTTATATTAGGAAGCCTAATCAGTGTAGATTTGATTGAGGTGACATCTCCCCTGACCTCAATCCTCTGTCAGGTCATCCAACCTGGCTCCAAAACAAACCCTTTAACTCTAACAGACTTAATTGGTTCCTGTGTTAATAATGAACAGCGCAGATGACTAAAGGTCTGAGTCCCAAATAGCACCCTAGGCTCTGGTAAAAAGGAGTGCACTTTATAGGGAATATTGTGCCATTTGGGATGCAGCCCAGGTCTACCGTTCAGCCACTGCTCTCAGTCTCCACAGCCTTTGTGACGCATTTTAAGTCTTCATCACAAAGTCAACACTTTTCAAACCCCTTTGGAAGCCGTTCGCTGATGAAAGCCTTCAAAGAACCCCGACTTATTGACGCATCGACACTGTGGTGGTCCCAGTCAGAGAAAAACATTCTTCCCTCACTAATTAGGCCGTCATTGTAAATAAGAATTTGTTCTTAACTGACTTGCCTAGTTAAATAAAGGTAAAAAAAAAATGTAAACATCCTCCGAGATTCATCTGTGTTGTGTTGGGTTGGGTTGGGTTGACTCCCTCCCCCTCGTCTCATATCTCAGGCAGCCAGCAGAGTGAGAGGGCCAACAGGTCTTATCATCAGGAGCTTCCTGGACCTCCTGTGGAGGAGAAGAGATGGAGAGCAGAGCTCAGGGTTGCATCCCAAATGACACCCTATTTCCTTTATAGCGCACTACTTTTGACCAGGGCCCGTAGGTAAAAGTGTAATAGGGTAGTGCACTTTGTAGGGCATAGGGTGCCATTTGGGACGCACTACCAGGTCACGACCCCACACAGTCAACCTCCCTCTCACACTCTTTTATCTCAGCTGACTCGCATTTCCTTCATGCCTGATGACCTCACCTGTTAGTGAAGCTGACCAGCGTTCGTAGAGGAGGATTAACCAGCGAGGGAGGGTGGAGCTCTTCAGCCAGAGCCCAGCTGTGTGATCGCAGCCTGTCAGACAAACTGATTACATCAGGGTAACTTTCCTGTTGAGATTAAAAGAAAGTTGAGGTGGGCCACATCTCGTTCTGGGGGTTTCCTTCATGACGTTCATCTATCTATCTATCTATCTATCTATCTATCTATCTATCTATCTATCTATCTATCTATCTATCTATCTATCTATCTATCTATCTATCTATCTATCTATCTATCTATCTATCTATCTATCTATCACACCCTCACACACACCCATAGGCAGCTTTTTGAATTCCTGGACCCCCGTCTCTACCTTACTACCCATAGACATGTCTACCTAGTAGTGAGACTGGAAAAAGAGTTCAAGCATTGGATTGACTCTAAGTTTTCTATTGTTACTTAGTTTTCATTCGGTTGGTTTTAACGGGCAGCTCTAAAGTCACCTGGCTCTCTGATTGGTCTGCCTGTATGTCTACAGAGATACTGTAGGGTGGATCTGACGCACTGACGACTCAATGTTAGAGACACTTACCACATCACTTAGGAAGGTATATATTTCTATTCACTGCTAGAGTGTTATATGAACATCACATGGTAGTGTACAGAGTGGAAGGCACTGAACGGAGGCACTTACTTAATCAAATGCCACATTTTGACATAAAATGTTAAAATATGACATTTTAAAAAGTTAATCTATCTATCTATCTATCTACGCTCTGACTGCTACACACCCAGCCATCCTCTGACTGCATCCCACCCAGCCATCCTCTGACTGCTACACACCCAGCCATCCTCTGACTGCTACACACCCAGCCATCCTCTGACTGCTACCCACCCAGCCATCCTCTGACTGCTACACACCCAGCCATCCTCTGACTGCTACACACCCAGCCATCCTCTGACTGCTACACACCCAGCCATCCTCTGACTGCTACACACCCAGCCATCCTCTGACTGCTACACACCCAGCCATCCTCTGACTGCATCCCACCCAGCCATCCTCTGACTGCTACCCACCCAGCCATCCTCTGACTGCTACCCACCCAGCCATCCTCTGACTGCTACACACCCAGCCATCCTCTGACTGCATCCCACCCAGCCATCCTCTGACTGCTACCCACCCAGCCATCCTCTGACTGCTACACACCCAGCCATCCTCTGACTGCATCCCACCCAGCCATCCTCTGACTGCATCCCACCCAGCCATCCTCTGACTGCTACACACCCAGCCATCCTCTGACTGCTACACACCCAGCCATCCTCTGACTGCTACCCACCCAGCCATCCTCTGACTGCTACCCACCCAGCCATCCTCTGACTGCATCCCACCCACCCAGCCTCTGACTGCTACCCAGACAGCCATCCTCTGACTGCTACCCACCCAGCCATCCTCTGACTGCTACCCAGACAGCCATCCTCTGACTGCTACCCACCCAGCCATCCTCTGACTGCTACCCAGACAGCCATCCTCTGACTGCTACCCACCCAGCCATCCTCTGACTGCTACCCACCCAGCCATCCTCTGACTGCTACCCACCCAGTCACCCTCTGACTGCTACCCACCCAGCCATCCTCTGACTGCATCCCACCCAGCCATCCTCTGACTGCTACCCACCCAGCCATCCTCTGACTGCATCCCACCCAGCCATCCTCTGACTGCTACCCACCCAGCCATCCTCTGACTGCATCCCACCCAGCCATCCTCTGACTGCTACCCACCCAGCCATCCTCTGACTGCTACCCAGACAGCCATCCTCTGACTGCTACCCAGACAGCCAGCCTCTGACTGCTACCCAGACAGCCAGCCTCTGACTGCTACCCAGACAGCCAGACTCTTCTACCTAGGCGATAAAAACCTCTCCCTCACCATGGATCAAGCCTCTAGTTGCCTCCCTCTCCCTCCCTCCCTCCCTCCCTCCCAGACACAGACAAACCGCTTTGAACTGGAACACCAAATGTATGTCAATATTATTCTAATTGAGTCTGAACTGGACAAGGCTGCAAACACAGGACTGCAGTAATACAGGGGATTTAGTTACTGCTGAGGTGATATAATGGTGTCTTTTCTCACACAGTGCAGGATGGTCTTGTCCTCCTCCTCTTCTGCCGGCCGTTATTTCAACACTTTAATCTACATTATATTTATTATTTTACGGTCTTTTCCCGCGGGACAGATGCCCTGCTGTGAAACCCCCTTGCGCTCTAAGGCTGCATCCCAAATGGCACCCTATTCCCTATATAGTGCACTACTTTTGACCGGGGCCCAAAGGGAAACCCATAGGGCTCTGGTCAAAAGTAGTGCACTATGTAGGGAATAGGGTGGGTCCTCTTGTTCAGTGGTTCAGCATTAGTGTTGTCCTCCCATGCCCACCAACCTCATATCCCCAGACATCAAAGTGAAGCCATGTAGGTGCTGGCATGAGGCTTTGACGCTTGATTTCCTGCCAAATGAAAACAGGGCTTCCATAGGCGTCTCCACACCGCAAGGTTGATCCTCCTGGGAGTGATGTTGATGACTGTGCTGCTGATGTAAGTACCTGTTCTCATATCACACCCGCCGGCGCCGCAGCCATCACAGAGGACACAAGAGTGAAGACAGGCACATACAGTGCTAGAAAGCATACGCCCCCTTGAACTTGAGCTCCGTGCATTTAAATAAGGATTTTCCCCACTTATTTACACACCATGCTCCATACTTTTAAGGGCATTTTTCAGGGGGTGAAAAAATCGATATATTAAAAATACAAAACTGAAATATCACAATTGGATAAGTTTCCAACCCCTGAGTTAACACTTGGTGAAGCACATTTCTTTCATCAGACGACAAAAATTGCCACATGGCTACAGAATCTCCCAAGATTATTTTTGTTGCACAGTTCAAACAGGATTTAAGGTGGCCTTTCTTGAGTAATGGCTTCCTTCCTTCCACCATACCATACATGGAGAGCTTGGGATATTGTTCTTACATACTTTGAACAATCTTAAAAGCATGTAGCTCTTTCAAAGTTGCCATTGGACTCTTGGTAGCCCTCTCTGATCAGTCTCCTACTTGCTCTGTCATCCAGTTTGGAGGGACGGCCTGATCTAGACAGGGTTTTGGTGGTGCCATACACCTTCCACTTCTAAATAATTGTCTTGACCGTGCTCCAAGGGATATTCAAGGCCTTTGAAATATCTTTATACCCACCCCCTGATCTGTGCCTTTCCACAACAACTTCTTTTGAAAGCTCCTTGGTGCTCATGGTTGAGTGTTTCCTTTGCAATTCACTACCCAGCAGAGGGAACTTCCAGGAACTGCATAATTTATCCTGAAATCATGTTAATCACTACAATTTAACACAGGTGGAGGCCAATTAACTTGGTGTGTGATTTTGAAGATGATTGGTTACACCTGAAGTAATTTAGGACTGCTGTTACAAGATGGTGGACACTTATCCAGCCAAGATATTTCAGATTTAATTTGTATTGATTTTCTAAAAGAAAATCCGTTGTTTTTTTTGCTTGGAAGTTGTCGGGTAGGATGTGTAGATCAATGGGAATAAAAAACATTTTAATTCGAGACTATAAGGCAACCAAAGTTTAACCTTTTTATATGGGGTGTAGACTTTCCATAGACACCGTACATTATCCAGGACTCCCTGGAAAGACTATCCTGGCTAAATAAATACATTTAATTAAATAATCTTTGTCATACACATTACTATGACCCTGCTTGGCAAAGATGTGTTGGACCCAGAACATCTGTTTCACTCCCCAATCTGATGTTCCATGTTCTGTTGAGTCCCCCTTCTCCCTGGCTTTGTCCCAATTTTGGCACTACTACCCTATGGGCCCTGGTCAAATGTAATGCACTATATAGGGATTAGAATGCCATTTGGCACGCATCCCCTATCTGGTAAAGTGTGGATGATAAGGGGGGATCACCGAAATAAAGTACGCTCTACACCCTTAGAAAAAAAGGTGCTATATAGAACCTTAAAGGGTTCATCGGCTGTCCCCATAGGAGAACCCTTTGAATAACCCTTTTTGGTTGCAGGTAGGTTCTCTTATGGGGACAGCCGAATAACCCTTTTTTCTAAGAGTGTGTTTTGCAATGTCGTCACATTTTTTCACTCATGGGTCCCTCTCTTGTTAAATGTAAACTTTATTTATACAGGTTTTTGTCATTGAGATAAAATCTATTAATCAAGAGAGACCAGGTCCAACAGCAGCAGGGGAACAAAGTTTCAGACAAAACAACTTACATACACTAGCACAACATTGAACAAAACTATACACACATACAGTGGGGAGAACAAGTATTTGATACACTGCCGATTTTGCAGGTTTTCCTACTTACAAAGCATGTAGAGGTCTGTAATTTTTATCATAGGTACACTTCAACTGTGAGAGACGGAATCTAAAACAAAAATCCAGAAAATCACATTGTATGATTTTTAAATAATTAATTTGCATTTTATTGCATGACATAAGTATTTGATCACCTACCAACCAGTAAGAATTCCGGCTCTCACAGACCTGTTAGTTTTTCTTTAAGAAGCCCTCCTGTTCTCCACTCATTACCTGTATTAACTGCACTTGTTTGAACTCGTTACCTGTATAAAAGACACCTGTCCACACACTCAATCAAACAGACTCCAACCTCTCCACAATGGCCAAGACCAGAGAGCTGTGTAAGGACATCAGGGATAAAATTGTAGACCTGCACAAGGCTGGGATGGGCTACAGGACAATAGGCAAGCAGCTTGGTTAGAAGGCAACAACTGTTGGTGCAATTATTAGAAAATGGAAGAAGTTCAAGATGACGGTCAATCTCCCTCGGTCTGGGGCACCATGCAAGACCTCACCTCGTGGGGCATCAATGATCATGAGGAAGGTGAGGGATCAGCCCAGAACTACACAGCAGGACCTGGTCAATGACCTGAAGAGAGCTGGGACCACAGTCTCAAAGAAAACCATTAGTAACACACTACGCCGTCATGGATTAAAATCCTGTAGCGCACGCAAGGTCCCCCTGCTCAAGCCAGCGCATGTCCAGGCCCGTCTGAAGTTTGCCAATGACCATCTGGATGATCCAGAGGAGGAATGGGAGAAGGTCATGTGGTCTGATGAGACAAAAATAGAACTCCACTCGCCGTGTTTGGAGGAAGAAGAAGGATGAGTACAACCCCAAGAACACCATCCCAACCATGAAGCATGGAGGTGGAAACATCATTCTTTGGGGATGCTTTTCTGCAAAGGGGACAGGACGACTGCACCGTATTGAGGGGAGGATGGATGGGGCCATGTATCGCGTGATCTTGGCCAACAACCTTCCCTCAGTAAGAGCATTGAAGATGGGTCGTGGCTGGGTCTTCCAGCATGACAACGACCCGAAACACACAGCCAGGGCAACTAAGGAGTGGCTCCGTAAGAAGCATCTCATAGTCCTGGAGTGGCCTAGCCAGTCTCCAGACCTGAACCCAATAGAAAATCTTTGGAGGGAGCTGAAAGTCTGTATTGGCCAGCGACAGCCTCGAAACCTGAAGGATCTGGAGAAGGTCTGTATGGAGGAGTGGGCCAAAATCCCTGCTGCAGTGTGTGCAAACCTGGTCAAGAACTACAGGAAACGTATGATCTCTGTAATTGCAAACAAAGGTTTCTGTACCAAATATTATGTTCTGCTTTTCTGATGTATCAAATACTTATGTCATGCAATAAAATGCAAATTAATTACTTAAAAATCATACAATGTGATTTTCTGGATTTTTGTTTTAGATTCCGTCACTCACAGTTGAAGAGTACCTATGATAAAAATTACAGACTTCTACATGCTTTGTAAGTGGGAATACCTGCAAAATCGGCAGTGTATCAAATACTTGTTCTCCCCACTGTACAATACAACAATGACATATTACATAAAGAAACATGAATATCATAACTAAGAAACAGCTGTCCTAAAGACAATTACACTCTTCTATGATATTTACATCAACCAAGACATTGAATATTGACTCTTTGCATAAACTGAATGTCATTGTCAATGAAAGCCTTTGACACTTATGGAATACTTGTAATTATACTTCAGTGTTACCATAGTAACTCCTGACATAAAGATCTAAGAACACTGAAGCAGCAAACTTTGTGGAGACCAATACTTGTGTCATTCTCAAAACATTTGGCCACGACTGTACAGTGTCCTCAGAAAGCACTTCCCTTGGCTTTTTCCAAATGTTGTTACAGCCTGAATTCAAAATGTATTAAATATTTGTTCTCACCAATCTACACACAATACCCTATAATGCCAAAGTGAAAACATGTTTTTTGAAATTTTATTGAAATTTATTGAAAATGAAATACATACAGTGCCTTCGGAAAGTATTCAGACCCCTTGACTTCTTCCGAATATTGTTACGTTACAGCCTTATTCTAAAATGGATTCAAACAAAACAAATCCTCAGCAATCTACACTCAATACCCCATAATGACACAGTGAAAACAGAAGAAGTTTGGAACCACCAAGACTCTTCCTAGAGCTGGCTGCCCAGACAAACTGAGCAATCAGGGGAGAAGGGCCTTGGTCAGGGAGGTGGCCAAGAACTCAATGGTCAGTCTGACAGAGCTCTAGAGTTCCTCTGTGGAGAACCTTCCAGAAGGACAACCATTTCTGCAGCACTCCAACAATCAGGCCTTTATGGTAGAGTGGCCAGACGGAAACCACTCCTCAGTAAAAGGCACATGACAGGAGTAGAATTCCAACCGGCATGTCTGGAGGAAACCTGGCACCATCCCTAAGGTTAAGCATGGATGGATGGGGAGCGTTGCTGCACAGCTATTTACAGGTCTCTCCAGAGATGTACGATCGGGTTCAATTCTGGGCTCTGGCTGGGCCACTCAAGGACATTCAGAGACTTGTCCAGAAGCCACTCCTGCGTTGTCTTGGCTGTGTGCTTAGGGTCGTTGTCCTGTTGGAAGGTGAACATTCACCCCAATCTGAGGTCCTGAGTGCTCTGGAGCAGGTTTTCATCAAGGATCTCTCTGTACTTTGCTCTGTTCATCTTTGCCTCATCTTAGTCTCCCAGTCCCTACCGCTGAAAAACATCCCCACAGCATGATGCTCCAGATGCTTGGCATTCAGGCCAAATAGTTAAATCTTGATTTTATCAGACCAGAGAATCTTGTTTCTCATGGTCTGAGAGTCATTAGATGCCTTTTGGCAAACTCCAAGCGGGTTGTCCTGTGCCTCTTACTGAGGAGTGGCTTCCGCTTAGCCACTCTACCATAAAGGCCTGATTGGTGGACTGGTGCAGAGATGGTTGTCCTTCTGGAAGGTTCTCCCATCTCCACAAAGGAACTTTAGACCTCTGTCAGAGTGACCATCGGGATCTTGGTCACCTCCCTGACCAAGGCCCTTCTCCACCGATTGCTCAGTTTGGCCGGGCAGCCAGCTCTAGGAAGAGTCTTGGACCTCCAATGCTACAGAAATGTTTTGGTACCCTTCCCCAGATCTGTGCCTCAACAAAATCCTTTCTCGGACAATTCCTTCGACCTCATTGCTTGGTTTTTGCTCTGACATGCAGTGTCAATTGTGGGACCTTATATAGACAGGTGTGTGCCTTTCCAAATCATTTCCAATCAATTGAATTTACCCCAGGTGGACCCCAATCAAGTTGTAGAAACATCTCAAGGATGATCAATGGGAACAGGATGCACCTGTGCTCAATTTCGAGTCTTGTAGCAAAGGGTCTGAATACTTATGTAGATAAGTTATTTCTGTTTTTATTTTTTAATACATTTGCAAACATTTCTAAAAACCAGTTTTTGCCTAGCCATTTTTGGGTATTGTGTGTAGATTGCTGAGAAACATTTTAGAATAAGGCTGTAACGTAACAACATTTTGAAAAAGTCAATGAGTCTGATTACTTTCCGAAGGCACAGTATATAACTTTTTTTAAATCACCATTGGCCTCATGGGGAAATCCCTGAGCAGTTTTCTTCCTCTCCGGCAACTGAGTTAGGAAGGATGCCTGTATCTTTGTAGTGACTGGGTGTATTGATACACCACCCAAAGCCTAATTAATAACTTCACCTTGCTCAGCGTCTGTTTTTTTTCTCTCACATCTATCGATGGGTGCCCTTCTTTGCAAGGTATTGAAAAACCTTTGTGGTCTTTGTGGTTAAAATGTTTCTTGAAATTCACTACTCGATTGAGCGACCTTACAGATAATTATATGTGTGGGGTACAGAGATGAGGTAGTCATTCAAAAATCATGTTAACTACTATTATTGAACATGGACATGCAACTTATTATGTGATTATTTGTTAAGCAAATCTTTATTCCTGAACTTATTTAGGCTAGCCATAACAAAGGGGTTGAATAATTATTGACTCAAGACATATTCAGCTTTACATTTTTATTAATTTATAACGTTTTCTTCAAACAAAACTCCACTTTGACATTATATGTCATTGCGTGTATATCAGTGACACAAAATTTCAATTTAATACATTTTAAATTAAGGCTGTAACACAACAAAATGTGGAAAAAGTCAAGCGGTGTGAATACTTTCTGAAGGCACTGTAGGGTAGCATTTTGGACACCAGACCTTCAGCCCTGTGTTGAAGGCCTCCTGATTTATCCTTCTCTCCTCCTCAGGCTCTGATCATTTTGCCTAAAAGAATGGCCGCCCTCAAGGAAACCTGCTAGGGTTACGAAAGCACCCTGTTTTTAATGAGGTGAAGTGGACGTTCTAAAAATAGAACGCAGGCAGGGCTCCTGGACAGAGCTGCCCCCCTCCGCCCCCTCCGCCCCCTCCGCCCCCTCCGCCCCCTCCGCCCCCTCCGCCCCCACCGCCCCCACCGCCCCCACCGCCCCCCTCCGCCCCCTCCGCCCCCTCCGCCCCCTCCGCCCCCACCGCCCCCTCCGCCCCCTCCGCCCCCTCCGCCCCCACCGCCCCCTCCGCCCCGTCCGCCCCCTCCGCCCCCTCCGCCCCCACCGCCCCCTCCGCCCCCTCCGCCCCCTCCGCCCCCTCCGCCCCCACCGCCCCCTCCGCCCCCTCCGCCCCCACCGCCCCCACCGCCCCCTCCGCCCCCACCGCTGCCGGCTGCTGACTGCCTGCGTTCCGTCTCTACTGCTTCTCCCTCAGGATGTTGTTTTGAAGTCTCTGGTACATTCCTCACACGCTTGGCCAGCCTCAGTGTGTGGTCCAAATGGCATCATATTCCCTATGTATTGCACTACTTTTGACCAGAGACCTATGGCTATTTCACACTACATATGGAATAGGGTGGCAATTGGGACGCAGACTCACTTATGACTTTTTTCCTCTACCCCTGTTTCATTTCCTCCTCTGTTTCCCCCCCTTTATTTCTCCACCTTTACCTCTCCCTCTTTACCTCTCCCTCTTTACCTCCCCCTCTTTACCTCCCCCTCTCTGTTTCCCCCCTTTACCTCTCCCTCCTTTACCTCCCCCTCTCTGTTTCCCCCCTTTACCTCTCCCTCCTTCCATGCCTTGAAAATGTTTGAGAAGGACTCTGTGTCCCATAGCTGTGGTTAGAAGGACTCTGTGTCCCATAGCTGTGGTTAGAAGGACTCTGTGTCCCATAGCTGTGGTTAGAAGGACTCTGTGTCCCATAGCTGTGGTTAGAAGGACTCTGTGTCCCATAGCTGTGGTTAGAAGGACTCTGTGTCCCATAGCTGTGGTTAGAAGGACTCTGTGTCCCATAGCTGTGGTTAGAAGGACTCTGTGTCCCATAGCTGTGGTTAGAAGGACTCTGTGTCCCATAGCTGTGGTTAGAAGGACTCTGTGTCCCATAGCTGTGGTTAGAAGGACTCTGTGTCCCATAGCTGTGGTTAGAATAACTCTGTGTCCCATAGCTGTGGTTAGAAGGACTCTGTGTCCCATAGCTGTGGTTAGAAGGACTCTGTGTCCCATAGCTGTGGTTAGAAGGAATCTGTGTCCCATAGCTGTGGTTAGAAGGACTCTGTGTCCCATAGCTGTGGTTAGAAGGAATCTGTGTCCCATAGCTGTGGTTAGAAGGACTCTGTGTCCCATAGCTATGGTTAGAATAACTCTGTGTCCCATAGCTGTGGTTAGAAGGACTCTGTGTCCCATAGCTGTGGTTAGAAGGACTCTGTGTCCCATAGCTGTGGTTAGAAGGACTCTGTGTCCCATAGCTGTGGTTAGAAGGACTCTGTGTCCCATAGCTGTGGTTAGAAGGACTCTGTGTCCCATAGCTGTGGTTAGAAGAACTCTATGTCCCATAGCTGTGGTTTGAAGGACTCTGTGTCCCATAGCTGTGGTTAGCTGGTGTGCTGTTGCATCGTCTGATAATGTTGGGCACCAGGTACATGAAGACAGCTGACTAAACTTAGCCTGAGTCCTCTCTTTAGATCCAGTTTTCCAGAATGGTTGATTCAGTCAATGCAGTATCTGTAGCCCTGCAGACTCTTCACCTGCAGAGATCCCCATCTCATAATGAATATTGGCTTATTACAGAGATCCCCATCTCATATTGAATATTGGCTTATTCCATCTTAATACAAAGGGTTCTTCCAGCTTAATATAAACAGCAATGGCAGAGTTCTTCCACCTTAATATAAAGGTTACTGACAGAGTTCTTCCATCTTAATATAAAGGTTACTGACAGAGTTCTTCCATCTTAATATAAAGGGTACTGACAGAGTTCTTCCATCTTAATATAAACAGTAATGGCAGAGTTCTTCCACCTTAATATAAAATAGATAGATAGATAGATAGATAGATAGATAGATAGATAGATAGATAGATAGATAGATAGATAGATAGATAGATAGATAGATAGATAGATAGATAGATAGATAGATAGATAGATAGATAGATAGATAGATAGATAGATAGATAGATAGATAGATAGATAGATAGATAGATAGATAGATAGATAGATAGATAGATAGATAGATAGATAGATAGATAGATAGATAGATAGATAGATAGATAGATAGATAGATAGATAGATAGATAGATAGATAGATAGATAGATAGATAGATAGATAGATAGATAGATAGATAGATAGATAGGAACGAAAATTACAGAACAGTAATGGCAGAGTTCTTCCACCTTAATATAAACAGTAATGGCAGAGTTCTTCCACCTTAATATAAACAGTAATGGCAGAGTTCTTCCACCTTAATATAAACAGTAATGGCAGAGTTCTTCCACCTTAATATAAACAGTAATGGCAGAGTTCTTCCACCTTAATATGAACGGTACTAGCAACTATTTCAGTCAAGCACTGCACATACCAGTTATGCAAAACCAACATTTTCCCTCAAGAAATGCGGTTTCCTTGGACGTGGTGAAAGCATTCGACCACACAAAATGGCCATACTTGTTTAGAACACTCTCAGAGTTTGGTTTAGGGCCTAACTTTATTAAGAATATATCACTTTTATATATGTTACCAACAGCCAAAATATGGTCTGATGTCAGATGCCTTCACCCTCCACAGAGGAACAGGCCAAGGGTTAAGTTCTCTCACCTTTGCTCTTTATCCTGTCTTTAGAACCCTTAGGCTGCTTACTTAGAGATGATAATAGGATAGAATGAATGAATATAGGTAAAGAGATGTCAAACTAAGCCTCTATGCAGATGACATAGGGGAGAGCGGGGTAAGTTAGCCCATTTTTTTATATTCAGCATCACTCCATCAAGGGATATATAGTATTATTTCAAACAAAGATATCTACATATAGTAAATTTCAGGATGTTGTGTATTGCTGGAAATAATCAGAATTCATGTAAACATTACAGTTTTGAAAACATAGGGTAAGTTAAGCTGCCTGCAAATGTATCTACTGAATGAAATATTACCACTACCTTTTAAAACCATGTCCATCTTTATATCTCAAACACAATTCAACACAATTCAACACAATCACAATCGCTTTTTGTATTTTAGTCATTTCAAGCAACTTTTAACACATGCTTAACACCTAACAAACACTTTGTACAAAAAAAATACACTTTTAACAGGCCAGTCCCTGTTGTTACCTAATATCCCAGCAATAATGCATTATGCCTGGGATGAAAACATTTCAATTTGCTAAACTTGCCATTGGCTCAACCATTGGCTCAACTTACCCCAAGGCAGACATTTTGACTATATTAGCCCACATCTACAAGGATGCACTTCCATGCTAGGTTTAGGATCTCTGATTGAAGCGTATAGAGACCCCAACTGATGTATGGAACAATATTAAAATGTTACTCTACTTTAGTTTAGATACAAGCATCATGAAACAAGCATCATCATTTTTTTATACCCAACTTGCTTACCATTTTTTCCATGTGGTTTCTTCCTTCACAGACTCCATGAAATTATTACCTGTTCCTAAATATTTGGTCAGAAACAAGGGTTGCGCAACTTACCCCTTTGGCTCAACTTACCCCTTTTTGCTCAATTTACCCCTTTGGCTCAACATACCCCTTTGGCGCAACCTACCCCTTTGGCTCAACTTACCCCTTTGGTTCAACTTACCCCTTTGGCTCAACTTACCCCTTTGGCTCAACTTACCCCTTTGGCTCAACTTACCCCTTTGGCTCAGCTTACCCCTTTGGCTCAACTTACCCCTTTGGCTCAACTTACCGCACACATCAAATCAAATCAAATTGTATTGGTCACATACACGTGGTTAGCAGATGTTATTGCGGGTGTAGCGAAATGCTTGTGCTTATAGCTCCGACAATGCAGTAATACATAACAAGAAATATCTAACAGTTTCACACATAAATCTAAGTAAGGAATGAATTAAGAATATATATACCATACATACTGTATATGGACGAGCGATGTCAGAGCGGCATTGAACTAAGATACAGTGGCATAGTATAGTATACAGTATATACATATGAAATGGGTGATGCCATATGTAAACAGAATTAAAGTGACTAAGATACTGTAGAGAAGTGTAGAGTGCCGTTTATACATATGAGATGAGTAATGAACGATACGGAAACATTATTAAAGTGGCTAGTGTTTCATTCCTTAAAATGGCCAGCGATTTCTAATCTATGTCTATAGGCCACCACCTCTGATGTGCTAGTGATGGCTGTTTAGCAGTCTGATGGACTTGAGATAGAAGCTGTTTTTCAGCCTCTCGGTCCCAGCTTTGATGCACCTGTACTGATCTCGCCTTCTGGATGAACAGACAGGTGGTTGATGTCTTTGATGATCTTTTTGGCCTTCCTCTGGCATCGTGTGTTGTAGGTGTCCAGGAGGGCGGGAAGTTTGCCCCCGGTAGTACGTTGGGCAGACCGCACCACCCTCTGGAGAGCTTTGCGGTTGTGGGCGGTGCAGTTGCCGTACCAGGTGGTGATACAGCCCAACAGGATGCTCTCAATTGTGCATCTGTAAAAGTTTGTGAGGGTTTTGGGTGATAAGCCAAATTTCTTTAGCCTCCTGAGGTTGAAGAGGCACTGTTGTGCCTTCTTCAGCACACTGTCTGTGTGGGTGGACCATTTCAGTTTGTCAGTGATGTGTACGCCGAGGAACATGAAGCTTTCCACCTTCTCCACTACGATCCCATCGATGTGGATAGGGGGGTGCTCCCTCCGCTGTTTCCTGAAGTCCACCATCATTTCCTTAGTTTTGTTGACTAAAAGGTTTTGTTTTGTTGACTAAAAGGTTAGTTTTGTTGACTAAAAGGTTTTGTTTTGTTGACTAAAAGGTTAGTTTTGTTGACTAAAAGGTTAGTTTTGTTGACTAAAACGTTAGTTTTGTTGACTAAAAGCAGAGACTCCCAGACATCACTTTAGCATGTACAACAAACAATCTCAAATGTTAGCGAGCTATCTGGCTTTAAGATCAATTGAGGAAAACTGGAGGTTATGCATTTAAACATACACTGTCACATAGACAGTATTGCTTCCCTCCCATTCAAATGGTCTCCACAAGGAGTTAAATACCTTGGAGTAATGTTAAAACCCCCAATAGATTAAATCACTCCCTTTAACATAGACATTCTAATTAAAAAGATAACGATTAATCTTGAAATATGGAAAAACCTTCCGCTCTCGCTGTGGGGTAAAATAGACATGAACATTCTTTCACGCATAACAAACTTCCTCAGTGCAATCCCTCTCCCCTTTTTGGAGAATGGTTCAAGAAGTTCAATACTTTGCTAAGGAAGTTTTTCTGGAGAGAGAAACCCCCTGGAGTCAGACGCTCAAAATGGCAAATCGAAGTGGCCTGGGTCTTACTTATATTCTGAAATTCTATTTGGCATTTAATGCAAGGTACCCTCTTAAATCTGCTTATAACAATGATCCCACTTCCACTCCTTGGTAGATTATAGAACAAGACGTCTTAGACATTAACAAATGTCTCTTCAGGCCCTGCTGTGGTACAATCTGAAATACTGGGAAGGGATAAAGAATCCCATCATAAGATTTTCCTGTGAGATTGCTTACAAATTACATGAAACTCTGAGCTTTGTTGGAATGCAATCACCCCGAGCCCCTCTTTGGTCAAATGGGGGTTTGATGAATAATGGAAAACCTTTAGCAAATATAGAATGAGAAGCTAAAGGAAACCTTTAGTAAATATAGAATGGGAAGCTAAAGGTATTTCATTTAGAAAGCCCAAAAAAGACTTCCTACTCTATGTGAAAAATAATGTCCCATTTTTTTTTTAAATGTGGGAGAGAAGATCTCCCCTCCAAAGTCTACTGAATTGGGAAACACATGTATTGTTTGTCCAAAAGACACATTGCTAGTCAACTTTCTAAAACCCTTAATAACTCTAGATCTTCTGTATGCGCTAGTCAACTTTATAAAACCCTTAATAACTCCAGATCTTCTGTATGCGCTAGTCAACTTTATAAAACCCTTAATAACTCCAGATCTTCTGTATGCGCTAGTCAACTTTATAAAACCCTTAATAACTCCAGATCTTCTGTATGCGCTAGTCAACTTTATAAAACCCTTAATAACTCCAGATCTTCTGTATGAGCTAGTCAACTTTATAAAACCCTTAATAACTCCAGATCTTCTGTATGCGCTAGTCAACTTTATAAAACCCTTAATAACTCCAGATCTTCTGTATGCGCTAGTCAACTTTATAAAACCCTTAATAACTCCAGATCTTCTGTATGCCACGGTGCACAATTGTGCTGGGAGAATGATTTGGGTGTCCACCTCTCACCTGAAACATGGGGAAATATCTAGAAAAATATGTACAAATTGTCCAATTCTGTTCTGAATAAATGTATCCATTTTACATTTTTGCATAGAGTATATCGGACCCCAAGGAAATTTAAACACATGAAACCTTCTGTGTCTGACAAATGTTGGCACTGTAGTGGGGGCAATGGACAATGTATACATATGATCTGGAAATGCCCTAAATTAATCTGATACTGGTCCATGGTATTGAAATCCGTTACAGCCATTACTGGAATATCAGTCCTTTTGGACCCAGTGATATCTCTATTGAATCATATTGGAAACCTCTAAGGAGATAAAAAACGAAAGAAGTTGATCTCCTTTGCCTGTAAGTGTGCTAAACGTCTCCTTGCATTGAATTGGAAGAGCATCGATGTTGTGTCAGAGGAATTGTGGATCAGAACTTACCTTGACACACCTATGATGGAAAAACTGTCATGTAATTTGAATGATGTTTATTCACGTGGTAATGAGATGTGGGTTTATTCACGTGGTAATGAGATGTGGGTTTATTCACGTGGTAATGAGAGGGTTGATGTGTTGACACCTGAGGGTCGGTTTCCTGGACATGGATGCGTCCCGCTGGGCCTGGCCTGTGTACAGGGGGGCCTGGACCTGGCCTGTGTCCAGTGGGGCTGGGCCTGGCCTGTGTACAGGGGGGCCTGGACCTGGCCTGTGTCCAGTGGGGCTGGGCCTGGCCTGTGTACAGGGGGGCCTGGACCTGGCCTGTGTACAGGGGGCTGGCCCTGGCCTGTGTCCTGAACGTTTAAATATATTTATATGGCTATTTATGTACATGTATGTGTGTGTACTCCTGTCAGTCCATTGCCACTTCCTTCCCCTACACATTCTAGGATGTTATCATTATATGATGATCTATGACAATGCTTTGTTTTGGAAAGTAAAAATTAAATACATGTTTCTAATCGTCCAATGCCTGTGGGGTTCTCTGCTCTTTCCATCAAGGTGATGCTTTAGGGATGTATTTGTTGGGGTTCAGCTTGTCAAAGAGAGAGATTCTTCTCCCATATGCCCCTTTAGTGGGGAAATAGAATGTTGGTGTGATGTCCACGCATTCCAGAACATCTGTCTATTCTTCCACGCAGCCAGCCGTCACAGGATCCTGGAATCTAGACAGACAGGGGTTCGCTAAAGCACACACACGTATCCCACATCCCAGACAAAAACTATTTCAGTCTCTTTCTCGTACACACACACACGTTTCCACATCGCATCCACACCTGTCCAGCAGTCAGACCCAACGGTTGGCCGGTAATGGCCCTTCATCTTCAGTGGAAGCCAAGCCAGTAAACCATTTCCAGCCTCCTGCCCTTTCCCTTGGTTCAGGTTCAGAGATCCTGATATCCCTGTATGACCTCTTGTTCTATACATATCCCTCCCTCTCTGTTTAACTGGGCATTGACCCTTAGAATCAGGATGAGCCAAACACATGTTAGCTATCCTTCTTCTGTTAAACTTTCCAATCCCTTCCTCTGCTGGCCCACATTCCCGGCTGGACTGGCGGACTTACAGATGATTCTAGTAAACCTGTGTTTCATCAGCTGCGTCCGGCCACCTTGGTGAAGCACAAATCAGTGAATACCAGATTGTCATCTATCCGCTGCACTGAGGGCTTAGCTGACTAATTTGTTCATCTGTCATCCTGCTCTCTTAAAGACTGCTCTCTGTCATCCTGCTCTCTGTCATCCTGCTCTCTTAAAGATTGCTCTCTGTCATCCTGCTCTCTGTCATCCTGCTCTATTAAAGACTGCTCTCCGTCATCCTGTTCTCTGTCATCCTACTTTATTAAAGACTGCTCTCTGTTATCCTGTTCTCTGTCATCCTGCTCTCTGTCATCCTGCTCTCTGACATCCTGCTCTCTGTCATCCTGCTCTCTGTCATCCTGCTCTCTGTCATCCTGCTCTATTAAAGACTGCTCTCTGTCATCCTGTTCTCTGTCATCCTTCTCTATTAAAGACTGCTCTCTGTCATCCTGTTCTCTGTCATCCTGCTCTCTGACATCTTGCTCTCTGTCATCCTGCTCTCTGTCATCCTATTCTCTGTCATCCTGCTCTCTGCCATCCTGCTCTCTGCCATCCTGCTCTCTGTCATCCTGCTCTCTGTCATCCTGCTCTCTGTCATCTTGCTCTCTGTCATCCTGCTCTCTGCCATCCTGCTCTCTGCCATCCTGCTCTCTGTCATCCTGCTCTCTGCCATCCTGCTCTCTGTCATCCTACTCTCTGTCATCCTGCTCTCTGTCATCCTACTCTCTGTCATCCTGCTCTCTGTCAGACTGTTCTGTATTTAGCCATTCAAAAACAAACGGTCAAATCTGAAGCATCTGTAACCCTGTGTTACTTTTGCGTATCATTGTGCTTATGCTGGTACTATCTACTCCACTATGATATGCACATTACACATCATCTTGTGGTATACATCAAATAGGATACGTTATGTATGATGATGTATACGCTTTGCATGTACAGTGCATTCGGAAAGTATAAATACCCCCTGACTTTTTCCACATATTGTTACGTTACAGCCTTATTCTAAAATTGATTCAATTGTTTTTTTTCTTATTCAATCTACACACAATACCCCATAAAGACAAAGCAGAAACAGGTTTTTATACATTTTTGCTAATTTATAAAAATAGAAATCCTGAAATATCACATTTACATAAGTATTCAGACCCTTTACTCAGTAATTTGTTGAAGCACCTTTGGCAGCGATTACAGCATCAAGTCTTCTTCAGTAAGACGCTACAAGCTTGGCACACCTGTATTTGGGGAGTTTCTCCTATTCTTCACTGCAGATCCTCTCAAGTTCTGTCAGGTTGGATGGGGAGCGTCTCTCCAGAGATGTTCTATCGGGTTCAAGTCCGGGCTCTGGCTGGGCCACTCAAGGACATTCAGAGACTTGTCCTGAAGCCACTCCTGTGTTGTCTTGGCTGTGTGCTTAGGGTCGTACTGTTTATCAAGGATCTCTCTGTACTTTGCTCTGTTAATCTTTGACTCGATCCTGACTAGTCTCCCAGTCCCTGACACAGCATGATGCTGCCACCACCATGCTTCACCATAGGGATGGTGACGGTTTCCTCCAGACATGACGCTTGCCATTCAGGCCAAAGAGTTCAATCTTGGTTTCATCAGACCAGAGAATCTTGTTTTTCATAGTCTGAGAGTCTTCAGGTGCCTTTTGGCAAACTCAAAGCGGGCTGTCATGTGCCTTTTACTGAGGAGTGGCTTCAGTCTGGCCACTCTACCATAAAGGCCTGATGGAGTGCTGCAGAGATGGTTGTCTTTCTGGAAGGTTCTCCCATCTCCACAGAAAAACTCTAGAGCTCTGTCAGAGTGACCATCGGGTTCTTGGTCACCTCCCTGACCAAGGCCCTTCTCCCCCGATTGCTCAGTTTGGCTGGGAGGCCAGCTCTAGGAAGAGTCTTGGTGGTTCCAAACTTCTTCCATTTAAGAATGATGGAGACCACTGTGTTTTTGGGGACCTTCAATGCTGCAGACATTTTTTGGTACCCTTCCCTAGAGCTGAGCCTCGACACAATCCTGTCTTGGAACTCTACGGACAATTCCTTTGGCTTAGTTTTTGCTCTGACATTCATTGTCAACTGTGGGACCTTATATAGACAGGTGTGTGCCTTTCCAAATCATGTCCAATCAATTGAATTTACCACAGGTGGACTCCAATCAAGTTGTAGAAACATCTTAAGGATGATCAATGGAAACAGGATACACCTGAGCTCAATTTCGAGTCTCATAGCAAAGAGTCTGAATACTTATGTAAATAAGGTATTTAAAAAAATATATATATATACATTTGCATAAATGTTTAATTGTGTGTAGATTGCTGGAAAAAATATATATTTCATCATTTTTAGAATAAAGCTGTAACGTAACAAAATTTGGAAAACGTCAAGTGTTCTGAATACTTTCTGAATAAAGCTGTGTTACGTTCTGTTGTGCTAAGATGGATAACAATACTTTTGCATTAATAACTACATTCATGATAGACTTTCTGTTCCTTTTCTAAAGATCATATCTACATTCCTGTTACTGTTATTCCAAACCTCCCTTTCACAGCCCACATTGTCTTAGTGGTGGAGGGGAAGGCCCTGCTAAGATTTTATTTCAAAAAGATATCTGTGATTTATGGAGGTTGATATTCATATTCTATTCCTGTGGGGGAACCCCACCAAAGCTCTGAGGTGGTCCAGTTCATTTCAGGCCCGTGCAGAGACATGCGATATGACATCAGCCATAGCACTGTGAATGGCTGTGGTTGGAGTTCTGGGGCCTTTGGAGTCTTCTCTCCTTCACTCCCTCACTCCCTCACTCCCTAGCTTAGTGAGTTAGGTTCGCCTCTACAGTATCTATACACTAACCCATGGCCATGGAAAAACCAGGGATGAAAGGATTTATTGGACATTCTCGATTCTTCATGAGAGGAAAAGGATAACTGCACATTTTCTAGGGTGTGTTCCCAGCTTATAAAAGTAGGAACATAACTCACTGACTGGGAGGGACTCGACCTGAGACTGACTGGGAGGGACTCGACCTGAGACTGACTGGGAGGGACTCGACCTGAGACTGACTGGGAGGGACTCGACCTGAGACTGACTGGGAGGGACTCGACCTGAGACTGACTGGGAGGGACTCGACCTGAGACTGACTGGGAGGGACTCGACCTGAGACTGACCCCCACTAGTGTCACAGGACTTGTTAATGGTAACCCATACAAATGAATGGAAGTATGGAAGTACTTTTGTGCCCCCAAAAATAAGGGGATAAATATAATAATGTATATATATTTCCTGATCTTTCTTACTGTACATCTCCTAGATATTGGACAGAAACCTGATTCCTTATGATTAATTTTTTTACCGTTTGCCATTTATGAATGTTATTCAATGTGGTTTTAATCAGAACAGAGGAGAGCCAGTCAGACCTGGAGTGAGGCTGTTAGCTGCAGCTCGTTAAAGTGCAGTCTGAGGAATCCAAGGTCTGTTCATGTCAGAAGAGAGGTGGGGCATGCATCCCAAATGCCCCACAATTTCCCATTAAGTGCACTACTTTTGACCAGAGCCGCATAGGGTGCATTTTATATGGAATATGGTATGTGGGGCCACATCAGGCCAATAGAGCAACGATGAGAGGAGTCACTGTGAAGAGAGATAACTTTGGGGATAAAGTAGAGATGGATGGTGCTGGCAGTCTATACGGACTTATCTTACTTCCCAGCCATAAAGGAGCATGTGTTGTGCTGTACCTGTGAACTAGAGGGAAACATTACAAAAGCAATACTACGAACCGATATTTCCTACAGGTCTAATGAGAGACAATGAGATTCCCCTGTGTAGAGTTCTGTACTCACTAATCTATTTGTCTTGGATTTCAGGATTATTTTGCTTGTCTGCACGGTTTTACTGTTTGCAGTTAAAACCTACACAATGAAGGTTATTGCTTGTTGCTTGTGAAATATTGTTTTGGATCAGATACGATCGAAGACACTGCATGGCTCTGGTCAAATGTAGTGCACTATATAGAGCAGGCCTGACCAACCCGCGGCTCCCGAGCCGCATGCGGCTCTTTGCCTGGTTTCATGCGGCTCTTACGTTCATATCGAATTTTGTGTTGTGTATATAGCCCCTTTCACACTGCTCCAAAAAACCTATATAAACCCACTAACACCCGATATTTATCGGCTTCACCTCCGATCGGTATTGATGTGAATGTCACACATGGGTGAACCCGCTAAATTTGCACCATGACGGAGGCAACGAAGGCTCGATCCTCCGTCGGTAACTGTTGTTCCTTCACCAGCTGTACTAAAGAGACCTCTTGCGTGTAGCTAGCTCGCTTAGCCTAGCTTTGGCTCGTCGGTGGTAACAACTAACACGATAAAGTACCTATAAATCTATCTATCTATCTATCTATCCAGATCATCGATGAGGTTCAGAACCAGGCACTTTATTTCAACCCTTCGGCGGACACACTCTGCCTCATCAGGCGGTCTCTCATCTCACAGTGGCCATAAACTGTCGCTAACATGGAGGATGTGACAAGTACAAGACAAGGTAATGTGGCTCACTGGCGACCATATGTATGTATGATGTGGCTCTTTGCAGTAACATAGTAAAACATTTGGCTCTTAGTCTCTGACTGGTTGGCCACGCCTGATATAGGGAATATGGTGCCATTTGGGACCCAGACACTGCATGCTATGTCTGGAGGACAGAGGACATTCCCAGTAGCAGTGTATTTGACATGTAGTAGACCAGTGGTCATTCTGCAGCCGGCCGGTGCTGGGCACAGCTGCAGGTCAGTGAGTTGAATCCCCCCGAGGACAGGAGACGCCTTCTCCTAAACCTGTCCTGCCCCGGTGGAAAAACACAGATACCTCACCTGTCCTGCCCCGGTGGAAAAACACAGATACCTCACCTGTCCTGCCCCGGTGGAAAAACACATAGGTTTAGGAGATACCTCACCTGTCCTGCCCCGGTGGAAAAACACAGATACCTCACCTGTCCTGCCCTGGTGGAAAAACACAGGTTTTGT
>CM042396.1:30428160-30593160 GCA_023634145.1 Thymallus thymallus
TAACAAGAACTGTGCCTGTGGTCTTCCATTTCCTCACTATGTTCCTCACAGTGTACACTGACAGCTTACATCTCTGCGATAGCTTTTTGTAGCCTTCCCCTAAACCATAATGTTGAACAATCTTTGTTTTCAGGTCATTTGAGAGTTGTTTTGAGGCCCCCATGTTGTCACTCTTCAGAGGAGAGTCAAAGAGAACAACAACTTGCAATTGGGCACCTTAAATACCTTTTCTCATGATTGGATGCACTTGTCTATGAAGTTCAAGGCTTAATGAGCTCACCAAACCAATTGTGTGTTCCAATTAATCAGTGTTAAGTAGATACAGGTATTCAAATCAACAGAATGACAAGGGTGCCCACATTTTTGCATAGCCTATTTTTCACATCTGATTTAATTTCATACAACTTAATATTGCTACACTAAAAATCTTTGTCTGGACAATACCCCAGTACTCAGCTTTTATTAGAAAATGAATGGCATGCCACTGTGATCATTTTCTGTGACGACAGAGTAAATTATTATGCAGCCTCAGAGGGGTGCCCAAACTTTTTCATACGACTGTAGCTTCCTGTTCCTGACACTATAAAGAGCTTTACTGTCAATTATATTAACTTTATTCAGCCTGACACTATAAAGAGCTTTACTGTCAATGATCTTAACTTTATTCAGCCTGACACCATAAAGAGCTTTGTTGTCAACAATCCTACCTTTATTCAGTCGGTGGTCAGTCAGTCAGTAGCCCCACTGTTAGAGACCTTGGTTAACAGCATCTTTCTGTGTGTCAAATCAAATAAAATCAAATGGTATTGGTCACATACACATATTTAGCAGATGTTCTTGGTCACATTTCACAATTCACAACAATTCACACAAATCTAAAAGTGAAAGAATTATATACACTGGGGGACAAAAGTTTGTAATATTACTCATTCAAGGGTTTTTCTTCATTTGCACTATTTTTTACATTGTAGAATAAAATTGAAGACATCAAAACTATGAAATAACACATATGGAATCATGTAGTAACCAAAAAAGTGTTAAACAAATCAAAATATATTTTATATTTGAGATTCTTCAAAGTAGCCACCCTTTGCCTTGATGACAGATTTGCACACTCATGGCATTCTCTCAACCAGAAGATCCTTTGTTTTGTTGACATTGAGGGAGAGGTTATTTTCCTGGCACCACTCCGCCTGGGCCCTCACCGCCTCCCTGTAGGCTGTCTCGTCATTGTTGGTAATCAGGCCTACTACTGTTGTGTCGTCTGCAAACTTGATGATTGAGTTGGAGTGGGGTGCTCGGTCACGCAGTCATGGGTGAACAGGGAGTACAGGAGGGGGCTGAGCAAGCACCCTAGTGGGGCACCAGTGTTGAGGATCAGCGAAATTGAGGTGATGTTTCCTACCTTCACCACCTGGGGGCGGCCTGTCAGGAAGTCCAGGACCCAGTTGCACAGGGCAGGGTTCAGACCCAGGGCCTCAAGCTTAATGATGAGCTTGGAGGGTGCTGTGTTGTTGAAGGCTGAGCAATAGTCAATGTACGGTTGTTCCACAGGTACACATGAGCATTGAAGGTGAGGCGCACGTGTGTGTGTGTGGGGGGGGACAACCTTGTAAAGGGACAACCTTGTAAAGGGACAACCTTGTAAAGGGACAACCTTGTGGTTGTACTTCCAGTATTATCTAGCGTTGAAATTGGCTTGTGGTTCTTCTGCTAGTAGCTAAAGTCCCACTCATTCTCTATGTGAATCATCTCATATAAAACATGACTTAAGTCTACAATTAGGCATAGCCTGCTGTTATTATGCCAGTGAACAAACAACACATTTCTCTATAAATACATGACAGACTTACTTAAGAAGCTAATGTTTTTTTCATTCAACAAACTGAACTAATAAAAAGAAGTAGGAAAAAAAAAAGAATCCACAAGACTTTAGGAATGTTCTTCACTGCAGCCGTGCTTCTCCTTCAGGACAGGAAGTGCCAGTCAAACCGCAAGAATGCCTAGCACTACAGCAGACAGTTTTCCACAGCAGAAACAGAGGGATAGAGAAAGAGAGAAACAGAGAGGGAGGGAGAAAGAGAGAGAGAAACAGAGGATAAAGCGAGAGAGAGAGAGAGAGACAAAGACAGACAAACGTGATGTGAGAAAATCATGACAGGGCAATAAAATATCCAAACAGTGACAAGGATATAAGCTAACCCCTTTACTAAACAGACTGATGACATCAACACACCTAGAGGTGCTCACACTTTGACTCAAAGGGGCTTTCCTATTGAGTGTAGATACATAATGAATGGGGCTTTCCTATAAAGTACAGATATACTGTATACTGAACATAATATCTGGGTGTTTCGGCCTATTTTCTTTGTGTCATCTCCTGTGTCTGGAATGACATTAATAAATGTTTAGTGGTGAGTATCACTATCCAGAGATGGAAGCCAGTGATAAAGGGCATTACTTCAATAGCAGCCAGGATATAGATATAATATTATGTTACACTATAATGAGGAAATCTTACATCTCGACTGCAGTCAATTTTGGCTTGGAATAACTGCTAACTAAGAAGACATCTCTGACGTCTGTGTGAGAGAGTCAGAGCCCTCTGTGTGAGAGAGTCAGAGCCCTCTGTGTGAGCGAGTCAGAGCCCTCTGTGTGAGAGAGTCAGAGCCCTCTGTGTGAGAGAGTCAGAGTCCTCTGTGTGAGAGAGTCAGAGCCCTCTGTGTGAGCGAGTCAGAGCCCTCTGTGTGAGAGAGTCAGAGCCCTCTGTGTGAGCGAGTCAGAGCCCTCTGTGTGAGAGAGTCAGAGCCCTCTGTGTGAGAGAGTCAGAGCCCTCTGTGTGAGAGAGTCAGAGCCCTCTGTGTGAGAGAGTCAGAGCCCTCTGTGTGAGAGAGTCAGAGCCCTCTGTGTGAAATTGTAGACAGGAGAAAATTCATCACTTTCAGATCAAACACTAGGAAGTTAGTTGCTGGTCTTTTGTACATATTTGGCTTATATTAGGCTTGTTTAGTAAAACATTTGTACTATTGTGTGACAACACTATTATATCACATTTTATATGTACGTATTTCATTGTATACAATTATGTTGTTTAGCATCAGAGCATTAAAAATAGTTTCAGTTGGTCAAAGACAAAACATTCCAACTGCAGGGGTTTGATTTGACCTGTCTGGAAGAGAGTCTCAGTTTGCCAAGAGTTAAGGACCTGGGACCTGGTCCATGGTGACTGCCTGGAGCAGAGAGATGTTTTGACTGCTTAGTGCTGGGTTTCAACTGGAGAGACTCAATGGGCTGGGGTGGGAGGAGGGCTAGGGTGGGAGGAGGGCTGGGGTGGGAGGAGGGCTGGGGTGGGAGCAGGGCTGGGGTGGCGGGAGGGCTGGGGTGGGAGGAGGGCTGGGGTGGCGGCGGACAGCATGTGCTGCCTGAAGGAGGGTGATTTTTCAGACCAAGTCCCACAGGTGTTCTCCCCCTCTCCCCTCTAAGCCATCTCATAGTTTCCTCCGAGCACGTTCACACATCCAGTCTACATCCCAAATGGCACCCTGTTCCTTATATAAAGCACTACGTTTGACCAGAGCACTATGGGGTCCTAGTGCACTATATAGGGAATAGGGTGCCATTTGGGACAAGGTCCAAGACAGGAGAGGCCCTTGAAGGCCTTCCAGCTTCAACATTTGACCCGTCTGGAAGGAAAGGTGGATGAGGTCAGACCAAATTTCCCAGAGTCAGGGAGACACACCCAAAATACTGCACCACCAGAGTGCTGTCCCTCCTCTCCCTGCCTGACCCCTGAAACATCACGCTATCTCCCTGTCCTCCCTGCCTGACCCCTGAAACATCACACTATCTCCCTGTCCTCCCTGCCTGACCCCTGAAACATCACACTATCTCCCTGTCCTCCCTGCCTGACCCCTGAAACATCACGCTATCTCCCTGTCCTCCCTGCCTGACCCCTGAAACATCACGCTATCTCCCTATCCTCACTGCCTGACCCCTGAAATATCACGCTATCTCCCTGTCCTCCCTGCCTGACCCCTGAAACATCACGCTATCTTCCTGTCCTCCCTGCCTGACCCCTGAAACATCACGCTATCTCCCTGTCCTCACTGCCTGACCCCTGAAACATCACGCTATCTCCCTGTCCTCACTGCCTGACCCCTGAAACATCATGCTATCTCCCTGTCCTCCCTGCCTGACCCCTGAAACATCACGCTATCTTCCTGTCCTCCCTGCCTGACCCCTGAAACATCACGCTATCTCCCTGTCCTCACTGCCTGACCCCTGAAACATCACGCTATCTCCCTGTCCTCACTGCCTGACCCCTAAAACATCACGCTATCTCCCTGTCCTCACTGCCTGACCCCTAAAACATCACGCTATCTCCCTGTCCTCACTGCCTGATCCCTTCTGGTCCTCACGCAGAAATAATACATTGATATTAGATGTTGTACTGGACATGTTGTACTGGACCTTTTGTACTGAAGATGTTGTACTGGACCTGTTGTACTGGACATTTTGTACTGGACCTGTTGTACTGGACATTTTGTACTGGACCTGTTGTACTGGACATGTTGTACTGAACATGTTGTACTGGACCTGTTGTACTGGACCTGTTGTACTGGACATGTTGTACTGGACCTGTTGTACTGGACCTGTTGTACTTCCTCTAGCCTGTCCTAATTAGCCCCTTTACTCAGAATCCCTCACTCTCCACAGTCCCTTCTCATTCAGATTGCATGGGTCTCAGATGTTGTGTCCCAAATGGCACCCTATTCCCTATGGGCCCTGGTCAAAAGTAATGCACTACATAGGGAATAGGGTGCCATTTGGGACACAGGCCTGAGAGCCAGTGGCTATGGCTTCCTTACGGTAAGTCTTGCTCAGTCTCTAGGGCTGGTAGAGTAAGAATATCACACAGAGACGCCAGCTGGACCAGGATCAATCAGACACACTGCCAGATAGGATCAACAACATCTTTATGTATTCAGATAGGATCAACAACATCTTTATGTTTGCAAATAGGATCAACAACATCTTTATGTATGCAGATAGGATCAACAACATCTTTATGTATTCAGATAGGACGACAACATCTTTATGTATTCAGATAGGATCAACAACATCTTTATGTATTCAGATAGGATCAACAACATCTTTATGTATTCAGATAGGATCAACAACATCTGAATGTATTCAGATAGGATCAACAACATCTTTATGTACTCAGATAGGATCAACAACATCTTTATGTATTCAGATAGGATCAACAACATCTTTATGTATGCAGATAGGCTCAACAACATCTTTATGTATGCAGATAGGATCAACAACATCTTTATGTATGCAAATAGGATCAACAACATCTTTATGTATGCAGATAGGATCAACAACATCTTTATGTATTCAGATAGGATCAACAACATCTGAATGTATTCAGATAGGATCAACAACATCTTTATGTACTCAGATAGGATCAACAACATCTTTATGTATTCAGATAGGATCAACAACATCTTTATGTATGCAGATAGGCTCAACAACATCTTTATGTATGCAGATAGGATCAACAACATCTTTATGTATGCAAATAGGATCAACAACATCTTTATGTATGCAGATAGGATCAACAACATCTTTATGTATTCAGATAGGATCCACAACATCTTTATGTACTCAGATAGGATCAACAACATCTTTATGTATGCAGATAGGCTCAACAACATCTTTATGTATTCAGATAGGATCCACAACATCTTTATGTACTCAGATAGGATCAACAACATCTTTATGTATGCAGATAGGCTCAACAACATCTTTATGTATTCAGATAGGATCCACAACATCTTTATGTACTCAGATAGGCTCAACAACATCTTTATGTATGCAGATAGGATCAACAACATCTTTATGTATGCAGATAGGCTCAACAACATCTTTATGTATTCAGATAGGATCCACAACATCTTTATGTACTCAGATAGGCTCAACAACATCTTTATGTATTCAGATAGGATCCACAACATCTTTATGTACTCAGATAGGATCAACAACATCTTTATGTACTCAGATAGGATCAACAACATCTTTACAACACCTTTTTTTCTCTCTGTTTCACCCCCCCATCCTCCTCTATCTCCATCTCTCTCTCTCCTGCCCCCCCCTCCTCTCTCTGTTTCACACCCCCCCATCCTCCTCTATCTCTATCTCTCTCTCCTGCCCCCCCTCCTCTCTCTGTTTCACCCCCCCATCCTCCTCTCTATCTCTCTCGCTCTCTCTTCCTTCTCTTTTTCCTCCCGATGAATAATTTATTTTTTATTTGTGGAGGTCTTGTACTTCTTGGCAGAGACCAGGAGAAGTGGAGGCTTTGAGAAGGACTGCCCTGTCATCCTGTGGCAGTAATATCTGGGGTAGAGGCCACCACAACAGTTGAAACCAGCTGTGAGGTGAGCTGGAGAGGGTCTGGGGTGGTGTTTGAGTAATGATGAGGGCTTACTGACATAAGCCACATTACCATGCGTATGATAAGTGAACACTACTGTTGTTTTGAAAAAGAGCGAGACCAGTGCTTTCTCAGCCCTGTGGAGCTCAAGGCCCAGCGGGCCCACATAAAGTCCCATAATCTGATACAAGGTCAGGGCCTGAGGACTCACAGGGCTGAAGGAAGTAAGGAAACCTGTGACAAGACAGAGTGGATGACTGAGCTGCAATATTCACACAGAGACTGCGTCCCAAATGGCACCCAATGCTATTTGGGACGCAGGAAGAGACAGAGAGGATGAATGTTACTGCTGACAACAGCATACTGTTGGAAAGTACAGAGGAGAATTACTGTAGTTAAAACACCCTATTCATAGGGGCCTTGGTGAAAAGTATTCCACTTAACTGTATAGTGAATAAGGTGCTATTTGGGACACAGCCCTTCTCATTAGCATAGCATCTCAGTATTACAGGGTATTAGTGTCACTACCATATTATGTGTACAGTATACCTTTAAGTCCTGGTACTGCTGGGAATACTATTAAAGTATAATACTATTGTATATCAGCAGTGGTGAAAAAAGCACCCAACTGTCATCTATCTATCTATCTATCTATCTATCTATCTATCTATCTATCTATCTATCTATCTATCTATCTATCTATCTATCTATCTATCTATCTATCTATCTATCTATCTATCTATCTATCTATCTATCTATCTATCTATCTATCTATCTATCTATCTATCTATCTATCTATCTATCTATCTATCTATCTATCTATCTATCTATCTATCTATCTATCTATCTATCTATCTAGAAACCCTTTACTCTTTATTGAAGCACCGTTGGCAGTGATTACAGCCTCAAGTCTTCTTGGGTATGATGCTACAACCTGTATTTGGGGAGTTTCTCCCATTCTTCTCTGGAGATCCTCTCAAGCTCTGTCAGGTTGGATGGGTAGCGTCTCTCCAGAGATGTTCGATCGGGTTCAAGTCCGGGCTGATTGAAGTGGATTTAACAAGTGGCATCAATAAGGGATCATAGTTTCAACTGGATTCACCTAGTCAGCATATGTCATGGAAAGAGCAGGAGTTCTTAATGTTTTGTATATACACACTGAAATTGTGAAAATTATGATAATGCTCGTTTAGTGCAAGAGCTGTTTGAAAAGACTGGAAATTTCAGACTGTTTTGGTGGGATGGAGTCATCAACAGGCGGTTAATTAGTTAATAGACCAATAAGAATGAGAGTTCCAAACCTCTCTGCCAATAACAGCTAGTTTTCAGTTTTCCCCTCCCCACTCAGACCACTCCCAGACAGTCCTGGCAACATTGCTTGAGAAATGTCTCTTTAGTAAGAAACAGTAATTGTTACCCAGAAAGTATTTGATATTGAGATCAAAATGGCTGCATTGGGCCTTTAAGAAAAGCCTTTCCATCCTCCATAGTGTGGATGATATAGACTCATCGAGGGGACCCGGCCACATGCTGGGACCACAAAGAACCACAGAGAAGCCATTATTGTGTACGCACCAGCCGGCCGCAGGAAAACTAAAACCCTCCTCTTGTCTCATTCGGCTTGGGTGACACAAATTATTTAGCATGTTGAGAAAACACTCTGGCGTTACTGGGTCCCAAAGCCCATGTGTGTGTGTTTTCACAGCAAACCAGTAAAGTATAACAAGAGAAGGGGGCTGGGGAACAAGGGATTGAGGGACAGTTAAAGACACGTAGGTGGGAGACAGGTCAGAGGTCACACAGAGATGTTGTAAGAGATGACATAATGCAGCCGGGCACCATTCATATAATGTAGCAGAGGAGGAGGAAGAGGTGGTGGGAAGAGGAGCAGGTGGTGGTGGAGGAGGAGGAGGAGGAGGAGGTGTTGGGAGGAGGAGGAGAAGAAGGAGGAGGAGGAGGTGTTGGGAGGAGTAGGTGGTGGGAGGAGGAGGTGTTGGGAGGAGGAGGAGAAGAAGGAGGCGGAGGAGGTGTTGGGAGGAGCAGGTGGTGGGAGGAGGAGGAGGTGGGAGGAGGAGGAGGAGGAGGAGGAGGAGGAGGAGGTGTTGGGAGGAGTAGGTGGTGGGAGGAGGAGGAGGTGGGAGGAGGAGGAGGAGGAGGAGGAGGAGGAGGTGGAGGAGGAGGAGAAGGTGTTGGGAGGAGGAGGAGGTGGTGAGAGAGAGAGAGTGAGTGAGAGATGAATAACATTCCATGGCGACTCACAGATCTGCTTCCTCAAGGGGGAATCCTGGCATCTGGATCACGTTAGAGGGAATCTGTGTTGATCCGGTGTAGAGAATGAGGATGAAAAAACAGGCCAACTGACTGACCGTAAGGCAAGCTGGCGCTGATGGACCAGGGTCCAGGTTGGGACGCCAAGTGGATGAAGGGGTGGAGGGTTAGAGGGGGGTGACCGTGTCGGGTGAATTTGGCTCTTCTCCGTCTCTTCTGCCAAGTGTTCATAAAAAGCTGGACATTGTTTCCAGGCTGGTGTGAGAAAGCGCAGGGGTGAGGGGGGGTGAGAGAAGGGAGGGGAGGCCAGAGGAACAGGGTCAGGCTGGGTTTGCCGGTGGTCAAAACAACTGCACCAGGGGGGAACTGGGGAGGATTGGGCCTAATCCGGGTACAGTTGATCTCTCCCCGGTGTCACTGGAAACACTGACGATGTTGGAACACGAGAGCGCCTGATAGCGGGAGATGATGACAGACGGCAGCATTTATCATCCTCAATGTTTTGGTAACCTATTTCATAGGGTTAGCCAACGACAAAAGCTTTGTCAATAGTGTTTCCATTGTTTATGTTCAGAAATACATAAATTAAGTGAATAAGTTTACTGAAGTTCATAAAAACAAGTCGCCTCTTCCCTGTTGACGTTGAGACTGGTGTTTTGCGGGTACTATTTAATGAAGCTGCCAGTTGAGGACTTGTGAGGCGTCTGTTTCTCAGACTAGACACTCTAATGTACTTGTCCTCTTGCTCAGTTGTGCACCGGGGCCTCCCACTCCTCTTTCTATTCTGGTTAGAGACAGTTTGCGCTGTTCTGTGAGTAGTACACAGCGTTGTAAGAGGTCTTCAGTTACTTGGCAATTTCTTGCATGGAATAGCCTTAATTTCTCAGAACAAGAATAGACTGACGAGTTTCAGAAGAATGTTCTTTATTTCTGGCCATTTTGAGCCTGTAATCGAACCCACAAATGCTGATGCTCCAGATACTCAACTAGTCTAAAGAAGGACAGTTTTATTGCTTCTTTAATCAGCACAACAGTTTTCAGCTGTGCTAACATAAATGCAAAAGGGCTTTCTAATGATCAATTAGCCTTAAAATGATCATCTTGGATTAGCTAACACAACGTGCCATTGGAACACAGGAGTGATGGTTGCTGATAATGGGCCTCTGTATGCCTATATAGATATTCCATAAAAAATCAGCCGTTTCCAGCTACAATAGTCATTTACAACATTAACAATGTCTACTCTGTATTTCTGATCAATATGATGTTATTTCAATGGACAAAAAAGTAGCTTTTCTTTAAAAAACAAGGACATTTCTAAGTGACCCCAAACTTTTGAACGGTAGTGTACATGTTCATACTAGTGTGTAGCCCAAACTGTTGGGACGCTACAGACAGAAGTTGGCAGATCAGCTGTACCGACTTCAGACGAGTCCCAAGACGCTTGTGGGGGTCGTAGAGCAAAACTGTTTCCATAGAGAGAGATGGAAAACATTCCACAGCGACTCAAAGATCTGCTTCCTCAAGGGGGAATCCTGGTATCTGGATCACGTTAGAGGGAATCTGTGTTGATCCGGCGTAGAGAACGAGGATGAAAAAACAGGCCAACTGACTGACCGTAAGGCAAGCTGGCGCTGATGGACCAGGGTCCAGGTTGGGACGCCAAGGGGATGAAGGGGTGGAGGGTTAGAGGGGGGTGACCGTGTATTGTATAAGATTTATGGATTTGCTAATATCTCAGCTGAAAGATGCAATGATAGTTTATGTTCCAACAAATGGAGAATGCCAAAAAGCTGCATTGATCTGACAAAGTCTGTAAGGAAGCTGAGGGAAACAAAGGACAAGTCTCACCGACCTGGATTAATATCAACCTCTCTGTGCGCGTCCCCAATGGCACACTATAGCCCTATTGGCCCTGGTCAAAAGCAGTGCACTAAATAGGGAATAGGATGCCATTTGGGACGCACACGGAGAGATTGATATTCATCCAGCTCTGTTAAATTGCTCTTGAGACCCTGGGTGGAGCTGATGACAGAACCTCATTCAAACATTTCTCCGTTATTCCCCCATGACTGAAAAGAAATGCATTCTTACTGTCATCTAGAAAGTAGCCAGAGAGACTGGAGCCCTATAAAGCCCTCCCTAGGGATGATCTTGAGTGTATGTAAGCAATGAAGTAAAGGGTATCCAGTTCAGTTTAGGGGGATGTTGAGTTGAGGTGGTTTGCTTCTTCCACAAGGCTTAGGTTCCAAATGGATCCTTATTCCCTGTGTAGGGCATAGGATGCCATTTGGGAAGCATCCTTGATCTGAGGTAGGTTCCAGGCATCGCGTGACCGATAGAGTGCAGCGCCAGATCGCAGTTAACTGGCGGAGCCAGGGTGTTGTCCTAGTCACTAGGGCTACAGTGATCTCCAAGAGTATTGGGACAGTGACAAATGTGTTGTTGTTTTGGCTCTGTACTCCATTTTGGATTTTAAATGATACAATGACTGTGAGGTTAAAGTTCATAGTGCTTTAATTTGAGGGTATTTTCATCCATATCGGGTCAACCGTTTAGAAATTACAGCCCTTTTTGTACATCGTCCCCCATTTTAGGGAACCAAATTATTGGGACAATTCACATTTTATTTGTCACGTGCCGAATACAACATGTGTAGACTTACCGTGAAATGGTTAATTACAAGCCCTTAACCAACAATACAACATGTGTAGACTTACCATGAAATGGTTAATTACAAGCCCTTAACCAACAATACAACATGTGTAGACTTACCATGAAATGGTTAATTACAAGCCCTTAACCAACAATACAGTTTTAAGAAAATAGAGTTAAGAAAATATTTAGTAAATAAACTAAAGAAACATTTGTTTTAGTTTTGTTTTTAAGTAACACAATAAAATAACAATAATGAGGCGATATACAGGGGTACCGTTTCTAGTTAATATACAGGGGTACAGTTTCTAGTTAATATACAGGGGTACAGTTTCTAGTTAATATACAGGGGTACAGTTTCTAGTTAATATACAGGGGTACAGTTTCTAGTTAATATACAGGGGTACAGTTTCTAGTTAATATACAGGGGTACAGTTTCTAGTTAATATACAGGGGTACAGTTTCTAGTTAATATACAGGGGTACAGTTTCTAGTTAATATACAGGGGTACAGTTTCTAGTTAATATACAGGGGTACTGTTTCTAGTTAATATACAGGGGTACTGTTTCTAGTTAATATACAGGGGTACCGTTTCTAGTTAATATACAGGGGTACCGTTTCTAGTTAATATACAGGGGTACAGTTTCTAGTTAATATACAGGGGTAATATGTACATGTAGGTCGGGGTAAAGTGACTATGCATAGATAATAAACAGCCAGTAGCAGCAGTGGGGGTCAGTGTAAATAGTCCAGGTGGCCATTTGATTAAGTGTTCAGCAGTCTTATGGCTTGGGGGTAGAAGCTGTTAAGGAGCCTTTTGGACCTAGACTTGACGCTCCGGTACCACTTGCCGTGTATTAAAGTAGTCAAAAGTTTAGTATTTTGGTCCCATATTCCTAACACACAATGATTACATTAAGCGTATAAACTTGTACAAACTTGTTGGTTGCATTTGCTGTTTGTTTTGGTTGTTTCAGATTATTTTGTGTCCAATAGAAATTAATGGTAAATAATGTATTGTTTAATTTAGGTGTAACTTTTATTGTAAATAAGAATATAATATGTTTCTAAACACCTCTAAATTAATGTGGATGTTACCATAGTTACATATAATCCTGGAAGAATCGTGAATAATGATGACTGAAAAAGTTACAGATAAATATCATACCCACAAGAAATTCTAACCTCTCACTAAAACAATATCAGGGGAGGTTAGCATTTTCTGGGGGTTTGATATTTATGCCTCTGTAACTTTCTCACTCATCATTATTCGCGATTCATTCAGGATTATCTGTAATGTAGGAGTGTTTTGGGGCACCCAGAGACTGCGCCAGGCTCTTAGCCCTGACATGGGGCACCCAGAGACTGCGCCAGGCTCTTAGCCCTGACATGGGGCACCCAGAGACTGTGCCAGGCTCTTAGCCCTGACATGGGGCACCCAGAGACTGCGCCAGGCTCTTAGCCCTGACATGGGGCACCCAGAGACTGCGCCAGGCTCTTAGCCCTGACATGGGGCACCCAGAGACTGCGCCAGGCTCTTAGTCCTGACATGGGGCACCCAGAGACTGCGCCAGGCTCTTAGCCCTGACATGGGGCACCCAGAGACTGCGCCAGGCTCTTAGCCCTGACATGGGGCACCCAGAGACTGCGCCAGGCTCTTAGCCCTGACATGGGGCACCCAGAGACTGCGCCAGGCTCTTAGCCCTGACATGGGGCACCCAGAGACTGCGCCAGGCTCTTAGCCCTGACATGGGGCACCCAGAGACTGCGCCAGGCTCTTAGCCCTGACATGGGGCACCCAGAGACTGCGCCAGGCTCTTAGCCCTGACATGGGGCACCCAGAGACTGCGCCAGGCTCTTAGCCCTGACATGGGGCACCCAGAGACTGCGCCAGGCTCTTAGCCCTGACATGGGGCACCTAGAGACTGCGCCAGGCTCTTAGCCCTGACATGGGGCACCCAGAGACTGCGCCAGGCTCTTAGCCCTGACATGGGGCACCCAGAGACTGCGCCAGGCTCTTAGCCCTGACATGGGGCACCTAGAGACTGCGCCAGGCTCTTAGCCCTGACATGGGGCACCCAGAGACTGCGCCAGGCTCTTAGCCCTGACATGGGGCACCCAGAGGCCCTAGCCGGTCTGTATGGGCCATTGCCCCTCTCCGCTCCACCATCACCCACCGTGACCGACATCTGCAAACCATTGCACCCCCTAATTATCCTTGGGTGAACCTCATGGAAAATGCGACACAAGCCATTGGAATGTAAACTCAACCCATTGAGAACTCCCATTGATGTTCTCTTTTGTTTTATATTTAAAACCAAATACTTTTAGACTTTTAGTAGTATTTTACTGTTTGACTTTCACTTTTACATGAGTCATTTTTTATTAAGGTATCTTTACTTTTACTCAAGTATGTCAATTGGGTTCTTTTTCACCACTGTGTAGAGTCTATGCCTAGGTGCATTGAAGCTAGTCTGGCAGTGGTATTAAGACACTTTATGTTGGTGTTTCCTTTATTTTGGCAGTTACCTGTACCTCTTTTCAGTTTGCATGTCTCTCTGTTATTAGACATAGTTTTTTTTGGGAAATGTGATTTTGCAAGCGTTGCGTTTTGGTGTGTGTGTGTGTGTGTGTGTGTGTGTGGTTCCCCTCGTGATGCTTGCACTGGGCTGGCACTGGCTTGTCTTGCACAAGACACATAAGAAGCATATTCCACTCTGATTTTGTGGCCTGATTGTTCATGGTACACTGACTACGAAATAACAAGGCAACCGCAAAAGCAAACACAACACATGGGAACAATAGAACATTCAACCAAGGCTGCAGTAGCTGTACTGGTTTGTGTCCCAAGTATTCCCTAGTCAGAAGTAGTGCACTATCAAGGGAATAGGGTGCCATTTGGAAGCATGCCTGGTTCTGTTGGCAACCTGCCTTCCCATCGCAAAAAAGGCTACTGACTTCCAAACCACTGCCAGAATCTTCCCGGCATCCAAAACAAGCAATTCTAGAGGAATGTGCACAGCACAACAATTCCAAATGCTGAAGCAATTATGGTGAGTACACAGGGATGTTGAAGCCGTCATCAGAGCCTGCCTGTATACCAAGGCCGGTGATAAAACCTGCTCATGCATTCAGACAGACAGACAGACAGACAGACAGACAGACAGACAGACAGACAGACAGACAGACAGACAGACAGACAGACAGACAGACAGACAGACAGACAGACAGACAGACAGACAGACAGACAGACAGACAGACAGGAGAGTGTCCAGTACAGTGGTCGATCTCTCCGACCGACAGACAGACAGATAGACAGGGAGGGAGGGAGGGAGGGAGGGAGGGAGGGAGGGAGGGAGGGAGGGAGGGAGGCGAGTGTCCTGGATCTCTCCTACAGATACCAGGCACACCAACCACAACACAGAGACTGGTTAAACACTATAGTACAGGAGGTGAACAAGTCCTAGGAAGGGCTTCCCATGATCATGGTGTAGGTCTGATGTGTGTTAGAGCAGACGTCCAACCAGGTAGAGGCCTGTGTTAGAGCTGAAGCCCAACCAGGTAGGGGCCTGTGTTAGAGCTGAAGCCCAACCAGGTAGGGGCCTGTGTTAGAGCTGAAGCCCAACCAGGTAGGGGCCTGTGTTAGAGCTGAAGGCCAACCAGGTAGAGGCCAGTGTTAGAGCTGAAGGCCAACCAGGTAGGGGCCAGTGTTAGAGCTGAAGCCCAACCAGGTAGGGGCCAGTGTTAGAGCTGAAGCCCAACCAGGTAGGGGCCAGTGTTAGAGCTGAAGACCAACCTGTTAGGGGCCAGTGTTAGAGCAGAAGCCCAACCAGGTAGCTACTTGTACATTTATTTACAAAAAGCCTTCCTTGGTAATGCAAGACAAATGCTTTGTCTCAATGCAATCTTCTGAGAATTTAATTGAGGCCAGGGTCTCCACTTATCTTGGTTTGCATTCAACTGAACAGGGATCATTTACATGACCATATTGGACCAGTTTTAATTACTCTAACAGTAGACCATACAAAGTTAATGTAACTCTGAAAAATGTTAGTTGGATGTTAAATAATGATCATTCGGTCCCCTGGCTCCAAACAGCAGGGCAAAATGAGAACACAGAAAGAACCCCTGGCTCCAAACAGCAGGGCAAAATGAGAACACAGAAAGAACCCCTGGCTCCTGACAGCAGAGGCAAAATGAGAACACAGAAAGAACCCCTGGCTCCTGACAGCAGAGGCAAAATGAGAACACAGAAAGAACCCCTGGCTCCTGACAGCAGGGCAAAATGAGAACACAGAAAGAACCCCTGGCTCCTGACAGCAGAGGCAAAATGAGAACACAGAAAGAACCCCTGGCTCCTGACAGCAGAGGCAAAATGAGAACACAGAAAGAACCCCTGGCTCCTGACAGCAGAGGCAAAATGAGAACACAGAAAGAACCCCTGGCTCCTGACAGCAGAGGCAAAATGAGAACACAGAAAGAACCCCTGGCTCCTGACAGCAGGAATAACAGCTTGTTCCGTATGTTTTACATTTCTGTGTATGTAATCTTTTAGTTCCAGATTTTTAACGGGTGAGGAGGAAGTGGGACCGCAGCTGGATCTAATTCAAGCCTGGACGTTTGAAGAGGGGGGGGAGGGGCTTTAGATCTTTAGATTGCATCCCAAATGGCACCATATTCCCTATTTAGTGGACTACTTTAAACCAGGGCCCATAGGGTACCGATTGGGACATAGCCTATTGTGTTCCTCCACATTGGGGTAAACCTGCCTGGTCCTAGCTGTCTTTAGCCAGTTTCCACTCTGGTCTGAATCCACTAGCTAGCCTGGTAAATTAACACGACGTCTACTGACAATACAGGCTCAAAATACAGCATATGCACGACACTGAAAACGTGTGCAAGTCACAGCCAAGACATGTGACCTCCCCCAAGTAATGAAGGACTGAAGGTTTGTTTCTTTCTGTCCACTCTTTGCCTCTTTCATCTTCCTTCTCATGCATCCCGTTGGTGCAGAAAGAGGAAAGGATGATTAAAGCTGGCAGCAACAAGAGGCTGCCATTAGCTGTCCTGTGAGTTAGCCAAGAAGAGGGAAGTCAGACTTGAAAATAAGAAATCAAACATCAGATAAATCCATTGGTAGCTCAGCTCTTATATAACTGGTGGTGAGCTTGCAAGAAAACAGAGCATGTGTGTATGGTCTACTGTTCACAGTGAAAACAGAGCATGTGTGTATGGTCTACTGTTGACAGTGAAAACAGAGCATGTGTGTATGGTCTACTGTTGACAGTGAAAAGAGAGCATGTCTGTATGGTCTACTGTTGACAGTGAAAAGAGAGCATGTCTGTATGGTCTACTGTTGACAGTGAAAACAGAGCATGTGTGTATGGTCTACTGTTGACAGTGAAAACAGAGCATGTGTGTATGGTCTACTGTTGACAGTGAAAACAGAGCATGTCTGTATGGTCTACTGTTGACAGTGAAAACAGAGCATGTGTGTATGGTCTACTGTTGACAGTGAAAACAGAGCATGTGTGTATGGTCTACTGTTGACAGTGAAAACAGAGCACGTCTGTATGGTCTACTGTTGACAGTAAAAACAGAGCATGTGTGTATGGTCTACTGTTGACAGTGAAAACAGAGCACGTCTGTATGGTCTACTGTTGACAGTGAAAACAGAGCACGTGTGTATGGTCTACTGTTGACAGTGAAAACAGAGCACGTCTGTATGGTCTACTGTTGTTGATTGTGCGGGCTGTTCAGTAAACCCAGAAGTCAAGAAGAGATGATCAAATGAGAGAATGAATCCAGCTTGTTCTGTTGTTGAGACTGGGAAGTAATCCATCTTGTTCTGTTGTTGAGACTGGGAAGTAATCCAGCTTGTTCTGTTGCTGAGACTGGAAAGTAATCCAGCTTGTTCTGTTGTTGAGACTGCGAAGTAATCCATCTTGTTCTGTTGTTGAGACTGGGAAGTAATCCAGCTTGTTCTGTTGTTGAGACTGGGAAGTAATCCAGCGTGTTCTGTTGTTGAGACTGGGAAGTAATCCATCTTGTTCTGTTGTTGAGACTGGGAAGTAATCCAGCTTGTTCTGTTGTTGAGACTGGGAAGTAATCCATCTTGTTCTGTTGTTGAGACTGGGAAGTAATCCATCTTGTTCTGTTGTTGAGACTGGGAAGTAATCCAGCTTGTTCTGTTGTTGAGACTAAAACACCCACATCTAGACATGTCTTCATTGTTTTGTTTTTATACACGTATGGAGAATAAAGAAAAGCAAAGTTAAAGATATGTGGTTGTTTATAATCAACACTCAATGGAAGCACAGAAAGTGCTGTGTGTCGTAACGCAACCTGTCACATTAATCAGCAATGACATGTCAGAATGACACCTCTGAACAAAGGGGGTTGGTGGGTATAAAAACATGACGTGAGACAAACAGACTGAATGGTTACCAGACCAGGGCTGCGTCCCAAATGGCACCTTATTCCCTTTATAGTGCACTACTTTCGACATTGGCCTGCTCAAAAGTAACGCACTACATAGGAAATAGGATGCCATTTGGGATGCATCCCAGGATGTGACATAATGCCTTAGCACCATTGAGCGCCTTGGCAACGCCCTGGCTGTTTCCCTTTCGCCAAAGGTGTCCCAAATGGCACCCTATTCCCTATGTAGTTCACTACTTTGGTCAAAATAAGTGCTCCATAGGGAATAGGGTGCCATTTGGGAAGCAGGCTTACACACCTTCCCCCAGAAATAAAAGGGTGTAATGTGATATCTGTCCTAATTAGCGGAAACCAAACAGAGTTTGTTCACTTTGCTGGGCTTGGGACGGTTGCAATAGTGGGCCTCACATTCGCACCACAACTGAGGAAAGGCCCCTCCCGATCCAGACACACACTGAGGAAAGCCCCCCCCCCCCCAGGGTAATATTCACTAGGCACCAAGCAGGAGAAAACAGACTGAAACAGGGAGGGACTACCTGCGCTTGTCCAATAACAAACTATCATTTACGTTTTCCAAAACGTTTTGCTCTGGTGTGCGCTAATGAATACAAGAAAGACTGCGATGCAAGAAGGCGGGTGAAGCCGGGCCTGTAGTTTTGTTTGGCCAGGGAAGCCAGCACCACAGGAGCAGAGCTTGTTCCATAAGAGTGGGACCTCTCCACTGTGCAAGGAGCCAGCACCACAGGAGCAGAGCTTGTTCCATGACAGTAGGACCTCTCCACTGTGCAAGTGTGAATATGTGAAGAGGGGAAAGTGGCTTTGGCCCTGTGCTGGGGCTTGGCCCTGTGCTGCGGCTTGGTCCTGGGCTGCGGCTTGGCCCTGTGCTGCGGCGTAATGAGCAGGCCGGAGTGTACCTTGTCATTTTCCACTCTGAACATTGTGTTCTCTCTGTCAATCAGGAAGACGGTTTGAGACAGTGCCCACCGCACCACCAACTTGGTGGAGTCAATCTTCAACTTTGCAGATAGTCTATGTACCACTGTAGTTCAAACTGCAGGTAAATCTTTTAAAATATTGGAGTAAAACCAGCTTGTATTGGGTTCTGAATGGGTATGACATTTGAACTAAGCTCATGAAGCATTTATAAGTTCTAAGAATAAATGGGTATATATATCATGAATTGAAAACTCAAAAAATGTATGTACCAATCGCAGATTGCCCATTTAAGGCTTTTGTTTAAGAGTCTGTCAGGTGTTCTCTGTCTGGAGTGATCTCTATAAATTAAAGTGCTGGATCTAAAGGGCCTGTATGTATGGCAGTGACCCAGGTGGAGGTTTCAGAGGCAGTAAAAGCAGATGCCCTTGAATACAGTGAGAATCAAAGAATTGGAATGTCCACGTCTGCTTTAATGAAACACATGAAGCCAGGGAATCTTGTCCCACTCTGAAGGATGGGATCTAACATTTATGCAGTGAGAGAACATACTTGTGGCACTGTATAGACAGACTGTGAAGACCGCTTCTGTTGAGTACAATTGAGTACCACAGTATGAGTCATAAGATACATAAAAGTGGCTCCAATCGTTGTGTTTCGTGTAGGCTTACCATGGCGTGAAATTTTGATAACCGTGCAAATCTCTTTCAGACAAGGTGACTTTATCAATACATTAGCCTGTAATTAGCCCCCCAAAAGTAAATGCTAATTAGCCCAAGGTGACTTTTATCAATATATTTGCCTGTAATTTGCCCCCAAAAATGAAATGCTAATTAGCCGCTAATGTGGCTATCATACAGAACTAAACATCCTGTCGCAAGCTTTGACATCATCCCTCAAGGCACATTTCTCCTTTGCCAATATTATCCATCCACCTGACAGGTCTGGCATATCAAGAAGCTGATGAAACAGCATGATCATTACACAGGTGCACCTTGTGCTGGGGACAATAAAAGGCCACTCTGAAATCTGACGTTTTGTCACACAACACAATGCTACAGATGTCTCAGGTTTTGAGGAAGCGTGCAATTGGCATGCTGACTGCAGGAATGTTCAACAGAAATGTTGTCAGAGAATTGAATGTTCATTTCTCTACCATAAGCCGCATCCAACGTCCAACCGCAGACCACGTGTAACCACGTCAGCCCAGGACATCCACATCCGGCTTCTTCGTCTGCGGGATCGTCTGAGTATTTATGTCTGGGCCTGGCTCTCCAATGGGTGGGCTTGGCTCCCATGGCTGTGCCCCTGCCCAGTCATGTGAAATCCATAGATTATGGCCTAATTTATTTATTTAAATAAACTGATTTTCTTCCGTGAACTGTAACTCAGTAAAATATTTAAAATTGCTTCATGTTGCATTTATATTTTTGTTCAGTGTAGATATTAGTCTTTTTCATTTATATTGTGTATTTCTCGTGTGTATTCTTGTTTAGTATTTTCAAATTACCTAACTAGTTACCATAGCATTTTCTTATTACTAATGTTATGGAATTTCTACACAGGAACACTCTTAAATGAATTATTCTTTATTATCAGTACACTGGAGAGGTTCCAACCAACTCAATGCCCCAAGTACACCTGTCAATCAGGAGCCCCCCCCCCCCCCCCCCCCGGCAGTCCAGTTAGTTGTCTTATATAAAGACAAGTTATATTGGCATGATTTAGCTTATTCATAATTCATAATGAATTCATCATTAACGTTTGCTTCCTTCATGTGACCGAACAATACTGGGTGATGAATAACACAGACCAATACTGGGTCATAAATAAGACAGACCAATACTGGGTCATGCATAAGACAGACCAATACTGGGTCATGCATAAGACAGACCAATACCTCACGAGGTTTCTTCTCTCTAAGCTGAGACCTTGAAACTGAGATATCCCGTTCTCAAAACAAGGTTCTGGGCAGACTGCCAAATTGCAGATACTGATAGTGAGGATTCGTTCAATCAGTCACTTGCATGAACACAGAAATTGGTTATTAGAAAAGCACCAACATGAAATGTTCCATCACACTAGAATTACCCTCTAGCCGTGTTAGCGAACTAGCTAACATTAAATCTCTCTGTTGATCTGAAGCCAGCTGCCAGCATGGTTATGTGCTATGTACCGGATTGTAACCACTACTCCGATAAGCACACGTGCATTTTATCATTTTCCAACCTCTGTAATCGAGAGGCGTTGCTGGAGTCATGTGATAAAGTAAGCCCTGTTTGCTAGCTGCCAACAAGCTGTTTTGGTTAGGTCAAATATCTGTGGTTAGCTAAGTGTTTATGAAAATTAGCTAGATAACCATCGACTGTAGTTAAGTGTACAACGCACGTTACTTTCCTTACAAGTAAAACCAGTATAGGCTAGCATAATGACTGTTGTGACCTTTTTATTGACAAGTATTTAGTGAGCCAGCCAGCTAGTTAACGTTTTCACATGGTGTGATGATAGCTAGAGTTAGCCCGTCAGTGAAGGGATATATCGCTAACATTAGCTAGTTAACGTTAACTCACCGTTCGTGTAGTCAGACTTGCTAGCCAACGTTAGGCCGGCACCTTGGCAAGGATAGTTGGTTAGCTAGCATGTCACCACTTAGAAAAGTCTGACTAGACGAACGGTGAGCTAATGTTAACTAGCTAACTAGCTCAATATTGCCTGGAGGGCTAGCTAGTTAGCCACCTTGGTTGGCTAGTTAGCTACATTAGCTAAAGTTGGCTTGGTAGCTCACAAAGTACTTGTGGACCCAATGTTTTCCCCATACAAAACACAAACTTATCAAATATGATACAATATTGTTTAAAACACTGAATTTGTAGATGCATCAAGACTAAATGTCCCCTTTTCCCCATGTTTTAGACACGAGGCGTGACATGCAGAACATCAGCCTCACCCCACGAGAAGCAGTGCTTGATCAACGCCACCCTCAGCAAGGAGATCTGCTGGAAGTTATGTACTCTCTCACTGTGGGGGCAGGACATATTCCCACTGTGCTCATGATACAATGCAATGTGAATTGTGTTGTACAGTCGTGGCCAAAAGTTTTGAGAATGACGAAGTATTGGTCTCCACAAAGTTTGCTGCCTCAGTGTTGATGATGGCAATTTGCATATACTCCAGAATGTCATGAAGAGTGATCAGATGAATTGCAATTAATTGCAAAATCCCTCTTTGCCATGAAAATGAACTTAATCCCAAAAATACATTTCCACTGCATTTCAGCCCTGCCACAAAAGGTCCAGCTGCCATCATGTCAGTGATTGTCTCGTTAACACAGGTGAGAGTGTTGACGAGGCTGGAGATCACTCTGTCATGCTGATTGAGTCAGAATAACAGACTGGAAGCTTTAAAAGGAGGTCAGTGCTTTGCACAAAAAGGGCTTCACGATCATCAAGAACTTCAAGGAGAGAGGTTCAATTGTTGTGAAGAAGGTGTCAGGGCGCCCAAGAAAGACCAGCAAGCACCAGGACCATCTCCTAAAGTTGATTCAGCTGCGGGATCGGGGCACCACCAGTGCAGAGCTTGCTCAGGAATGGCAGCAGGCAGGTGTGAGTGCATCTGCGCGCATAGTGAGGCGAAGACTTTTGGAGGATGGCCTGGTGTCAAGAAGGGCAGCAAAGAAGCCACTTCTCTCCAGGAAAAACATAAGGGACAGTCTGATATTCTGCAAAAGTTACAGGGATTGGACTGCTGAGGCCTGGGGTAGAGTCATTTTCTCTGATGAATCCCCTTTCCGATTGTTTGGGCCATCCGGAAAACACCTTGTTCGGAGAAGACAAGGTGAGCGCTACCATCAGTCCTGTGTCATGCCAACAGTAAAGCATCCTGAGACCATTCATGTGTGGGGTTGCTTCTCAGCCAAGGGAGTGGGCTCACTCACAATTTTGCGTAAGAACACAGCCATGAATGAAGAATGGTACCAACACATCCTCCGAGAGCAACTTCTCCCAACCATCCAAGAACAGTTTGGTGACGACCAATGCCTTTTCCAGCATGATGGAGCACCTTGCCATAAGGCAAAAGTGATAACTAAGTGGCTCGGGGAACAAAACATCGACATTTTGGGTCCATGGCCAGGAAACTCCCCAGACCTTAATCGCATTGAGATCTTGTGGTCGATCTTCAAGAGGCGGGAGGACAAACAAAAACCCACAACTTCTGACAAATTCCAAGCATTGATTATGCAAGAATGGCCTGCCATCAGTCAGGATGTGGCCCAGAAGTTAATTGACAGCATGCCAGGGCGGATTGCAGAGGTCTTTAAAAAGAAGGGTCAACACTGCAAATATTGACTCTTTGCATAAACTGAATGTCATTGTCAATGAAAGCCTTTGACACTTATGGAATACTTGTAATTATACTTCAGTGTACCATAGTAACTCCTGACATAAAGATCTAAGAACACTGAAGCAGCAAACTTTGTGGAGACCAATACTTGTGTCATTCTCAAAACTTTTGGCCACGACTGTACTACTGAATGAAACTGTGAGGAGATGACTCAGACAAGCCTTTGCGATTGAACTTAAATAAATTCCTTTAGTTGGCTGAACTTAATATAACCTATTATGGGAGCCTAGTGTGTGTATGAACTATGTGGAATATTTTTGGACCATTGGCTTCCCTGAAAACAGGAACTAACAGGAGGTGTGACGAGAACACTGATCCAGTGCCCCCTAAAAAAACTATTAGAAAAAAACCTCAAACTAAGAACAAAAACTGATTTGTGTGAAAAAACTATTTACAAGATATTGAGATGTTCACTTTTGCAGTGCCAACTTTGGGAGCATGTGGTCTTTGAAAAACTCCTCTAGTCCAGCAATATGAGTCTGCCAGAGGTGGGGATGGTGATGGTGATTGAGTCTTTGTTGGTCCACACAACGAAGAAGCAAGTGTCCCTTCCAGGGATGTGGAGCTACCATTGGACCTGGTGCCAGAAAGGACGGTCTTCACAGAAGGTAAGAGCCTCCCTCCTGGTTATAGAAATCATTTGACTTCACTGCCTCCTCAATGGTAAGGTCCCTTGCACCATAGGGACACTTGACCAGACCATCCGGAAAGGCACCCAGGATCCCAGACCCCGTGACCCAAAGCCCTGACTCCTGCACATCCATCCCTGTAGCCATTTTGAATGCTTTGATGCCCTCCTTTTCCTTATCTGTGCCCCAATTTACAAACAACACCCACGACTGTGATCCGCTGGTCACCTACAGTGTCTTCGGAAAGTATTCAGACCCCTTGACTTTTTAAACATTTTGTTACACTACAGCTTTCTTCTAAAATGGATTAAATTGTTTTTTTTCATCATCAATCTACACACAATATCCCATAATGACAAAACAAAAATGTATTTTTAGAAATGTTTGCAAATGTATTAAAAATGGAAACATCACATTTACATACGTATTCAGACCCTTTACTCAGTACTTTATTGAAGCACCTTTGGCAGCGATTACAGCATTGAGGCTTCTTGGGTATCTGTATTATGGGAGTTTCTCCCATTCTTCTCTGCAGATTCTCTCAAGCTCTGTCAGGTTGAATGGGGAGCGTTGCTGCACAGCTATTTTCGGTTCTCTCCAGAGATGTTCAGTCGGGTTCAAGTCCGGGCTCTGGCTGGGCCACTAAAGGACATTCAGAGACGTTTTCTGAAGCCACTCCTGCGTTGTTTTGGTTGCATGCTCAGGGTCATTGTCCTGTTGGAAGGTGAACCTTCACCCCAGTCTGAGGTCGTGAATGCTCTGGAGCAAGTTTTCAGCAAGGATCTCTCTATACTTTGCTCCATTCATCTTTTCCTCGATCCTGACTAGTCTCCCAGTCCCTGCCGCTGAAAAACATCCCCACAGCATGACGCTGCCACCCCCATGCTTAACTGTAGGGATGGTGCCAGGTTTCCTCCAGACGTGATGCTTGGCATTCGGGCCAAAGAGTTCAATTATGGTTTTATCAGAACAGATAATCTTGTTTCTCATGGTATGAGAGTCTTTAGCTGCCTTTTTGGCAAACTCCAAGTGGGCTGTCATGTGCCTTTTACTGAGTAGTGGCTTCCGTCTGGCCACTCTACCATAAATGCCTGATTGGTGTAGTGCTGCAGAGATGGATGTCCTTCTGGAAGGTTCTCCCATCTCCACAGAGGAACTCTGGAGCTCTGTAAGCATGACCATCGGGTTATTGGTCACCTCCCTGACCAAGTTCCTTCTCCCCCGATTGTTCAGTTTGGCCAGGCAGCCAGCTCTAGGAAGAGTCTTGGTGGATCAAAACTTCTTCCATTTAAGAATGACGGAGGCCACTGTGTTCTTGGGGACCTTCAATGCTGTAGACATTTTTTGGTACCCTTCCCTAGAGCTGAGCCTCGACACAATCCTGTCTTGGAGCTCTACGGATGATTCCTTGACATCATTGGTTGGTTTTTGCTCTGACATGCACTGTCAACTGTGGGACCTTATATAGACAGGTGTGTGCCTTTCCAATTCATGTTAAATCAATTGAATTTACCAGAGGTGGACTCCAATAAAGTTGTAGAAACATCTCAAGGATGATCAATGGAAACAGGATGCACCTGAACTCAATTTTGAGTCTCATATATCAAAGGGTCTGAATAGTTGTGTAAATAAGGTATTTCTTTGTATTGTTTTATAAACGTGCAGAAATGTCTAAAAACCTGTTTTTGCTTTGTCACCCCTTGACTTAAAGAAATGTCTGTTGTGTTTTAGCCTGAATTTAAAATGTATTTAATTTAGATGTTGTATCACTGGCCAACACACAGTACCCCATAATGTCAGAATGGAATTATGTTTTTAGAAATATTTACAAATGAATACAAATGAAAACCTGAAATGTCTTGATTCAACCCCTTTGTTATGGCAAGCCTAAATAAGTTCAGAAATAAAAATGTGCTTAACAAGTCAGATAATACATTTCATGGACAATAATAGTGTTTAACATGATTTTTTAATGACTACCTCATCTTTGTACCTCACAATTATCTGTAAGGTCCCTCAGTCGAGCAGTGAATTTCAAACACAGATTCAACCACAAAGACCAGGGAGGTTTTCCAATGCCTCGCAAAGAAGGGCACCTATTGGTAGATGCGTAAAAATAAAAAAAGCAGACATTGAATATCCCTTTGTGTATGGTGACTTTGGATGATGTATCAATACACCCAGTCACTTCAAAGATACAGGCATCCTTCCTAATTCAGTTGCCGGAGAGGAAGGAAACCACTCAGGGATAAAACAGTTACAGAGTTTAATAGCTGTGATAGGAGAAAACTGAGGATGGATCAACAACATTGTAGTTACTCCACAATACTAAGGTAGTGAACGTTATTTATAATAAGGGTTACATGGAGAAAATCGGACCTCTCTGAAATGAAAATGGATGGCCCACTAAGCAGAGAACATGTCTACCGTTTACCCTCATTTCTTGGACAGACCAGAGCCTTCAATATGCAGTTCTTCATCCTGTAAGCATTCATGCTGGGATTTTGATAGCGCACAGGGCTGCGGGACAGAAGGTTGTGGGTTCGCAGACCACCATGGACAAGAGCAGGGGTGGAAAGATCTCCTTTACAGGAAAAGTATGACAAATCATCGTATTTGCATGTCCGAGAAAAGATTGCCTTTTATAAACACTTCATGGAATTCTACATAATAGCGGAATCTTTTTTATGTCCCACAGAATTTACCGAATTGACAGGCTAACAACGGACCGAGAGATATTCCTACGTGTTCATCTTATCATATTTCTCCAATTCCAAATCAGCGTGTCTTGTTTGCAACGAAACTGTCTCTGTTTGCAAATAATTAAATATGAGATGTCATTAGAGGTTAGGCCTACCTTTCCACCCCAGATAGAGTAGGCCTATTGATGCAGAAACATGTAAGCTTTAAGTGCTGGCTACTCTTCTTCCGTGGCTCACCCCAACAAGTGTTTCCCTAAAAGCTGTCTGGGTTTAAACATCTTCTATTGTACAGAAAGTGAATAGCTTAATCAATTGATAGTGACATAATTAGAGTACTTCCCAAGCAAAGTCATCCTCTGAATGTCAAAGAAACTAAACAATGATATCCCCATATGCATCGTCTACCCCAGGTATTTTACAGCTTGTTTCTAGGATAAAGCATTGCGGACCAAAGCGCCATATCACTTGATATAATTAATCATTTTTATTTTCGTCAGTCTTAAGCTAACAAGGGGTAGGCCTGTGCTTTTTGACACTTTCTTTAATAGATGGCTTACCCTCTCAATTCAAGACTTGGTTTTAACTTGACAGCTCTTCACTGACAAAAATGTAGGCTAATTAAAGAGTGAACTGTGGGAGCAGGAATTGACCAACAAATATATGGCTATAGCAGCCTAAAGCCTAATTTTGTCTGTCAAACAGGTAGGCCAACCTGTTATTTCTTAAATAGGAAGAAATAGGCTCCAACACAAAGCCCTCTTGTTGTTAGTAAAGTGTAGTTAAAATGAAGACGGTTGAAATGAATAAATGAATGAATTACGCCTACTTTCAGCACCATGAGCTGTCCATTTCCGATTGATTGTGCCAAGGCTGCTGCTTCAAGTTTCAGCAACACAATGTAAGTTACTCAAATCTGGCTTATTGTGCGGTCAATAACTCTAATAAATACATCATAAGCAAGAAACATATTGTTTTTAATAAAATATATTATAATAGTATCAAGATATCAAAGTCCTCCTCCTCATCTTCACGCTCTCCTCAAACTGAACAGAACATACAGTGCCCTCCACTAATATTAGCACCCTTGGTAAATATGAGCAAAACGGGCTGTGAAAAAAATGTCTGCTGTTTATCCTCTTAGTCTTTCATAAAAAATATTTAATTGAAGTAAAATTATTATTTTTTTAAAAATATTTTTCTACTAAATATTTTTCTAAAAATACTTATGAGTAAAATCTAACTTAAGTATATTCCCATTCATATTTTACGTTTTTAAGTTCACCTGAGTGATTAGGAACACTTAAGTGGTAAGCCCTGTTTCACTGGGTTATAAATATGAGGTGACACACAGGCCAAGTTGCCATAGTCATCCATCCATCGCTGACCACAGAATCAAGGTTTTGCCATGGCAATCCCAGTCTGCTGACCTAAACACCATAGAAAACCTGAGGGATGAGCTGAAGAGGAGAGTCCACAAGCGTGGACCTGGGAATCTGAAGAGATTCTGTATGGAGGAATGGTCTCAGATCTCTTGCCATGTGTTCTCCAACCTCATTACACATTATAGGAGAAGACAGAGCTGTTATCTTGGCAAAGGGAGGTTGAACAAAGTATTGAATGAAGGGGTGCCAATAATTGTGGCAAACATTTTTGAGAAAAATATTTGTTTTATGATAAGATTTTTTTTTCTTTCAATTATTATACTTGAATTAAAGGTTAGATCTTTGTGAATATTTTGAATGAAAGACCAAGAGAATAAACAATAAAGATATTATTTTGTCCCAGACAGTTTTGCTCATATTTACCAAGGGTGCTAATATTAGTGGAGGGCACTGTAGGCTCTAGCTTAGTCTGCACGCAAGATAGTGATTTCTTCTGGACTAGGCCTAAACAAACAAACAGATTTGTCCGTCGGACTGCCAGATGGTGAAGCGTGATTCATCACTCCAGAGGACGCGTATCCACTGCTCCAGAGTCCAATGGCGTTAAACTTTACACCACTCCAGCCGACGCTTGGCATAACGCATGGTGATCTTAGCCTTCTGTGCGGCTGCTCGGCCATGTAAACCCATTTCATGAAGCTCTCGACGAACAGTTATTGTGCTGACGTTGTTTCCAGAAGTAGTTTGGAAGTCGGTAGTGAGTGTTGCAACGGAGGATAGACTATTTTTACGCACTTCAGCAGTCAGCGGTCCCATTGTGTGAGCTTGTGTGGTCTACCACTTTGAGGCCGAGATGTTGTTGCTCCTAGACGTTTCCCCTTCACAATAATAGCACGTACAGTTGACCGGGGCAGCTTGAGCAGGGCAGAAATGTGACGAACTGACTTGTTGGAAAGGTGACATCCTATGACGGTGTTGAAAGAGACTGAACTCTTCATTAAGGCCATTCTACTGCTAATATCTGTCTATGGAGATTGCATGGCTGTGTGCTCAATTTTATACACCTGTCAGCAACAGGTGTGGCTGAAATAGCTGAATCCACTAATTTGAGGGGGTGTCCACATACTTCAGAGCTGCACTGACACCTGCTGGCTGAGGTCATAACTGTTTTCCTAGGACTATAATCAGAGCTGCACTGACACCTGCTGGCTGAGGTTATAACTGTTTTCCTAGGACTATAATCAGAGCTGCACTGACACCTGCTGGCTGAGGTTATAACTGTTTTCCTAGGACTGTAGTCAGAGCTGCACTGACACCTGCTGGCTGAGGTCATAACTGTTCTCCTAGGACTGTAGTCAGAGCTGCACTGACACCTGCTGGCTGAGATCATAACTGTTCTCCTCAGACTGTAGTCAGAGCTGCACTGACACCTGCAGGCTGAGGTCATAACTGTTCTCCTCAGCCTGTAGTCAGAGCTGCACTGACACCTGATGGCTGAGGTCATAACTGTTCTCCTAAGACTGTAGTCAGAGTGCACTGACCCCTGCTGGCTGAGGTCATAACTGTTCTCCTAAGACTGTAGTCAGAGTGCACTGACCCCTGCTGGCTGAGGTCATAACTTCTACTGCACATATTCCAGTCTGTGCTAGCAAAACAGTCCGCGTTATCTGACCACTTCCATTTGCCAAATGGAGGGCAAGGGAGAGTTTTGCATGCATCTCTGTATGTGGAGTAAAGTTGGTCTATAGTTTTTTTTTCTCTGGTTACACATGTGACATGCTGGCGGAAATGAGGTAAAACAGATTTAAGTTTGCTGCATTAAAGTCCCCGGACACTAGGAGCAACGCTTCTGGATGAGCATTTTCTTGTTTGCTTATGGCCTTATACAGCTCGTTGAGTGCGGTCTTAGTGCCAGCATTGGTCTGTGGTGGTAAATAGACGGCTACGAATAATATAGATGAGACCTCTCTTGGTAGATAGTGTGGTCTACAGCTTATCATAAGGTACTCTACCTCAGCCGAGCAATACCTTGAGACTTCTTATTATTAGTCATAGCACACCAGCTGTTATTGACAAATAGACACACCCCCTCGTCTTACCAGACGTAGCTTCTCTGTCATGGCGATGCATGGAAAATCCCACAAGCTCTATATTATCATCGTTCAGCCACGTCTCGGTGAAACACAAAATAATACAGTTTAGTAACCCTAGGTGTAAATAGTAAATAATGTCTACTTCTCAGAAAGTATTAAACTGTCAAGAAGAGTAAAACAAGGTTGCCCACTATCAGCATATATATTTATTATGACCATCTAAATGTTAGCTGTTAAAATTAGGTCCAACAATAATATCTAGGGATTAGAAATCCAGGGCTTAAAAACAAAGGTGTCATTGTTTTAAATCCACAACCTGGATCCCTCCACAGCCTCATAGAGGATATAAATATTTTCTAACCTCTCTGGAATACAACCACATTTTGTTACGTTACAGACATTCAAAAATGTATAATTGTTTTATTTCCTCATCAATCTACACACAATATCCCATAATATACCCCATAAAATCAAAAACAGATTTTATAAAAAATAAACTGAAATATACCTATAGCAGATTTTCATCAAGGAGTACGTTTCTCCGTTCATCTTTCTCTCGATCCTGACTAGTCTCCCAGTCCCTGCCGCTGAAAAACCTCCCCACAGCATGATGCTGCCACCACCATGCTTCACCGTATGGATGGTGCCAGGTTTCCTCCAGACGTGACACTTGGCATTCATGCCAAAGAGTTCTTGGTTTCATCAGATGAGAGAATCTAGTGTCTTATGGTCTGAGAGTCATTTAGGTGCCTTTTGGCAAACTCCAAGAGGGCTGTCATGTGCCTTTTACTGAGGAGAGGCTTCCGTCTGGCCACTCTACCATAAAGGCCTGATTGGTGGAGTGCTGAAGAGATGGTAGTCCTTTTGGAAGGTTCTCCCATCTCCACAGAGAAACTCTGGAGCTCTGTCAGAGTGACTATTGGGTTCTTGGTCCCCTCCCTGACCAAGGCCCTTCTCCCCAGATTACTTAGTTTAGCCAGGCGGCAAGCTCTAGGAAGAGGCTTGGTGGTTCCAAACTTAATCCATTTAAGAATGATGGAGGCGACTGTGTTCTTGGGGACATTCAATGCTGCAGACATGTTTTGGTACCCTTCCCCAGATCCGTGCCTCAACACAATCCTGTCTCGGAGCTCTAAGGACAATTCCTTCGGCCTCATGGATTGTTTTTTGTGGGAACTTATATAGACAGGTGTGTGCCTTTTCAAAATCATTGTCCAATCAATTGAATTTACCACAGGTAGACACCAATCAAGTTGTAGAAACATCTCAAGGATGATCAATTAAAAATAGGATGCACCGGAGCTCAATTTTTTGTCTCATAGCAAGGGTCTGAATACTTATGTAAATAAGTTGTTGTTTTTTTAATACATTTGCAAAACTTTCTACAAACCAGTTTTTGCTTTGCCATTATGGGGTATTGTGTGTAGATTGATGAGGGAAAAAAACAATTTAATCCATTTTAGAATAAGGCTGTAACGTAACAAAATGTGGAAAACGTCAAGGGGTCTGAATACTTTCTGAATGCACTGTATATCCAGCATATGGAAATGTCTGCCCTGTTCAAAATTACAACCAACTAATTGCAGCATTGCTGCAAAGATGGAAGAGGCAAGTGGAAGGGAGAGAAAGTAAGGAACTTGCAAAATAGTTGGGAAGAGATTTTCGATGTACCGATTCCATGACTCATGGTTTATGAACTGACACACATGGCGACACTGGGTTCAAAACTTTAAAGAGTTTTCCAATTTATATTCTTATACAAAATTCTTGCAACCAATAGAATGTTATATATATATATATATAATATATAATATCTGCAGAGCTAGGATTGTTGTATACCCCATATATATATATATAATATATATATGGGGGATACAACAATCCTAGCTCTGCAGATTTTTCTGCGAAGAGACAGAATCATTAGATAATTTGTTTTGGTACTGTCCAATTTTTGGTAGCTAGTTTGTGGTTGCAGGTTCAGGAATGGCTGAAAATTGTCAACATTTACCTGGAGCTAACTCTGCCTATAGCACAGCTGGGTGATTTGAAACGTCATAGTCAATCAATCAATAATATAATAATAGCAAAAAAATTGTATATTTAATTTACACATCGGTAGAAACTATGAGAATAGACATTTTCTGAACTTTTATGAAACATCACAGCACAGTTGAAAAATATGGCAGGTAGAAGATAAAACTGGATGGTGTTCAGAGATAGATGGGAGGGGCTGAGACTAAAAACAAACAAAAGATAACTATTGTAAAATATACAGTGTCCGTAAAATGTATATAGTATGTATAAGCTGGAAGTAGAAGTCTAGGTGTTGTTGTTCATTAGTTTACTCCAATTAGGGGAGGGATGGTAAGGTTAGGGGAAAATAATAAAGGAAAATATATTGTAAAAATATATATGTTTATATTTTTACAATAAATATATTACAGTAACACATGCTTTACAAGGTACAATGGTGATCCTATTTACACTACTGTCTATTTGGAAGGAAAAGTCACGATAAAAAGTCTCACAAAAAAGTTGAGTTTAAGACCTTGTTTTTATTTAAGTATACTGATAGAAGGAATAGATATCAATAAAAAAAACAGCTAGACAATTACTTTTCTTTTGTTTTAAACTGTGGTTGCATTTAACAGATTTTTTTTCATACCCGGAATATTGTCTTCATAATGGTTTGTGGTTCAAAATGTTGTAATATATACAAAGAGCTTCACCATAACGAGAACATCAGTCATAAACACAGTTTTACATCTTCAACTATGATCATCAGATTCGATCAACACCATCTACAAGGGAAATAAAATATAATGGATCGCGGGCTGATTTTTCCTGAGCGGATGGTCAAGTGGCCGGAACATATTTACAAATCATTTGAAGCTCTATCTGTGTTTTGGAAACTACCAAGAGGTTTGCTCTTTCAACAGTGTTAATATCATGTACACAGTTGGATAAAACAACGTTTTCTACCATAACCTGATCTCACCTGAGCAATATAAGGACTATGGAGTGGTTTCCGGACACATATTAAGCCTAGTCCTGGACTAAAGACCAAACTCAATGGAGAATCATCAGCGCAAATAACTTTTTAGTCCACGATTAATCTGTGTTCAGGAAACCTCTCCTATAACTTGAATGGAGTGTGGCACTCTAAACTGTTTACATACCAGAAAGGTGCCGGAAATGTACAGGATTCCAAAATCATTTATCAACCCTACAAACCCAGAGATTAATTTACATAAACAACAGTTGTGGGTTTTCTTCATTTCGGTGTCCGTCCTCATTTCTTATATAATAGTTCATCAACAATGATATTAATAACAATAATTATGTGTTAAGAAATACAATGAATGTTAGTGTAGTAAAATATCACAAGTAAAATGAAATGAAACAGAATATCTTTATATTAATCCACTCCAATACTTTCTTTCATTTGAATATAAATACTACTGCGTTGTCTCGGGGTAAATGAGAGAGGAGGTTGGCTGGAGGTCTTGAGCTCAGGTGGAGAATGCCCTTTGCCCTGATGCCACTCCACTGACCCCTGACCCTGCCAACACTGATCTAGCCGGCATCGCTCTGGGGATCCATCCCGGGCTAGTGGGGGGGGGGGGTGAAATAAATAAAGATGTGAAAGAGAGGAGGGTTGGATCTCTCTCTTCTCATTTGGTGGCTTTCCAGATGATGATGCCCAGTATGGTCAGTACTATGGACAGGACCATGGCCAGGATACACATCTTCTTACGGGACTTTTGCTGAAGGAAGAGACAGAGCAGAGGGATGGTACCTGTTACTGGGGAGGAAACGCTCAATTTGACGGTTCAACGCTATGTGGGTAATGTTTTTCAAGCAGGAAACCCACAGCATGCTAGTTCGTGCTCAGTGGTGTAGTAGAGGGTATAAGCATATACCCACTTTTTTTTCAGTGAGCATACTCACTTCTCAACCCCCACTGATGCGTAAGAGCTTAAGGGACAGGCTATGAGGATTAGGCCAGGCTATGAGGATTAGGTCAAACTATGAGGATTAGGTCAAGCTATGAGGATTAGGTCAGGCTAGGAGGATTAGGTCAGGCTAGGAGGATTAGGTCAGGCTATGAAAATTAGGCCAGGCTATGAAAATTAGGCCAGGCTATGAAAATTAGGCCAGGCTATGAAAATTAGGCCAGGCTAGGAGGATTAGGCCAGGCTAGGAGGATTAGGCCAGGCTAGGAGGATTAGGCCAGGCTAGGAGGATTAGGCCAGGCTAGGAGGTTTAGGCCAGGCTAGGAGGATTAGGCCAGGCTATGAGGATTAGGCCAGGCTATGAGGATTAGGCCAGGCTATGAGGATTAGGTCAGGCTATGAGGATTATGCCAGGCTTTGAGGATTAGGTCAGGCTAGGAGGTTTAGGTCAAGCTATGAGGATTAGGTCAGGCTATGAGGATTAGGCCAGGCGGTTTAGCACTCGTAGGATCTCAGCAGCGACTAGCATCTAAGCCTTTAGCTGCTGTGAAATGTAGGAACTCCTCGAGTATCCCGTTCTCATGTAACGCAACACCACAGAAAGCTGTTCCTTTTCTTACCTCCGTGCTTAACTGGTCCCTTAGCCTAATGTAACAGCCATAAGGGCTAGGCCTATTATTTAATTCTGGATATCATGGTGGATATATTTCTCATTGCCATGATTGTAGGTCATTCAGAGTACGTCACTGTTTCTCATAATTTTTCACACAGAGCGCTTTTCCTACACCGGGCGAGCCATTTCGGATATTAGAGTATACCCACTTCTCCATGCACCACTACACACCACTACTAGGGGTAAAGCTAGGCATCAACAGCAAATCAAGCACGGGCTGGAAGCTATAACGATCCTTGATTGGTCAGTTGCACCATTATATATCGTGCTATGATATTGCCAGTATTTGCATAATGTTCAGCTTTCCTCAACTTATTGTTCTGTTCACACTCAGTTCGGCACCACACACTTTCCTTCTATTGAAAATGAATGGGCTCCCCATATTCTAGCTAGCAGTGGACACAGGGTCTTAATCTGCAACAGTGATATTCCGTCTTACCTGGTAGTAGGCGGCTCTCTGAAGCTGTTCTGTCCCTCGGTCTACATGGACCTCAGCACTCTCCACGTTGGCCTCTATGCTGTCTGTGATGTAAACACAGACGGTCAGACACACTGCCTCATGGTGCGTCAGCTTTTTTTTTTTTTAACACATATGTACAGAGCCTTCAGAACGTATTCACACCCCTTGACTTTTTCCACATTTTGTTGTTACTGCTTGAATTAAAAATGGTTTTTGAACATTTTACAAATTAATTAAAAATTAAAAGCTGAACTGTCTTGAGTCAACAAGTATTCAATCCCTTTGATATAGCAAGCCTAAATAAGTTCAGGAGTAAAAATGTGCTTTACAAGTCACATAAGTTGCATGGACTTTTGAATGACTACCTCATCTCTGTACCCCACACATACAATTATCTGTAAGGTCCCTCAGTCGAGCAGTGAATTTCAAAAACAGAAAAAGACCAGGGAGGTTTCCAATGCTTGGTAAAGAAGGGCACCTATTGGTAGATGGGTAAAAATAAAAAACCTCAGACATTGAATATTCCTTTGAGCACGGTGAAGTTATTAATTACACTTTGTATGGTGTATCAATACACCCAGCCACTACAAATATAGAGGCATCCTTCCTAACTCAGTTGCCGGAGATGAAGGAAACCACTCAGTGATTTCACCATGAGGCCAATGGTGACTTTAAAGAGTTGAATGGCTGTGAGGAGAAAACTGAGGATGGATCAACAACACTGTAGTTAGTCCACAATAATAACCTAATAGACAGAGTGAAAAGAAGGAAGCCTTTACAAAACATGCATCCTGTTTGCAGCAATGGGCTAAAGTAATATTGCAAAACAAAATGTGGCAAAGCAATTCCCTTTTTTTCCTGAATACAAAGTGTTATGTTTGTGACAAAGCACAGGCAAAATCCTAGAGGAAAAACTGGTTTCCACCAGACACTGGGGGATTAATTCACCTTGAATAATTTTAAAAAGAATAATGGGCAAATATTTTACCCAGAAAGACTCACAGCTATAATCGCTACAAAAGGTGCTTCTACTAAATATTGACTCAGGGGTGTGAAAATTTGCTACAATTTCTAAAAACATGTTTTCACTTTGCCATTATGGGGTATTGTGTGTAGATAGGTGAGAAAAAACATATATTGAATCCATTTTTAATTCAGGCTGTAAGAGAACAAAAGGTCAAGGGGTCTGAATACTTTCTGAAGACAATCAGCAGAGTTGATCAAATAAATACAGATGTTTTGGGGTCAGCTGTCTAACTGTAAGCATGTGCATAGAGGAAACCAAAGATAATTTTTAGAGAGCTCAAATTATGTTTCAGGGTGGTCGTTTTTAATGAAGGAAGTAACTGATTGGGCACTGGACTCCAGTAATACAACATTGATGGGACTCACCAATCATCTCTCCCTGATCATGGATCATCACTGCTAGGTCTTTGAAGATCTGGTTCACATCAAAGATGTCTGACTGAAATAACACAACATAACTCAATAAAAAGGTACTGCTGAAATAACACAACATAACTCAATAAAAAGGTAATGCTGAAATAACACAACATAACTCAATAAAAAGGTCATGCTGAAATAACACAACAGAACTATATAAAAAGGTAATGCTGAAATAACACAACATAACTCAATAAAAAGGTAATGCTGAAACAACACAACAGAACTCTATAAAAAGGTAATGCTGAAATAACACAACAGAACTCTATAAAAAGGTAATGCTGAAATAACACAACATAACTCAATGAGAAAAGTAATGCATTCCTGTTTATGCCATGTGATGAGCATAGGCATTGGTCTGGTCCCCAGTCTCTGGCAGCCTCCTAAATGACACCCTATTCCCCAGTGCATTAGTTTTAACCAGGGCCCCATGCACTATGTAGGGAATAAGGTGCCATTAGGGACACAGCCACTATATCAGATTGGAGAGGGGGGGAGACAGAGAGATAGACTCACCTCCAGCTGTCTGATGTTGGTCTCTCTCTCCTTGATAATCTCCAAGTCCGCTTCTGTTATGGCCTCCTCAGTCATCTGTGTGGTTTTCTGAACCCAATCTTCTTGGCTACAGAAATGAAAGAGAGAGAAAACACTTGTATGGAGATAAGGAGATACAAACAATATTTAAGAAACCAGGAACCATATCCTGGAGTAGAAAAGTATCAAAACATCCTTTGAGAGAGAAGCTGGAACCTACTTATCAAAAGACACAAGCTGTTCCTCAGCGGCACCATCTTCAGCCTAACAGAGAGGAACCAGACATCACTTGAAGTTTGATCATAGAAAACCTGCCAATGGTATGACATACTCAGCATTCTATACATTTTTCTATCTGCATTTTCAAAACCTTACAGAGAGACGGGAACCAGCTCTGGCTCTGGCCACACACTCCTTCTCCTTCTCTGCTACCTGGCGCTGTATGGCCTGGAAGTTGTTGAGGGCAGCGGAGAAATCATTCATCAGCCGGTCTTTCTGCATCTTCTGTTGCCTCTGTGGGTTGAGAGAAGAAGAAATAAGTCATTCAAACACATTGTCACTGTCAAGGAGTTGTCACTGTTACGGAGTGGGGCAGGGTGAAGTTCCCCCTAGACAATGATATTGGGATTAGTTTTGCATTTCCCCCACTAATGGTTAAGGTTAGGATTGGGGAGGGGAGGAGAGGATGCTAGATCTGTACCTATGGGGAACTTCAACCATTCAAACATACAAAGGTTACCCAAGGTACTCCTTTGTCATTGTTGGGAAGTCCGTCCCACACAAAGTAATTCGAACAGACACTGACCTGCTCTGAAGGTGCTGAAGATAGTGAGACAGAGCCCAGGTCTTTCAGGTGCTTGTTGGTCTCCTTGGCCAGCTGGTTGGTAAAGTGCTGTATCTGCTGCCTGAAGGAACATGAACCGATGTCCAAAGTCAGTACTAAACTCTCAGGGAGTAACATAGAACACACACACATGTTCTGTTCTGTATACAGCGCATTAATATGTTTGTCAGTGTATGTATGTACATTAATACCATTGTCAGTGTATGTACTGTATGTATATTAATACATTTGTCACTGTATATACAGTACCAGTCAAAAGTCTGGACACACCTACTCATATTTTCTACATTGTAGATTAATAGTGAAGAAATCAAAACTATGACTAACACATATGGAATTCAAAGTAGCCACCCTTTGCCTTGATGACAGCTTTGCACACTGTTGGAATTCTCGCAACCAGCTTCACCTGGAATGCTTTTCCAAGTCTTGTAGGAGTTCCCACATATGCTGAGCACTTGTTGGCTGCTTTTCCTTCACTCTGCAGTCCAACTCACCCCAAACTATCTCAATTGGGTTGAGGTCGGGTGATTGTGGAGGCCAGCTCATCTGATGCAGCACTGGGTCTTCCTTTCCTGTGGTGGTCCTCATGAGAACCAGTTTCATCACAGCGCTTGATGGTTTTTACGACTGCACTTGAAGAAACTTGAAAAGTTCTAGAAATTTGACCGACCTTCATGTCTTAAAGTAATGATGGACTGTCGTTTCTCTTTGCTTATTTGAGCTGTTCTTGCCAATAGTAAAATAGTAAAAATAAAGAAAAACCCTGGAATGAGTAGGTGTCCAAACTTTTGACTGGTACTGTAAATACATTAATCGTTTGTCAGTGTATAAATGTACAAGCAAAACATTTTGAGAATACTTACAGACGGTCCTGCAGTTCGCTGGTGTCTTGCCTCGTCCCCAGCTGATTCACCATGCTCCTTATCTGAGCAGCTGGGGACGGAGAAAACATACATTCTGTAGACTATAGGGAAGATCTAGCATAGATCAGTACTGGCTGAACGATCTTCATCACATCAACTCTTCTCTTTCTGCAGCAATACTTACTGTTCTGTGTGATTTTCTGGATGTTGGAGCTGCATGTCTGGATGAGGGTGTTGGAGTCCCGTGACTGGGTGTGATAGCGGTCTGCTTTACTGTAAGACATTGCTGCCAGTGTGTCGTGCTCTTAGGCCTCAGGGTGAAGACTGTTGGGGGCTGCGTGGCAGGTGTATTGGGAAAACTCTGGGAGAGGAGAAAGTTGTTTTAAGTTTTGTTATCAAGACATCTCTGAGTACAGAGATACACATAGGGTGCAATTTGGGACACAGCCTAAAAGTCCTATCCAGCTGTTAATAATGGAGAATAGGCCATGATGTACACTATACAGTACATTCAGAAAGTATTCAGACCCCTTCCCCTTTTCCAGTGTTACTTTACAGCCTCGAAAATTAATTTAATTACTTTTTTCCCTCATCAATTTACACACAATATCCCATAATGCCAAAGCAAAAACCATTATGTTTTTTTTTTTTTTGCAAATAACCTTATTTACTAAAAGTATTCAGACGCTTTGCTATGAGACTCTAAATTGAGCTCAGGTGCTTCCTGTTTCCTTGACATGCTTCTACAACTTTCTACACACACCTGTCTATATAGACGATTCTGTGCTTTGTGGCAAAAGTTTGGGGAAGGCCCTTTCTTGTTTCAACACGACAATGCCCCCGTGCACAAAGCTAGGTCAATACATAAATGGTTTGTCGAGATCGCTGTGGAAGAAATTGACTGGCCTGAACAGAGCTCTGACCTCAACCACATCAAAGACCTTTGGGATGAATTTGAATGCTGACTGCGAGCCAGGCCTAATCGCCAAACACCAGTGCCCGACCTCACTAATGCGTTTGTAGCTAAATGGAAACAAGTCACCGCAGCAATGTTCCAACATCTAGTGGAAAGCCTTCCCAGAAGAGTGGAGGCTGTTATAGCAGCAAAGAGGGACCAACTCCATATTAATGCCCATGATTAATGAGATGTTCGACGAGCAGGTGCCCACACACTTTTGGCCATGTAGTGTAAATACTATTATCAAACTTATCAGTCAAGTTTGTCCTAAGATAGGCCTATTAAAATGTGTCACAAGTTACATATTAACAGCTAAATGCCTAATCCTAGCTGGAGAGAAGTGCTGTCATAGATCCATAATGACGTTAAAAAAAAAGGGATTTATAAATACATTTGATTTTAGTGTGAAGTATGATTTGACATTACAACAGTATCTGTTAAAAGTAATGACTCCACACATTTTGCAATCATACACATTGGATGAATCGTGTGGTGAATAGGGAAAAAGTGAAGTCTATTTGTTCTTTTTTTTTTTTTTTTTTTTTTTTTTAATGGAGTCTCTCCCTAATGAAGTGTGGTTAGGGTATATTAACTACAGAGTTACAGCATTTATCCCAAGACCAATGCAGTGTGAATTTTGTAAAGCATTTGGTCATGTAGAAAGTGTTTGCAGAAGGGAGATGCCGAGATGTACAAGTTGTGGAAAAGATCATATGTGTTATAAAAATGAAGAAAATGTGACAATGTGTAATTGCGGTGGAAACCATGAAGCCACGTCTTCCAAATGCCCCACAAGGGTAAAAGAGAATGAGGAGGCCAAAGTCAGGGTTGTACAGAGCATTCCATATGCAGAAGCTGTGAAAAGTTGTTGAGGGTTTGAATGTTGCACCAGAAGTGTCCATGGTAGTGGATAGGCCTTCACTGCAGGGGTTGTCTTACACCAAGAGGATCCTGACATTCTAAAGGTTAAAAAGGTGGACTTTGTGGCCTTTATTGCAATGGTGATTAATGGCACTGCCAAAGTGGAGAAAATATCTAGGAAGACAGAAATCATTGTGGTTGCGGCAGAGCGGTTTCTGGGGCTGAAAGATTTCACATCAAAGGAGTTACATGGAATATTAGCAAAAGCCATACTAGGACCTGAGAAGGGAAATATGAAGAACTAAATGAAGGAAGAAGTGGGAGTTTTGTTTGTTTTGGTAATGTACTATTTTATTAGGGTTGATTGTTAGTATTACAATTAAGTATGGATTTCATTATTTTGTATTTTATTGGTGGCGGCAATACAACTCTGGGATGTAGTCTGCCATAAAATCCACAGAAGAAGAAGAAACACCAAGTGGCAGGTCAGACAGTGCCAGGTCAGGTCAGACAGTGGCAGGTCACACAGTGCCAGGTCAAGTCAGACAGTGCCAGGTCAGACAGTGCCAGGTCAGGTCAGACAGTGCCAGGTCAGACAGTGCATTGAGTGACAAACTATTTTGAAAGAGCAGTTTTTCACTCCCAAAACATCAGACTGCCACATACCTACTCAATTTCTGGCTATTAAATTGACCACACGCACGATTTAGCCCTAGGTGCCGCCGGGTATTTTATGGTGGCTAGCTAGTTGATTTACAGCTAAAGTTAGCTAACTAACCAAACTTCCTTAAGCTTATGTAGCTAACTAGCAAGCTAACTGACTGGCTTTCCACAAAACTAGACAGCTGTTGTTTATTAATACAAAGTTAGTTAATTACATGTTTCCAAATTGTATAATTTAATTGAAGAGTTGTATTGCCGACACAGGCCTGCTCTGATGACGCTTAAAAATAGCCAGCTAGCAACGTAAGCTAGCTTGATTGCTAACGTTAGCGTTGTTAGCACAGACAGATGCGGAACTCTGCTCCCAGTAAACTGTAGCCTGTCAACAAAATTTGACTTTTTATTTTATTTCACAGCGAGTTATACATTAACGTACGTTTAAACTGAAAATAACCCGAATCTTACTTGTTTAGTGGGCTGTTGCACATAAAACATCCGCTATGCTTCACTTTGTTCCTCGGTCAAGAAGCTAGCCTCCCAAAACTGTCAAATGACGTCATTGCGTATAGACGAAACCTTTGGTTGGCGCAAAGCGTACGGCAGTGAACTCAATCAAATCGGTTTATAAAATGAGTTTTTAAAAAAAGTAGGGTAATTTTATTTTTTAAAACATTATGTACATACATTAAGTAAAATACGATGAGGCATTTCACAACTGTTCCCAACTTTCACTCGGGAGCAGAAGACAATATTCATTCAATGGGCAGCCCATCCCTCCCCTCCCCTTCCCTTCAGTCACTGGGAAACCATGTGACTCATGGGTTTCTGCTGATTGAAACCAGCAACGCCAAGACCTCTCACTTCGCTCAATAGAGACCAGGGCACGATCAGCAGTACACGTTTTGGAACGTTCAGATAGAAAAATAAAAGAAGCATGCCTCTCTGACATGTAGAATAAGGAATCACGTGAGCTCCATTCATGCCATTTCTATCCACAGCGTTCCACAACGTTGTACCTTACTGAACTCTCCCCAGTCTATGAGACTGGAAACAACTCCTGTCATTTTGGTTGGGACATTTTATAAGACATCTCTACCTAGCAACATGATACATATATTCCAAACACATATGGAAACAGACAGAAGGCAGAGTGTAACACTGAAGATCACTCACTCACTCCTCAATTGAGAAAAACAGTGTATCCCAAATTACACTCTATTCCCTATATAGTGCTATACTTTAGACCTTAGCTCTTTGGGCCCTAGCTAAAAGTAGTTCTGCACTAAATAGAGAATAGGGTGCCATTTGGGATACATCCATCATCTTCGCAGTTTAGCAAAGCATAACAAATGAAAACAGGAAGCTATGCTTAGGTACAGCATGGGCCAGGTGTCCACTGACTTTTATAAAGATGCACAAAATAAAACATTTGTCAACTAACACAAAAATAATGTCTGTAAGCAAATAGCAGTTATGGCCAAGGACTGGGGATATGTCTTTAGTCTTTCAGTGATCAAACATCTACAGTATACAATACGAACATGGCAGAAGAGGATGTTGCCATTCCATTGTATTCCTCAACAGTAGACAGGTTCTGGAAGGCTACTTGTTGTTCCAAAGGCCTGTTCCGAGGATTCCAAGGGTTGCCAGTGGCACTGGATAAGGGAATCATACAGTTCCTCACTGTGTTCCATAAACTTCCTGTTGGCTTCCCCCACATCCAGCTCTGGGTTAGGATCTACAATGGAGGAAAAGGCTGGAAGTTAATATTTGTCGTCACAGGTAGGATCTGAACCCTAGTCTCCTGCTCGGGAAACTAACACCTTAACCATTAGACCAAGAGGGTCGAGGAGCATGCAGGATATCAATCTAAGTTAATTATGAAACACCTCAATTCCTTTTAGATAATTGGACACACTAGTCGGGCTCAAACAAGTAGGAGAAAAATAATACATACCTTCCAGACCATCATCTTCAACAGCTTCATTTTCCTGAGTATGTTAAGATTTGGTTAATAAAATGATTGTGTATATTGAAAAGTCATTACAACATTAAGGAAAACAAGGCATGAAAGTGTTAATATTGCATGTCTAAGAAGTAGTAGTGACAACGTAACATCACCAGTAAAGGTGACGTTGAGCCGCGTAACACATCACCAGTAAAGGTGACGTTGAGCCAGGTAAAATAACCCCAGTAAAGGTGACGTTGAGCCAGGTAAAATAACCCCAGTAAAGGTGACGTTGAGCCAGGTAAAATAACCCCAGTAAAGGTGACGTTGAGCCAGGTAAAATAACCCCAGTAAAGGTGACGTTGAGCTGCATAACATATCACCAGTAAAGGTGACGTTGAACTACGTAGCATATGAGCAGTATAGGTGAGATTGAGCTACAGTGCCTTGCAAAAGTATTCATCCCCTTGGCGTTTTTCCTATTTTGTTACATTACAACCTGTAATTTAAATGGATTTTTATTTGGATTTCATGTAATGGACATGCCCAAAAGTCAAAATTGGTGAAGTGAAGAAAAAAATAATAAAATAAAATAAAATAAAACAACCTGTGTTAGTATCTACCGTGGAGGAAAATGCTGGAAGTTAATATTTGTCGTCACAGGTAGGATCTGAACCCTAGTCTCCTGCTCAGGAAACTAATGCCTTAACCATTAGACCAAGAGGGAAGGGGGGTGAATACTTTCGCAAGCCACTGTATGTAACATATCACCAGTAAAGGTGATGTTGAGCTACCTAACATATCACCAGAAAAGGTGACGTTAAACTACCTAACATATCACCAGAAAAGGTGACGTTGAGCTACCGAACATATCACCAGAAAAGGGGAAGCCTGGCAGCAATCTTACCTGCACAGGATTCTGTGTGTAATCATACTGGTTATAGTTGTAGCCGCCATAGTTGCCTCCATTCTGGTCGTAGCCCCAAGAGCCCCATCCACCACCGTACGGCTGATTGTATTGGTGCTGGTTCTGTCTATATCCTCCTCCATGTGACCCCCACCCCCTGTTGTCTGATTGATTATGCCTAGTTCTGTGAGGGAGGGAGAAAGTGAGAGCGAGAGAGAGAGCAAATTATTGGTAATCGAGGCATCGGACAGTGATTATTAAATTAGTTGAAAAACTATTATTTTGGGGAAAGATACTCTGCTCAGGTCTTCATGACTAACACTATGTTGGAAATATAGCTAGAGTTTATAGGCTATAAAAGGAATATAGCTACAGTTTATAGGCTATAAAAGAAATATAGCTACAGTTTATAGGCTATAAAAGGAATATAGCTACAGTTTATAGGCTATAAAAGGAATATAGCTACAGTTTATAGGCTATAAAAGGAATATAGCTACAGTTTATAGGCTATAAAAGGAATATAGCTACAGTTTATAGGCTATAAAAGGAATATAGCTACAGTTTACAGGCTATAAAATGTGGTTTGGAAAACAAATGGGTTACGCTACAATCCTGTTTTTTCTAATGGTATTTACACACCATGTCTGGAGATGACTTATAATATAGTAACACATTAAGAACTGATGTAAAACTCACTTGTTAGCAGCTAGGCTCAGTCGTAGGGGTTTGCCCCCGAGCCCAACCGCACCCTGACACTCCTCCAGCGCCAACTTCTGAAGCCTCTGGTCTGGGAACTGGACGAACCCACAACCCCTGGAAACAAGAGGAACGTCCAGACAAGTATACAAGTAAATTACTAGAACGCTTCAGCTGTGAATAATTTTTTGGGTAGTGGAAGAAGTTTAGACATTTAAATTGTTAGTGTAGAACTAGTGGCCGTATTTTGAATGGTAACATTAGATGTATTGGAAATAGCCCTGGCAATTGTATTCACATCCTATCATAATCACATCAACCTGGATGTATGAAAACCCGCTATAGTGATTATAATATCCTACTGGACTCACTTGGAGTTTCCCGTGCCATCCAGCACCACCTTCCCCCCACGACAGGATGGATAGCGGTTGTAGAAGAACTCGTACAGCATCCCATCATCCACTTCAGGTGTGAGATCTCCAACAAACAGAGAGTAGAGTGGACTGCAGCAGAGAGAGAAGCAGTGTTCATTTCCAATGCTTCTATATGGCATCTCATGACTTACAATCAAGCTGGTTGATATACCTGCTTTCTCCTTGCTTCCCAAAGGTGGCCCGGTTTAACTTGAATCTTCTGGGCTGTGAAGTACAAAAGGCTTCCTTAAAATGCTCATTTACAATATGACGAAAATCTGCATTCATTTAAACAAGCGATAATGAGGGAAATTGCATAAATATCTTGTTTGTCTCAGGCTACCAAAAATCATTATGTATAAACTGCTACAATCTAAGTCTGCATCCCATTGGGCTCTGGTCAAAAGTAGTGAACTATATAGGGGATGAAAAGAGTGCCATTTGGGGGTGCAAAATGGAATCCATAACATCGAAGTAAAGTTAATGGTTTATTTACTGGTGTGGCTCCTGGTAGTGCTTTTCCATTGACTTTACGAAGACACCTCTCAGCTGTGGCTTCATCGGTCAGCTCCACGAAGCAGTAGCCTGCTGCACCCCTACTGATGAGCAACACAGAGAAGGGATGTCAGTCCAATGTTGCATTCAAAGGATTGCTTTTAACTGTGTATATAGTGTGTAGCTATAATACAATAATGTTAGCCTGGGTACCAGTCTGCTTGTGCCCTCATGCCACGTCTTGTCATGTCAAAGGCCATCACTAAGCCCAGGACACCCTTTGCAAATGGTTCCTGGACTTCCTGACGGGCCGCCCCCAGGGGATGAGGGCAGGCAACAACACATACACCACACTGACCCTCAACACAGGGCCCAACAGGGATGCATGCTTAGTCCACCCTGTGCTCCCCGTTTACCCACGACTGCGTGGCCATGCACGACTCCAGTGGTAGGCCTGAACAAAGACGACGATGAGACAGCCTATAAGGAGGAAGTCAGTGACCTGGCAAGGTGGTGCCAGGACAACAACCCCTCCCTCCAGCAAGACAAAGGTGCTGATCGTGGACTAAAGGAAACTGAGGGCCGAGCACACCCCCATCCACGGGGTTGTAACGGAACAGGTTGAGAGCTTCAAGTCCATCGGTGTTCACATCACTAAGAAATTAACATGATCCACAAAGGCACGACAAAGCCTCTTCCTCCTCAGGAGGCTGGAAAGATGTGGCATTTTGAACTCTGACCTTAAAAAAGTGCATCACCGCCTGGTATGGCAACTGTTTGGCGCTACAGCTGGTAGTGCTTACGGCCCAGTACATCACTTGGGCCGAGCTCCCTGCCTTCCAGGACCTCTATACCAGGCTGTGTCAGAGGAAGGCCCTACAAATTGTCAAAGACTCCCCAAGTCATAGACTGTTCTCTCTGCTACCTCAAAGCAAGCGGTACTGATGCACCAAGTCTGGAACCAACAGGACTCTGAACAGCTTCTACCCCCCAAGCATAAGACTGCTAAACAGTTAACCAAATAATCTGCATTGACTCCAACTGCTTTGACTCATCACATACAGTGCTGCTATTGGTTATTATCTATGCTGTTGGCTAGTCAGTTTACCCCTACATACATGTACATACAGTGCCATCAGAAAATATTCACACCCCTTGACTTTTTCCACATTTGTTGTGTTACAGCCTGAATTTAAAATGGATTAGTTTGTCACTGGCCTAAACGCAATACCCCATAATGTCAAAGTGGAATCATATTAAACTTTTTTTTGTTTAATATATGTATGTTTAATATGTATTAATTAAGTAATCAACCCATTTGTTATAGCAAGCATAAGTAAATTCAGGTATAAAAACGTGCTTAACAAGTAAGTCACAAGTTGCATGGAGTCACCATGTGCAATTATAGTGCATAACATTATTTTTTAAATTGCTACCTCATCTCTGTACCCCACACATATAATCTGTAAAGTCCTTAAGTCGAGCAGTGAATTTCAAACAAAGATTAGGTGAGGTTTTCCAATGCCTCGTAAAGAAGGGCACCCATTGGTAAAAAAACAACAACAAAGAAACAGACAGACATGGAATATCCCTTTGATGATTGTGACGTTACACTTTGGATGGGTTGGGCGGTATCCAGATCCTGTCCTCTAATCCCGGGATTTACGATATTACCGGCACAGTACAAAAGGGGATGTCTATTACCAGAAAGCGAACAAAATTATCAAAGGTAAATCGCAAATTTCCATGGAGGTTGCTAGCTAAATATGCTAACGAGCGCAAAAAAAAAAAAAATAATAATAAAAAAAAAAACTGGCTCCAGCTCAGAAAATGTTATACAGCGCACCCCTTCACCTTTCCCACATTTTTAAACATGATTATTTCCACTCAATCTACACAATACCCCCCAATGACAAAACAAAAACTGTTTTTGATTTTTTTTGCAAACCCCCCCCCCCAGAAACATTTTTTACATAAGAATTCAGACCCTTTGCTATGAGAGTCAAATTGAGCTCAGATGCTTCCTGTTTACATTGATCATCCTTGTTGTTTCTACAGCTTAATTTAAGTCCACCTGTGGTCAATTGATTGGACATGATTTGGAAAGACACACCTGTCTATATAAGGTCCCACAGTTGACAGTGCATGTCAGAGCAAAAACCAAGCCATGAGGTCGAAGGAATTGTCCGTAGCTCCGAGAAAGGATTGTGTCGAGGCACAGATCTGTGGAAGGGTACCAACAATTTTTTGCATTGAAGGTCCCCAAGAACACATTGGCCTCCATCATTCTTAAATGAAAGACGTTTGGAACCACCAAGACTCTTCCTAGAGCTGGCCGCCCAGCCAAAGTGAGCAATTGGGGGAGAAGGGCCTTGGTCTGGGAGGTTACCAAGAATCCGATGTTCACTCTGACAGAGCTCCAGAGTCTCTCTGTGGAGATGGGAGAACCTTCCAGAAGGGCAACCATCTCTGCAGCACTCCACCAATCAGGCCTTTATGGTAGAGTGGCCAGACGGAAGACACTCCTCAGTAAAAGGTACATGAAAATCTGCTTGGAGTTTGCCAAAAAGACACCTAAAGACTCTCAGACCATGAGAAACAAGATTCTCTGGATCTGATGAAACCAAGATTGAACTCTTCGGCCTCAATGCTAAGAGTCACATCTGGAAGAAACCAGGCACCGCTCATCACCTGGCCAATACCATCCCTACGGTGAAGCATGGCGGTGGCAGCTTCATGCTGTGGGGATGTTTTCAGCAGCAGGGAATGGGAGACTAGTCAGGGTTGAGGGATAGATAAATGGAGCAAAGTATAGAGAGATCCTTGATGAAAACCTGCTCCAGAGCACTCAGGACCTCAGACAGCCATCAATTTTAGAATAAGGCTGTAACGTAACAAAATGTAGAAGTGAAGGGGTCTGAAATGTCAAAATGCACTGTATATACAAAATGAGCGACGAGCTACCGATTGTCATTTTTGGTGAGTTGACATTTACAAGCGAATGTGAACGTCTATCATTCTCACACAAGTAATTTGCTGATGGCCCAAGCCTATACTACTCTATCTACTAGTATAATGACGTTACCAAATGCAGTTCTAAAACAATCTCTAGACTTTTATTTTGGAAATGAAACCGGAAGCTGCAAACCAAATAACGTCTGGACTAGAGTTGCTTGATTGTCCTTTGCAGATGACACATTACCGATAAAAGTTTGTATTTATAAAAAATATCTGTACTCAAGTAAAGGGAGACGTAAAGTAAGAATTTGACGTGTAAATGTTAATTTATAGTCGTAACATAGGGTTTGTAGGTTTACGTTTCACTCATGGCGGTTCTTACGATCCTAACAATTTACATATGGATTTTCTTATGATCCTAACGATACGTACGTTCAACCTTTTGGCAGGTATCTTGCTCCATATGAGACTTGGTAAAATAGTTTTATTTTTGTTCTCTAATCTTTTCAAAACAGGGGCAGCAGTGGTCATTTGTTTTTTGACATGTAAAAGTGAAATGGGTGTATTTATGCTGTTTAAAGCACAGATCGCTTTATACATCTTCTCAAAGAAACTACCGGTAGTTCATATTTCTGTAACAACTTCAACCACCTCGCGCCCCGGGTTTTCAGTTAATCACCAGTCTCCACTGATAAAATCTCCTGACATTGCTTGTTGTAATTTTTGGGGGGAAACATAAAAATAAAACACATCTTTTAATATTTTCCATTTTACAAAAATGTTAAATTACAACACAGTACACACTTTTATAGAGAACTGGCGTTGTTAAGTTATACACTCATGTCAACCGTCCTAGATAAAATACTCACCCGGTCATCTTGTTGCGTATAATCCTCACACTCACCACCAACTCCCCCATCGTGCCGAACGCTCGAGTTATGAAGTTCTCGTCCATGTAGGGCTCCAACTACCAAACAAACAGACGTAGTCGGCCTTCATTTTCATAACATGGTAAGGTTAGATAACGTCAACTTAGCTAACATGTCCCTAGCAAATAGTATAAAGACTGCGTTTAGCTATTAACTTAAGTGTTCCATCTGCAGCAAGTTAACTTAGCACTAATAAACCAAGTCGGTTAAGTAGCTAGCCACCTAACGCCATTTATGTAACTACTAGCTAGCTAGTATGCTAGCAAATTAACTTGCAAATTGAAGCTAGCTACTTAGCTTCAACTAGCTACCTACAATCTAAGCGTTAAACATCTCGACTGATATGATACTCACGTTTCCCATCCATAGCGTGCTCATGTTTAAGACCTTAATTTTTTTTGTTTTTTACATTTACACAAATAACACATGCAGCCCCTTGCAAGTGTCGTGTCTGAAGAGGAAACAGGAAGTCAAGTCTCTGCGCACGCGCTTTGAAAACAAGTCCCAACTGACTGGTCTCAGATCGGTTTCTGCCATCACACCCAACATATATATTTAAACAAATAAAATATCAAATTGAACACAAAACATTTTTTTTTTTTTTTTTAAATGGTCGTTTATTGATACATCATCCATAAACCTCACATGGAATTACAAAGTGGGAAATAATGTGTCAATTGACCGTTTACATAATTGCATTCACAGCCAGGTCATCACCTAGCTCTATGACACAGGGATAGCATGGCCTATTCAGGTATATGACCATTCATGATGAAATAGGACATATGCAATATTTCACTTTGTTTTGGTTTGACTTCTTTTTTCGATCTGATTGGTTATAAGCATAACGATTTGATGTCACGTTTTTAAACTACTGTAGCAAGCTACTGATCCTGTCAGATCCCTGAACCACTCAGTAACATATCCTTGCCAGTGTCAGTATTTTTGACATGTTAGTATTCAAATAGTTCTTTTTCTGAAGTAACACTGCACCAACTGGGAATAGGGCCTTTCTAGCAAACCAATGTCACAGTGAGATGTTATTAAATAACTCATTTCATAGCAACAGCCTGTCACTTACATTTGCAAAATGTAAAAGTCATGAGGATTGACCATATTTAGGAACGTGTACAACTAACCTCAGTCAGTTGACTTACTGGCCAGGATCTTCAAAGCTAGGCTGAGTTCCAGTCTGTTTGTGACATCATGCCAACTCCATGTCAGTCATTGTGGCGTGACAAGGAATGTCATGATAGCTCAAACAGATCTGGGACCAGACTACATCACAGCCCAGTTAAATGTATTATAGTCATAGGGAATTAATGTTCAGTGTGGTTAGAGCGTTGGGCCCGTAACCCGAAAAGGTTGCTGGATCGAATCCCTGAGCTGACAAGGCAAAAATATGTCATTCTGCCCCTGAACAAGGCCTTCACTGTAAATAAGAATTTGTTCTTAACGGACTTGCCTAGTTAATATAAAAAAAATAAATGAAAGGGTTTTGAATACCAACCAAGGAATGGAGGGGAGGGGGAGGGGGGGGAAGAACATGATTGAAAAATAAATCATCTACTTCCACTACTAATCCTTTCATGAATACAAACAAATCCCAAAATAGAGAAATTCAAAACATAAACCCATGGTTGTTTCCAATCCCCCATATAAACAGAAATACACACCAGGCAAATCATACACCTTTAAATGCTGTCGTTGACTCAAACGAAAGACCCTTAAACATTTCTTCTAAATTCTCATCCAGATTTAAAAAATAAAATAAATCACTGCTTGATCTTTACATTTAGTATAGACTCTGCAACTAAGTGCTCAGCATACAATCTCATTGTAAAATATACAGTATATGTAATTACAAGGATATGTTCTTGGAAACACAGATCATGGTAGCACAGTAAACAAGCTTCAGTTGGCCCAGCTTGAATAAAACATTAGTTCTAGCATATCAACATGATTCTAATTTAGATAAAGCTTTACACTGCTTGTAGTAAATCACTGGCAGATTACAATAACATATTCTAAAGGGGCAATGGAATTGCAATTATGTTCCAAAATATTTCCGCCATGACATTTCTACTTCTGTATTATGAATAAGTGCTCAACACTGCATATGAAAGATGGAAATCCCAGCTGGAAAGCAGGCACAAAAAGGCATAGCAACATAAAACGTTCTAGACAACAATCTCTTAATCAATACAGGAAGTCTAGAAATACCCTGAAAACCATTACTCATACAAGAATCATTCCAAATTCTCATGAATATATGTTTATGTCCACCCACTCATTAACGGAGGAGCGAGCTTGTAAGGCAGTATCTAGATCAGTGTATCCCAACCCTGGTCCTCCTGTACCCCCAACAGTACAGAGTTTCATTGTAGCCCTTGACAACACAGTACAGTAACACCGCCTTATCAACCAGCTAATTATTAGAATCATGTGCGCTTGATTATGGGTTGGAATGAAAACCTACAGGACAGTAGCTTTCCAGAAACAGGGTTAGAGAGTCCTGGTAAAGTGACCACTATAACCGACAATTAATGAACATTGAAAGATGTCACACCTCTCAGATCAAATACTATGTGCAACTTCTTTCATTTTTCACACAAAGTGCACAAATAAGAAACCCTTACTTAAAAAATCATAATAAATACTATGCCTGATTAGGTTGATAGTAGGAAGACATTCTCCCCCCCCAGACCCCCACGTCATTCTTCTCTAGGATAACTAGCTGGTTAAGTTGTATAGCTGTTCTTTAAATTAGTTTAGTAAGGCTTATAACATTCAAGAGGACAACCAAAACGAGTCATCTTTCTGAACAATGTACCCCAGTCTATCTGGTGCATGTGAAAGTGCCAACCGTTTCTCTGTGGATTCCTATAGTTTAAAAAAGACATTTCTGTTTACTGTAATGAAAATGCAAAGTTCAACCAAAAGAAACCATTCAATAATGTAGAACATGAATATTAAATAGTTTCTCGTTTTTAAGTTGCCTTGATGGAAAATGAAGAATTCTGCTACAGTTCACTAAAAATGTCACAGGTTTTTCTGAGACCTCTGTAATAACTGCGTGTGGCTTAAGTTGGTTAAACCATCACCAAGGTTGACCGACCACACCAACACAGACCAAATAAATTAAAACGCAAGGTCAATATACACCGTGATCTAAGGAATGTGGGATAGGACGGTGGCCAGACGTGAAGGAGGTGTGAGAGTGACAGGAGACTACAGTTCAGCACAGCTTCAGCGATTTTGCTGCCTGATAAACAGGAATTCTGGGTTAAGAGTAGAAACCCCAATAGAAACTCTAGGGCTGCGTCCCAAATGGCACCCCATTCAAGTGTACTATGTAGGGAATAGGGTGCCATTTGGGACGCACACTAGGACGACAGTGTGGCAAGCAGGTAAGTACAGAGTCTGAGCCTCAACCAGCCGGGAGGAAGAAGAGTTGGATGAAGAGGTATAGGAGTCCGCTGGGCCAAGCTGCTTTCCACACACATTCAGTCCATCTTCTCTTTCTGCACCAGTTTGGGGGCGTCCACAAAGTCACGGCCGTTGAAGACTATGACGGCAGCGGTGACGGCAGCAGCAGTGCCCCAGAACAACAAATACACCAGGGTCTCAGTCCATGTGTCACCTGGGAAAGATGGGAGACACCACCCATGAGAAAACAACAAATAAGGACGAAGACAGAGTGAAACAGAGACTATAACAAACAGACAGAGGTAATAGGGCTACAGTTAAAAGTTAAAGGCTAAAATTGACTTGTCAGTGGGAGATGAGTGGTTTTCTTACCAGCCATGAGGAGGCAGATGATACACATGGAGAACGCCACCACCATGATGATGGGTAGCTGCAAGACAGAAATACCTAAATTAACTCAGCAAAAAAAGAAAACGTCCCCACTGTCAACTGCCTTTATTTTCAGAAAACTTAACATGGGTAAATATTTGTATGAACATAAGATTCAACAACTGAGACAAACTGAACAAGTTCCACAGACATGTGACTAACAGAAATGGAAGTAAGTCAGTATCTGGTGTGGCCACCAGCTGCATTAAGTACTGCAGTGCATCTCCTCCTCATGGACTGCACCAGATTTGCCAGTTCTTGCTGTAAGATGTTACCCCACTCTTCCACCAAGGCACCTGCAAGTTCCCAGACATTTCTGTGGGGAATGGCCCTAGCCCTCACCCTCCGATCCAACAGGTCCCAGACGTGCTCAATGGGATTGGCAGAACACTGACCTCCCCGTCTTGCAGGAAATCACGCACAGAACGAGCAGAATGTCTGGTGGCTTTGTCATGCAGGAGGAGCCTGCAGGAAGGCTACCACATGAGGAGGATGTCTTCCCTGTAACGCACAGCGTTGAGATTGCCTGCAATGACAAGCTCAGTCCGATGATGCTGTGACACACCGCCCCAGACCATGACGGACCGCCACCTCCAAATCAATCCCGCTCCAGAGTACAGGCCTCGGTGTAACGCTCATTCCTTCGAAGATAAACGCAAATCCGACCATCAACCCTGGTGAGACAAAACCGTAACTTTTTGCCAGTCCTGTCTGGTCCAGCGACGGTGGGTTTGCGCTGTTGCCGGTGATGTAAGGCAGGTCCTCACCAGACAACAGACCTACAAGCCCTCAGTCCAGCCTCTCTCAGCCTATTGCAGACAGTCTGAGCACTGATGGAGGGATTGTGCATTCCTGGTGTAACTCGGGCAGTTGTTGCCATCCTGTACCTGTCCCACAGGTATGATGTTCGTATGTACTGATCCTGTGCAGGTGTTGTTACACGTGGTCTGCCACTGCGAGGACGATCAGCTGTCCGTCCTGTCTCCCTGTAGCGCTGTCTTAGGCGTCTCACAGTACGGACATTGCAATTTATTGCCCTGGCCACATCTGCAGTCCTCATGCCTCCTTGCAGCATGCCTAAGGCACGTTCACACAAATGAGCAGGGTCCCTGGGCATCTTTCATTTGGTGTTTTTCCAGAGTCAGAGTAAAAGGCCTCTTTAGAGTCCTAAGTTTTCATAACTGTGACCTTAATTGCCTACCGTCTGTAAGCTGTTAGGGTCTTAACGACCGTTCCACAGGTACATGTTCATGAATTGTTTATGGTTCATTGAACAAGCATAGGAAACAGTGTTTAAACCCTTTACAATGAAGATCTGTTATGTTACTTGGATTTTTACGAATTATCTTTGAAAGACCGGATCCTGAAAAAGGGCTGTTTCTTTTTTTCCTGAGTGTACATTACTCATAGTTTGGGGGGGGGGGGGGTTGGGGGGGAGCAGAACTCTGTATTAAAATGGAGGAGAGGACCAGAGATTTAGTTGTGTTAAGTGAATTACAAAGCATGACCAGTCTGGACATCTTGACTGGTGCCAGGACATCCCACTCCTGACCCCTATGGTACCCCTCTTCATCTCTCAGTAGTAATGGGGATGTAACTGACCGTGAGGAACTTCCAGTCCTTCTGGATGCGGAGTGGAGTCAGGCCTTCGGTTTCATCAACAGCATAGTTTCCAAGGAACAAATCAATGGAATCCTGGAGACAAGAAACACACACACAAACACTTTGAGCAACAAAATGTGCTGACAACTAACAAAGTTAAATATCTGGATGTTAAAATTATGATTTGAGGAAAACAATATTGGTCTACAGAAACAAACTTCACAACTATACAGTAGATATCTGATATAACTACCTTCTGTAGTTTACTCAATTAATTAATGGCATTTTTCTGAAAACCAGACGTACTTGTCTGAAGCCGTCAGAGAAGTTATTCTTGTAGTAACGGATGGCAGAGTTCACTCCGTCCATCACCAGACCCATCTGGGTCCTCTTCCCAGTCCTGATGGAGGACAGGAAATAACAACCATCAATAACATACACTGTCAACACATATCAAAACTCTCCCAACAAGGATGAGTGATGAGTCACAAGTAACCAGACAGAGAGACAGTCTGACATAATGTCCACATAGCAACACTAACTGAATGGCATCAATCTGGTGTAGGAGAAATAACAGCCAGCCAGTACCAACCAGCCAGCCAGCCAGCCAGTACCAGCCAGCCAGTACCAGCCAGCCAGTACCAGCCAGCCGAAAAAGGAAACAAAAGTGACCTCAAATTGAAGCCACACAAGACGCAGCTGCACAACCAACAGTTGACCTTCATCACAAGCATAGGTTCTGGAGACATGTAGGCCTGTATATATTTCAGGAGGTCAGCAGTACACCGACGTGCAATACCTTGTGAAGTCAGTCTTCAGGGCTCCCGTACCAGCGTACTGCTTGGCGCATGCATTGGCATTGTCAGCCCAAGCTAGCGCAGAAAACAGACAGACATCATTATTATTATTATTATTAAGCAGAGAAATACTGTATGAATAAAAAAATTTAAAAAAAAAGTGTTGGCAGTCCCCCTCCCCCCGTAAATTACGTCATAATTTCTCAAGGTTTGTACCGACAGAGTAGCCTATTGAATGTTATTATAGAATACCCATAAATGCATCATCTGCCCACACATTGTCTGAAGAACATTTTATATTTTCAATACCCTCAAAAACCAAGTTAGGCATACCGCATTTTACAATAGTCCATCAGTCAATCGTGAATGATAATTCTTCACGTTTTACCAGTGAAACATCTCAAACCAGTTTCATGGGAATATGCATTTATATTTTCAATTACTTTTTCACGAGAAAATTATAGCAGATGGCGTTAAACGTTAAATCTAATAAGAAATCATTATGTGGTCTTCCAAGACATTGACTCAGCTTTGATCTAACTTCACTAAACAAGCACAATTGTGAGAAGTGTCGGAGAGACACACTGGTGCGCTTTGGCAGCACTACACCCCTGCTCCCGCAGCGTCCAACCAGCACTACACCCCTGCTCCCGCAGCGTCCAACCAGCACTACACCCCTGCTCCCGCAGCGTCCAACCAGCACTACACCCCTGCTCCCGCAGCGTCCAACCAGCACTACACCCCTGCTCCCGCAGCGTCCAACCAGCCCTACACCCCTGCTCCCGCAGCGTCCAACCAGCCCTACACCCCTGCTCCCGCAGCGTCCAACCAGCCCTACACCCCTGCTCCCGCAGCGTCCAACTAGCCCTACACCCCTGCTCCCGCAGCGTCCAACCAGCACTACACCCCTGCTCCCGCAGCGTCCAACCAGCCCTACACCCCTGCTCCCGCAGCGTCCAACCAGCACTACACCCCTGCTCCCGCAGCGTCCAACCAGCACTACACCCCTGCTCCCGCAGCGTCCAACCAGCCAATTGAAGCGCACATAGCCTACTCTTCTGCCTCGCGCAAAATGTGCTGGTGTAGAAAGGAGACCACCTGTTTTATGAACATCTGGGAATATCTGCGCAAGGAAACATTCCTAGTTGTTCTCAGGGAACGTCAAACCGTTATGAAGGGAGGCTTTTAACGACGGGATTGAGTGAAGTAGCATAAAATACGTTGAGTGAGGAACTAAGACCATTTACTCTTGTAGCGCTTCGTCAGAAGCACACGTTTTGTAAGAAGTTAGGGACAAAATTAAGCTTTTTTTTACTAAATTAGTAGTGTTAGAATTTGTTGACAAAATGCAGGACATTGTTTGGTTGTGGGACAAAGGGACAACATCTGGGACACGTGGTCACCCTAGAATAGTGTGAGCGGGACCACACAGATAAACTTCACGACTTACCATTCTTGTAGATCTTCTCAAAATCAGCTTGCTCCTCAATCCGCTGGGCCACATGAAGGACACCCATCCTCTGTGGACAACAAAAAAAGCAGACATAAGTCCATTTAGACAGGGATCATTCAGCTTGTTCTCTAAAAGAAACTGTCACAAAAAGTTAACTGTGTGAAACAGTAGCCTTTGTTCAACCCTCTGCCTCCCTCCTCTAACTCTCTCATCTAACTGTCAGAATGATAACCCACACAGTGTGTGAAACAAGGGGGGGGTTCAAGTAATAACGAGTGCAACCCTCCTAGCTCCTACCTGTAGAAGTTAAAGTCGTCATTAAAGGGTTGTATGGAGCGGCGGGCCAGCTCAGGATGACTTCCTACCTGTAGCTGGGACTGTATGGAGCGGCGGGCCAGCTCAGGATGACTTCCTACCTGTAGCTGGGACTGTATGGAGCGGCGGGCCAGCTCAGGATGACTTCCTACCTGTAGCTGGGACTGTATGGAGCGGCGGGCCAGCTCAGGATGACTTCCTACCTGTAGCTGGGACTGTATGGAGCGGCGGGCCAGCATGCTCTGGATGACGTTGGTGCGGTCCAGACAGTCCATACAGTTACTGCGGAACGTCCCCTTCTGCTGGGACACCACCTTCCCCTCTTTATCAACCATGAAGTAGCTGCAGAGAGACAGAAGTGTTGAGAACACACATCCACAGAGCCAGTAACACCACCTTCCCCCCCGCTGCAGGGAGACAACAGAGGGGTCACCATCAGAGGACAAGGCTAGGGGGTGAGTCCCAAATGGCACCCCATTCCCTATATAGTGCACTGTCTACTTGGGCCCCAATAGTAGGGAATAGGATGCCATTTGTGATGCAGCCTGGGAGAACACATATGCTCAGAAGAATTTCAGAAGTCACTGCCTGTAATGTAATCACTGGCATTTTACCAGCTGAATAGTCTCTCCTCTGTGTTCATATGCCTATCCTCCTGCTAAGGAACTTGTAGGCCTGAGTAGTGTATGGTTGTAGACTAGCAGCTATGAGTCTTGTATGGTTGTAGACTAGCAGCTATGAGTCTTGTATGGTTGTAGACTAGTAGCTATGAGTCTTGTATGGTTGTGGGTGTAGACTAGCAGCTATGAGTCTTGTATGGTTGTAGACTAGCAGCTATGAGTCTTGTATGGTTGTAGACTAGCAGCTATGAGTCTTGTATGGTTGTAGACTAGCAGCTATGCTAAAGGAGTCGGTAGTCTATAGGGAGGAATACCTGTATTCATCTTGTGTCTCAGCCACGTTGTCCACCAGGACATTCAGACGATCCCATCTCATTCCACTGCACTCCTTGTGGAAGTCAAATGCTACGTACCTGCAGGCATGAGACAAGTAGTCCATCCATTAATCTATAAATCATAGGAATGATAATGATAGGTGAGGGTATACAGGAGAGCGGAGGTTGGTTCTTACTTGATCATGCCGTTCTCCATGCCAGTCACCATCTTGGCAAAGGCTTGCTCCAGGGGCTTCTCTGAACCCTTCTGGTTGACCTGGAGGAAGAACACCACCTCACCTTACACACAACTAACATATCAACGCAACATGTAAAGTGTTGGTCCCATGTTTCATGAGCTGAAATAAAAGAGCCCAGAAATGTTCCATATGCACAAAAAGCTTATTTCTCTCAAATGTTGTGCACACATGTATTTACATCCCTGTTAGCGAGCATTTCACCTTGACCAAGATAATCAATCCACCTGACAGCCGGCGTATCAAGAAGCTGATTAAACAGCAGGATCACCAACTCGTGCTGGGGACAATAAAAGGCCACTAAAATGTGCAGTTGTGTCAGGTTGAGGGAGCGTGTAATTGGCTGCTGACTGCAGGAATGTCCACCAGAGCTGTCAGATAATTTAATGTTAATTTCTCTACCATAAGCCGCCTTAATGTTGTAGAGAATTAGGCAGGATGTCCAACCAGCCGAGGACTTCCACATCCACCTTCTTCACCCGAGGGATCGTCTGAGACCAGCCACCCAGATAGCTGATACTGTGGGTTTGCACAACAACAGCAAAAAACATCTAAGGGAAGCTCATCTGCGTGCTCGTCATCCTCACCAGGGTCTTGACCTGACTGCAATTCAGCGTCGTAACGGACTTCAGCGGGCAAATGCTCACCGTCGATGGCCACTGGCATGCTGTGAACAGAGTTCCCCATCGTGGCAGTGGAGTTATGGTATGGGCAGGCATAAGCGACGGACAACGAACACAATGCATGACGAGATCTTGAGGCCCATTGTCGTGTCACTCATCCGCCGCCATCCCCTCATGTTTCAGCATGATAATGCACGGCCCCATGTCGCAAGGATCTGTATACAATTCCTGGAAGCTGATAATGTCCCAGTTTTTCCATGGCATGCATACTCACCAGACATGTCACCCATTGAGCATGTTTGGGATGCTCTGGATCGATGTGTAAAACATTGTGTTCCAATTCCCGCTAATATCCAGCAACTTCACACAGCAATTGAAGAGTAGGACAACATTCCACAGGCCACAACCAACAGCCTGATCAACTCTATGTGAAGGAAATGAGTCGCGCTGCATGAGGCAAATGGTGGTCACACCAGATAATGACTGGTTTATGAACCACATCCCCATTTGTTTTAGGGTATCTGTGACCAGATGTATATCTGTATTCCCATTCATGTGAAATCAATAGATAAGGGCCTAATGAATGCATTTCAATTGACTGATTTCCTCATATGAACTGAAATTGTTACATCTATATTTTTGTTCAGTCTATATCAATCTTTCTAATGCTTCTCCCTCACTATGCTGTGACAAAGGGATATGTTTTAGCCATTGTGAGGCTTAAAATAAATTGGGGGCCTACCAGGTTCAAAATGGTCTGCTTTCCATAGATGAGGACCTGGGAGTCAAAATGCCTCTGGAAGCCATCCATCTAGGAAGACAGTTGGGAGAGAATTAGTTAAAGGATTGGGTTTACCTAACCTTTTATACTGACAAGACAAGAAATGCAATAGATAAAGGGACACTGCCAGAAGATGTGAAAGCCCTTACGTGATTGGTGTTCTTGCTGATCAGAGGTTTGGGCTTGTATTTCAGGTTGGGCCTTTGAGACCAGAAGAAGGGCATGGAGCCTCGTGTCTGTGGAGAGAAAAGGAGAAGCTCTTAATTCTCTATTGGTTCAGAGTAGGGTTGTGGCAGCCATGACATTTTGCCAGCTGGTTACGGTCATGCAAAAGACTGCCGGCCTCACAGTAACTCGTTAAGCAGCTTTAGGCCTCCATGCATATAAGCTGAATACAAGTCGTTGATGAGTGCCTTTGGAAAATCTACATTTAAAAAAAAAAAAAAAAAAAAGTCTAATAAATACATTTAATACACATTCAAAATAAATCCATTAAGTATTTTTGTCCGGTCTAAAAAAAAAAAATCATATGAAGAAAATGTATTTCAGAAGAACAGAATTAGAGTTGGCCTACTGTATATTATCTGGTTATGCGCCATGCCATAGGATGTAGGCTTGTTCATTTAGCAGACAATATATGCTTAGGAGTCGCCATATGCATATATAAAGTGGCCATGTTGAGCGTAAAAGTGATCATTTGAAACAGGTCCTACACGCTAGATTTAGAGTTATTTGCCAACTTTAATGTCAAACCTTAATGTCTTAGAAATCAAAACATATGGGCTGCATGAGGTTATTGATGATTTGAAAAGCTTGCGATCTGTTCCTTGCCTCAGGCTGCACAGCTGTTCTCTCATCAAGTGATCATATTTTCACCCATTGACTTTACTAATATGCTAAATTAGTTTTGATTTAGAATGGCCCATCATCAAATGGGCAGGAACAAGGAGAAGAGAGGTGCTCTGAACAGGCAGAAGAGAGGTGCTCTGAACAGTAAACCGGGAGATGCTCTGAACAGTAAACCGGGAGATGCTCTGAACAGTAAACCGGGAGATGCTCTGAACAGTAAACCGGGAGATGCTCTGAACAGTAAACCGGGAGATGCTCTGAACAGTAAACCGGGAGATGCTCTGAACAGTAAACCGGGAGATGCTCTGAACAGTAAACCGGGAGATGCTCTGAACAGTAAACCGGGAGATACTCTGAACAGTAAACAGGGAGATACTCTGAACAGTAAACAGGGAGATGCTCTGAACAGTAAACCGGGAGATGCTCTGAACAGTAAACAGGGAGATACTCTGAACAGTAAACAGGGAGATACTCTGAACAGTAAACAGGGAGATACTCTGAACAGTAAACAGGGAGATACTCTGAACAGTAAACCGGGAGATGCTCTGAACAGTAAACCGGGAGATACTCTGAACAGTAAACAGGGAGATACTCTGAACAGTAAACAGGGAGATACTCTGAACAGTAAACAGGGAGATGCTCTGAACAGTAAACAGGGAGATGCTCTGAACAGTAAACAGGGAGATACTCTGAACAGTAAACAGGGAGATACTCTGAACAGTAAACAGGGAGATACTCTGAACAGTAAACAGGGAGATGCTCTGAACAGTAAACAGGGAGATGCTCTGAACAGTAAACAGGGAGATGCTCTGAACAGTAAACAGGGAGATGCTCTGAACAGTAAACAGGGAGATGCTCTGAACAGTAAACAGGGAGATACTCTGAACAGTAAACAGGGAGATGCTCTGAACAGTAAACAGGGAGATGCTCTGAACAGTAAACCGGGAGATACTCTGAACAGTAAACAGGGAGATACTCTGAACAGTAAACCGGGAGATACTCTGAACAGTAAACAGGGAGATACTCTGAACAGTAAACAGGGAGATACTCTGAACAGTAAACAGGGAGATACTCTGAACAGTAAACAGGGAGATACTCTGAACAGTAAACAGGGAGATACTCTGAACAGTAAACAGGGAGATACTCTGAACAGTAAACAGGGAGATACTCTGAACAGTAAACAGGGAGATACTCTGAACAGTAAACAGGGAGATACTCTGAACAGTAAACAGGGAGATACTCTGAACAGTAAACAGGGAGATGCTCTGAACAGTAAACAGGGAGATACTCTGAACAGTAAACAGGGAGATACTCTGAACAGTAAACAGGGAGATACTCTGAACAGTAAACAGGGAGATACTCTGAACAGTAAACAGGGAGATACTCTGAACAGTAAACAGGGAGATACTCTGAACAGTAAACAGGGAGATACTCTGAACAGTAAACAGGGAGATACTCTGAACAGTGAATGGAGGCGGCGCGTTTTCCTGCTGATGATGATGATGATGATGATGATGATGATGATGCCGGGTCGGCTACTTTGGTTTTATATTGGAGCTGTGCTTAATATGAGCAGATGAGAAATAAATATAAGAACACTTATTTCACTCCATACATCAGCCACTGTTTGAGGAGCATGTGCTCGCTGAGCCACAGGTGATATTCTGCCCAAACTCTGTATGCCATGGGCTCTCTAACCCTGTTCCTGCAGCTATCCAGTCATTCATTTGGGAAACCAAGTGAAATCTGTTCGGGAACAGGGAAAGTAACATGTTTTTGCAATGAAACAGATTTCAGGAAACTGTTGACAACCACTGCATGCTGGAGAAAGGAATAAAGGCGAGAGGAGATGGAAATGAACGGTGGGGAGATATCCTGTATAGCTAAAGGTCATGTCACCCAATTAATTATGAAAATAGAAAAATAATGCCGTATTACTAGGTTATTCAAAATCAAATTCACTATAACTGTAAGCCACCCTGCAATCAATGAACCAACAGTATCGACTAGGGCTATACATTCTCTCCCAGACTCCTCCTAGACCACCTTCTTCCACTACCACAGTCTACCGCTATCACTACTACCACCACCACTAGACCTACTACTACTACTGCCGCCACTACTCACCTGTACGAATGAAGCCCTCCCTCCATTGTACAGGACTATTTGCTCAGTCTCCACAAAGTTAGCAGCATGGCCCTCAGAATCGATACCTGGGGAAAAAATGAATAATGATAGTGAGATTGATTCTGCATGTCCACAGGGCCATTAATGATTCAACATGCCAGTAGCAGCTCAGTAATATGGCTCCGTCCCAAATGGCACCCTATTCCCTTAAGTGCATTAGTTTTGACCAGAGTAGTGCACTACATAGGGAACAGGGTGCCATTTGGGACGTGGCCTGTCTTACCTCTGACGTAGTACCTGACCCCAGCCCTGAAGCAGCTCCTCCTGGATATGAGGATCCATTCAAAGATCTTCCCGTTGATACGGCACGGCTTCATCATGATGACTGGATCAGGGGCGTCAAGGACCTCACATTACACACTGCTACAGCATCAGGCCATAGTACAATTTGGCCTAAGGCAGCGTCAGAAATGGCACCCAATGAAGGATGCCATTGTACTTGTATTCTAAGTGGAGGATGCTATTGTACTTGTATTCTAAGTGGAGGATGCTATTGTACTTGTATTCTAAGTGGAGGATGCTATTGTACTTGTATTCTAAGTGGAGGATGCTATTGTACTTGTATTCTAAGTGGAGGATGCTATTGTACTTGTATTCTAAGTGGAGGATGCTATTGTACTTGTATTCTAAGTGGAGGATGCTATTGTACTTGTATTCTAAGTGGAGGATGCTATTGTACTTGTATTCTAAGTGGAGGATGCTATTGTACTTGTATTCTAAGTGGAGGATGCTATTGTACTTGTATTCTAAGTGGAGGATGCTATTATCTCCGACCTGGTAATTGCTTTCTAAAGCACCCCTGAGGGAATGATTGAAGTTTCACTGAGTTGAAATTGGTTCTTGGAACACTCAGAGACCCATTCAAACTCTATGTTCTGATGTGGTCCCATTGCTTATTACTACACTAGACCAGTGGGAGCAACTCAAGACCATGAAAAAGGATACATCCATGGACAACAGGGATCGCAAACTTATGGAGCTGAAAGTGAATAAAATATTATATTTAAACTTTGTCACTGGATACATTAGAAGACTGGTCATCTATAGTGCATTATGGTTCAAACATAGTTTTGGAGGGGTAATTCACTTCCCTCTGGTACATTATAATAAGAAACTACTGAGGAAGACAGTGAACATGTGTTCTAAGACAAACAGGGGGGTGTTGTGATGTCATCTTCTTCATATCACTCACCTCCGGCTGGGCAAGGAACTCTCTCAGGAGGCTTCCATTCCACACAAACCTCTGATCTGCCTAGAAACAGGAGAACCAACCAGTCAGTCAGACTCAATCAATCCCTCAATCTCCACTCTATCAGTTTGAGCAGACAATAGCCAGGTTTCCATTGAACCAGGTTTATTTGAAAAAAAAAAAAAGTCACAACAAATAACGACATGTGTAAAGGAGACAAACTTTGAAAAGATCGCCAACATTTTTATCCGTTCGACGGAAAGGTGCGGGGCACGGGAGGTCTCCGCATAACTATAAAGCCCCACTCCACATTTAATTCTAAATGGCTACTGCTTGCAACATCTACTCTTTCAACTCTAAAAATGTGATTTCTTTGCAGGACAAGGATTGTCCTGACTTTCAAGAAGGCCCGAATTGCGTCGCCTTGCTTTTCGGGTTGGCTGGCGAGTTTCACCATCCAATTATTTAGGATCTACAGGAGTATAAGTTTACCGTGACCATAGCGATACGTTGGCACTAGAGAATAGTTAGAATATGGCAAATATTAGTTCATTATTGCATTCTATACCTGAGACATGAAACGTATGTGGGAGGGGCATACATGCTTTTGCCCCACTGTATGTGGGAGGGGCATACAGGCTTTTGCCCCACTATGTGGGAGGGGCATACAGGCTGTCACCAATTTATTAATGCTAAATTTTTCTGAATGGGTAATGGAAACACTATAACCATATGGACAGATGTCGACAGGTGTGGACGGTGTGGACAGATATGGACGGTGTGTGTGTGTGTGTGTGTGTGTGTGTGTGTGTGTGTTTACGTGAGTAAATGCATCTGTGTGTGTGTGTCTGTACACATGGGGGCAAGGTGACTAGTGTGGTTTACATGCACGGCAGGAGACCAAACACCACAGTTAATCTGGCAGTAGCACTCCTCCAATATGGATGAGACATGGATATCATCTAAATGGGATGATACTCTCTGATCTCAGCCTTTGGGGTTGACTAGCTTGGTACGCAGTAGGAGAAAACTCTGGCCCTGTCCCAAAAACAAATGTATGCTCCTAAAATAAGCACTTCATCTAGGATTTGAAACAATGGGTTAGTTATAAACATCACGGTGTTAGCTGCACCTTGCCCTCTGATAGAGGTAGACAGTTAGCCATACCCAATCTATCCAGGTCTACACAAGAGCCTAGAAGGTTAGGTAGGGTCTACGATTGTTTCTGGACAGGATCTTTGTTCCAGAGAAACAACAGTACTCTCTCCCTCCCTCCCTCCTCCTCCTCCCTCCTACCCTCTCCAGCAGGCTCATCTCCTGGAAGTCATGGCTGACGTTGGCCAGTCTCTGGAGGGTGTGGGTCAGGTCATAGTCAGTGCAGAAGTAGAATCCATCTGTAGTCAGCACGTTGTTAATCATGGACAGGAATGTCTTGTTGTCTTGAGTCTGGAGAGAGGGAGGGGAGAACATCGATTAGCTGGCTGGGCACAACTCATGACAGTGGAGTTTGCAGTTTGTAGTAGTTGTGTGTGAAATGTGAGGAGAGGCTGTTAAGTCAGGGACGTTTCATAGGAAGTTAAAAAGCATGCTTTAGAAACATTGAAGAAATCTTACTGGGTGACCAATAAACAAATCTGAATCAGATTGACAGTAGTAGGATAACAGCCTCAAATGACGGCCGTGGTTTCAATTTTTTTTAAATTAATATTTATTTTTAAAAATGGGGCCTAGTTATTGCATGGATGACATCTTCAACATATTACAATAGCCCTCTGAGTTGATGGTTTCATTCTAAAACCTTGTCCACGTCACCTCCCATCCACGTCACCTCCCATCCACGTCACCTCCCATCCACGTCACCTCCCTCGCAGGGCTTTACTGCACGTGGAGTTTAGGGTGCATGAACTCTACGCATCCCAAATGGCAACACCCTATTCCCTACATGGTGCCTTACTTCAGCTACAGAGCAACCCCAGGCGTTAAGGCCCCTCCCTCCACATGTCTAATCGGATCTGTATTCTGGATGCTAAGCCAGTTAGCCCAGGGAGAGAGAGAGAGAAAGAGAGAAGACTGGCATGAATGACTCTACGGCTATGCCCACAAGGATTTCTCCTTTCTCCCGAAGTGTGCACTTCTCAGCGAGCCTTTCTGAGATCCCTCCCATTCTATCTGCTCGTCTCCTGCATTACGTCAGCACTATACATCCTGTTTTTTTCCCAGTGAATGCAGTCTGTCTTCTCTCCCCGCCCCCAAGGAGAAGTGTATTTTTGTCCTCCAAAGAGGGGCTGTGGAAGAGCCCCCTCCAAAATATATATTTTTGAAACAGGGTGACAACTTCCATAATAAAGTCAAACTTAGTCAGCCGTGCCAGCGTTGTTCTGACCGTGTGCTCTGGTGCGTCTCTAAACTCCCCGGGGACAATTACAATGACTTAGGCTGAGTCCCAAATGGTACCCTATTCCCTTTATAGTGCACTAGAGTCCCATCAAAAGTAGTATAGGGAATAGGGTACCATTTGGGACGTAACCTTACGGTCTCAAGCAAAGGCCGCTTTTTCAATTAGCACTACAGGAATAGCCAGCCTTGATGAATAATGTACATGGTCTGCTTCACTGAAATTAGATACTAACATTGTCATTGTGTGATTCCGAAAGTAGGGAATAAAGGGGCTTATTTTGTTGTCGAAAAAGCAAGTCCTATCTAGTTCAAAGCTAGTATGTTAGCTGGATACTGTATATAGGCCATTTCCTCAGAGCTGTGGCTGTTTCCATGGCAGTGTGCGTTCCCTACTGCCTGGCAAACACCCGGATAGATTCAAACCAAATTCTCCCTGGTTACAGACACAATGCATAGTTCGATATGGATGCAGTGATAACATGAGACAATTATCAACGAATACATGTACTGTATCTAGAAAGAGGTTCAAAACAGAATCAGCCGACTGGGTTGAGTATTGAAATAGGAAATGGTAACGCTCCTGGCTAGTAACATATACGCTATTCCCCACCAGAGACTGTGGTTCAATCCCCACATCCATCCTTCCTACTGTTCACTCACTTGGCTGTCTCCCCCTCTGTTTAAAAAAATAACACACACACACATCCCAAAAATGTGCATGAGCATGTTTGTCACCTGGTTCTCAGTGAGGTGAAGCACAGTCTTTTTGTAGGAGATGACATCAAAATCCACTGCCTTCCACACAGCGTGGCCCAGGAGGCTTCCCACATTCCTCTTCTTGGTAATGACAACCAGGTACATCCCTGTGAGAGGGTAATCCAAGGGTTACCATGGAAGCCTGGTCAGCACCATATATAAAACAGTGACGTGTTACAGGGGTACATCTTGTGGGAAAAGATGGAGGTTACGTCCAAAGTGTGCACTTGTTCACTTCCCACTGATTTGAAAGGAAATTACTGCTATAAGGAACATGGTGGAAACTCCCACAAGCCCATGCCTCCGCCAACCAAATGTTTTTAGATTTGTGGTAAGTAGTGAACGAGTACACACTTCAGAATAAAGGAGATATTGTTGGGGCGCACCGAGTGGTAGGCCTACATCTTGAGTGACAAGGTAAGGACCAGTCCATTGTTGTCAGGCTGTGGACCTACCTGCCACCAGGCGGACGGTTCCCATGATGCCACAGATGGGCCTGGTGTTGGCTGACGGCAGAACATCCTTCTTCCCTAAAGAAACAAGTTAGAGGACAAACATAAGTGTCTCACCTTAATAATCATTTAGTTCTCAGGATAAACAACTCAAACCAGATATACTGTAAAGGATGTAGAAATTATAATGGCGTTATACAGTACATATCTCCATATGCACACAAACAGGAGGTATTTTGCCTTTTGGTAGGCCGTCATTTTAAATAAGAATTTGTTCTTAACTGACTTGCCCATTTAAATAAAGGTTAAATAAAAATAATATTATATACACACACGGCCAAAAGTTTGGAATATTACTCATTCACGGGTTTTTCTTTATTTGCAATATTTTTTACATTGTAAAATAAAAGTGAAGACATCAAAACTATGACATAACACATATGGCATCATTTAGTAACCCAAAAAAAAAAGTGTTAAACAAATTAAAATATATTTGATGTTTGAGATTCTTCAAATAGCCACCCTTTGCCTTGATGACCGCTTTGCAGACTCTTGGCATTCTCTCAACCAGCTTCACCTGGAATGCTCACACATATGCTGAGCCCTTGTTGGCTACACTTCCTTCACCGCGGTCCGACTCATCCCAAACCATCTAAATTTGGTTGAGGTTGGAATCAAAAATGACAAAATTTGGACTCCAAAACAAAGGACAGATTTCCACCGGTCTAATGTCCATTGCTCGTGTTTCTTGGCCCAAGCAAGTCTCTTCTTCTTACTGGTGTCCTTTAGTAGTGGTTTCTTTACAGCAATTCAACCTTAAAGGCCTGATTCACACAGTCTCCTCTGAACAGTTGATGAGAGATTTGTCTGTTACTTGAACTCTGTAAAGCATTTATTTGGGCTGCAATCTGAGGCTGGTAACTCTAATGAACTTATGCAGCAGAGGTATTTCTGAGTCTTCAATTCCTGTGGCGGTCCTCATGAAGCTGGTTGAGAGAATGCCATGAGTGTGCAAAGCTGTCATCAAGGCAAAGGGTGGATACTTTGAAGAATCTCAAATATATTTTGATTTGTTTTAACACTTTTTTGGTTACTACATGATTCCATATGTGTTATGTACACACACACCAAAATAAAAACTAGACAGGGAATAAAGATTTCCGTAAAAGTCATGGCAAGCGGCCCCCATTGATTATGTAATAATGTTTGAGTCCCTCAGATAGCATAAGAACACAGCATAAGCCATGGCAAAATGTGTAGAACTGCAGGAAATTTGCTTTAAAAAAAATGTCTCTGCGGCCAAGAGGAGGGTCTAAAAAAATGTTGGTCAGAAACAGCTCTATTGGACACGGGCACTATTCACAACTTCCTCACTTCAGGAACTCCATTAGATACCTAGAAAAACCCTCTCTGCAATGAGGCAAGTCACTCGTACAGAGTATGAGAAGGAGCCATTAAAAGGTCATGGCATGGTTAGAACCATGAGCAGGGGTCAACGATCTACATTGCAACTCAGAGCGTCTTCATCAACTGACAGGAATTCTAATGGAATTGACCACCAACTCTGTTGACACGTGCCAATCAATGGCAGTGTATTTGTGTTTAGTGTTGACAATCTTCCCATTGAAGACACCAGGGCTGTATTCACTAGAATCCAAACGGAAGCCGAAACAGCGAGGAACCTACCTGAATTCAAACAATAACAAATGCTTGTTTTTGTTTTCTGTTGCAAAACGTTTTGCTAAGGTGTGCACTAAGTCTCACCAGTCAGGGTCATCTCATTGGACACCCTGTCGATGGCCAGAACTGCATCCGCTCCATCATCACAGGCCTCAATGTAGAACTTCTCTGGGGTAGTGTGCCTGTGGGCAGGGAGGGAAATAACGAGGTTCAAGTATGTTGCTCCAGGATGAAGTACCTAGGGGACACTTCACCCCGGAGCATGTTACAAAGCACGTCTAGGGTCATGTTGGGTCACCCCGGAGCATGTTACAGAGCACGTCTAGGGTCATGTTGGGTCACCCCGGAGCATGTTACAAAGCACGTCTAGGGTCATGTTGGGTCACCCCGGAGCATGTTACAGAGCACGTCTAGGGTCATGTTGGGTCACCCCGGAGCATGTTACAGAGCACGTCTAGGGTCATGTTGGGTCACCCCAGAGCATGTTACAGAGCACATCCAAGGTCATGAAGAGCAATAAAGAGCAAACTTTGATAATGACAACTGTGATTAACATAGAACTACAGTCTGTAGAAACCCAGTCCAGCACCAAAATCTAGAACCGGAAGAACAATAGCTTGTTCTTTATATTTTGCTTGCCAGTGGTGGCGTCAGACAAAGGAAATACCAGAATAAGTAACTTGGTGGTTTCGGTCTCCATAGTTACATGTTGCACTGCTTTTCCCATTTCTTGCTGAGCTTAGAGAGCATGGCATGTAATGATGTAAGCTTAATATGACAACAGATCTGCACCTACATGTTTAAACAGGTTCGCTCAAGAGGACTGAGTATAGCAACTGTCTGTCTGCATTGAGGCAACACTCTTCTACACCACTGCCTGTCAGTGAGTATTGTACTGCATGAATCTCTTCAATGATTAGGCCTAAATTGGTGCATCCAGCAAGAGATTGAAAGAATAACTGCAACACTTGGCCTAGCCTAGCAAAGTATGCCTATCCTACAAAAGCTCATCCACGCCTGTGCAAAGAGAACATTAAGGCCTAAAAAAGAACAGCAAAGAAGAACAATGTATTGTGTAACAAAGGTGTTTCTGTCTCTGGCTATGATTGATTTTCTATAGCAGCATAAAATGGGCTTAACTTGAAAGCAGGCTTGCTCGGAGCCTGAAAATCCTGCACCAGAAAAATGTGGCCTCCTTTCTGGGCTACAATAAAGTCTGTAGAGTGGAGTGCCATCATGCACTACCCTGAGCTTTAAGTGAAGACTGAGGAGAAGTGGCTGCCAGACAAAAGACTTATTGTAAGGGGCTTTTCAACACATTATCATGCCACAGGAAAGCCTGGAGCAACCGGATATACTGCTGGCATAACAACCACTCCAGATTGGCTACCTTGCATGACTTGACGTTGTGACTGAATTCAACAACCAAAAGTAGGTTAGACCTGGTTCATTGCCCATGGCTATTGTATTGGCACATACCTATTTTCAAAGAGCTATCAGTGCCATCTCTGATACATCATCAATACTTAATGAGCACCTTTGTTGTGTTAATACATCTACTACTGACTTGGTGCATTTCTTTGGAGCAGAGTAGATGTTTTGAGTCACTCAGTCAGGTATTCAGATCCCCACCCCAATGTTGCCCAATATGTCCTGCAAAGTGTCACACCCAGAGACGGCACATAAAATGTAGCTTTTCATTTATTTTTTTAATGCAAAACTTGGACTGATAAAACCATAGGTCTGACTGCCCATCCTGTAGGCTACTCCATGTATTGTATATCATATACTTGAAAGGAAAGTTCTGGTCATTGTTATCACATGCGGCTTATCCATATAAGTGGCGCAGCGGTCTAAGGCACAGTATCTCAGTGCAAGAGGCGTCACTACTGAAACTCTGGTTCACAACCAGGCTGTATTGGCCCAGCGTCGTCCGAGTTTGGCCGTCATTGTAAATAATAATTTATTATTAACGGACTTGCCTAGTTAAATAAAAGTTACATTTAAAAAATAAATAACTTTTCTACTAGCAAACAAGCCAACCAGACAATGTTTTTTTGCAACTAGACAAGCTAATTAGGTGTCTACTAAACTGAAATGACAGGCAACAACATTAATGGCATTTCGTCGTGAGTTAGACAAATAGATAACTAGCTTGTTAACTAGGTAGTTAAGCGAGTTCTAGACTGCACTGGCTGTTGGCTTAGGTAGCGTTCAGCAATCAATCTAACTAGCTGATGTCAACCCGAATTTTGACAATCATGACAAGATAATGACATGTCCAATGTACATATCTGTGGGTGGAAACGTGGATATAATATTGCGTATACTTGATCCGTGTCGTTTAAATACATTTAAAAGTGACGCACAATACTTACAAATTGAACCTCTCGAATGCAGTCGGCATCTTCACTTCGTGTAGAAATCTGACCTCGGGGATCTTCTTCGGTGGTGCTGTTTTAGGGCGGACTACACCGGAAATGATGTCTTGCCCAACCAACCGGAAAATCGGTCTCCCTGCAGCAGGTGCCGTTTTTTCATTGTTAAGCCCTCCAAGCAAGGAGTTTCTGTATGGAGGTCAATGAGTGTCCAATTTGGTAAACAAATAGAAGTTTCGTAATGCTTAAATTGTTACGAGTGTACTGATATAAGTAGGACACGTGACATCCCGGCAACTTTTAGAAAAAACACTTTATATCAAGAGTTTTCTCACTTAAAAAACTATATAGACTGTATTTCCGGATTAGATGGTAAATCAGCATCAACATGTCTGCAATACTTCTCTAATTTAACTTTATAACTAATTTAACTGAAGTGTTCTGTCTGATACTCTGGCCGTTTTTTTTTTTTTTTTTTTTTATATACACATTATTGGTTACTTATATGATATTTGTTCCACTTCTCTATTCATTGGCTGATGTGTATTTATCTGTTTGTTTGTTTATTTATTTTAATGTTTTACTCCTTATGAAAATATGTTCTGTAACTAAATGATTTTGTATTACAAGTTCAATTTATTTTTCCTGCAATAAAAAAATATAAAAAAAAAAATAAAAAAAAATCAAGAGTTTTCTCGAGAACGCTATGCATATTCATGAGATGAGGCTAGTTGAATACAGGCGGTGGACGTCAACAACCCTCGTCGACTATTCAGAAAAGGATTACAATAATGTATCCACCAATCCAAATAAATGCCACTTTGTGGACAACGACTTGCATTGTTAAGGCGGAAAGACGTGTATTTTGTCAGTATATCCATAAAAGGGGGCGCGCCAGAGGGTGTGGTTTGTAGCCTTGTCATGGATATTTAGCGGGAAGATACGCCACCTAGTGCGCATAATAAGTATTTTGTCGAAGGTTTAGAAATCTCGTAAATTGTTTACATTTTCCAGTTTATCTGGCTGTCACCTTGTAAATATTTACCTGAAAACAAACGTGAAAATATAGACATTACAATATTGCATCTAAACATCATATGGGATATGTATGAATGAAAATATAAAAACAGGCAGTATATGTGCCAGCCGTAAAACTGTAAGGACCCAGCCGTATAAATTGAACGCACCCTCGTTCTTAAGGCCTCTTTCCAGTCCAGACGCTTCCTTGGTTGGTGTAGGACTATGAGAAAAAGATGAAGAGACTCGTTACAGTTATGTCGGGAAAAGCGCAACCCAGATGGGTCGGCTATGCGTGGTATAAATACGACGAGTGTGGCTGAGAGGTTGCACTAGTCCCAAGAAGTTTGCAAGGTAAATTGACCAACTAATTATCTAACGGTACTTTACCTACCTAGCACCAACACCATGTGCGTTTGCATGGCAGACGTGCAAAGTTGGCAAAACAATTTTGCTTGCCTAATTCAAACCAGTGCAATCCAGTATATAGATACACGACTACGTGTGGTGCTTGTTCAATTTAATTGGGATTACATTAACAAAACAATACCCCCTTTCTCTTCCAGATTGAATCGTCAAACCTTAAAATCCATAAAGAAAGCTATGGGGATTGACGTGTAATCAAGGTGAGTGTTGGCTAACACGAATAATGAAATGTGCCTGGAGATTGAAGTGTGTGTGATGATTTACTAGACTAGAGTCTCTGATTTACAGTGATGTTCTTTCACAGTGCACTGACTCACACTTCCCTCTGTATAACTACTTATTGAGTTTAAAGAGAATGGAACTAACGTAATACGTTTGTTTGTCTCAGGAAAATGGACGGGAGTTTCAAGCAGTGGTCTGTCATTTGATGGTGAGTTTGCAACATGTGGAGGAAGACAATTGAAAAGTCCGATCCATTATATGCGTACCACCCGTTTATTTTTATTTAACTAGGCGAGTCGGTTAAGAACAAATTCTTATTTACAATGACATCCTACCTACAGGGTCAGACCCTGGAGAAAATTAGGGTTAAGTTCCTTACTCAAGGACACATCGACAAGTTTTTCACCTTGTCGGCTCGGGTATTCGGACCAGTGACCTTTCGTTTACTGGCCGCCCTAAATGCAATACCCGTAAAGGTTGTCATTCTCATTAAATGTTGAATGCCAGAAAGGCCACATTTCGCATATTTGTATTTATTATGGATCCCCCTTCCTGGGGTCCAGCGAAATGTACGTTTCTTAAGTAAATTTATAAACATTACAATACATTTAACAGATTTCACAACAGTATGGCCTACTCTACCATAGTCCGTGTGTATGTTCCTTGTTAGTCTAGAAAATAATTAGACTCAAAATGTTTGATGGATACCATCTGTTGCAAGGCTCTTACACCTTGATGTGAAATTGTACTTGCTCACCATTAAACTAGTCTTTGTTGAGGTTTAGTGACTCCATGCTTCAGTACTAGTGGCTCAGTCAATGCCCTAAATTGTAGCTAAATGTGTTATATTTTTGCTTGTCAGTGATGTTTACCACAGTAATGTATTTGAGTTTAACGACCATGAGAATACCTTACATGCACTACCATCTGAGACATAAAGCAACCTTGTTGAATCATTTGAACCTCAGGTTGTGGCACATCGTATGACTTGCTGTTTCTCTTGCCTTCCCAGGTTATGCTGCTTGATGGCAAAGCAAGTTCTGCTGGGTGAGTAAAATTTATTTAGATCCATTAATACTGATCATTGTCCCGTCCAAGGACTTCATTTAACTTGACGTTTGTAATTAGACTTTGATGTTGACCTAGCTGTTAATGCTGTCGGTGATGCTGCTTAACCTACATTGCTTGAGTAACTACTTTGATAATTCACATTACCATCTGAGACAGTGGATATTATATAGTGGGCCTGTGTACTTGTCCATGTTTCCATATGTAATCATGATTTCTCTGCGTTCAGACCACAAGGTGGTAGTTGAGGAGGGATCCACATCTTTGAAGACTTTTACTGCAACCTGTAAGTATTTGCCGTATTGTTTGGTTGACCTTTTTTGGTGCAGTTAATGTTTTAAGCGATAATGCCTATAGCGTCGCTTCCTGACTTAAACTGATGCTTTCTCACAGCGCACTGAGACGCTGTTAAGAGTAGCCAAATCAAGTAGTCTTGAGTAAGAATACATTGCATACATCTCTCATTTTAAAATGTCTGACATCAGTGGTCTGCATTTATGATGAGTTGTTTATTCTGGAGGAATACAAAGTCATGGCTGTTATATCCATCTGTATGTAATAATGACTTCCTAGACTCGAGTCGTTGAATACAAGATTAACTTCAGTGCTCTTAAAATGCATATCCGGTATAATTCCATGCAGAAAGTTCAAGCGACTGACTTAAGGCCCATAATGGTTCCATTTGGGACACAGGCTCCTTTGAGAACTCAGCCAGTGGGATGTTGGTGTGAAATTAACATTTACTACAGTTGCTGACTGAAGCATGATAATTTCACAGTGCACTGACCACATTTTGTTTGGCTTAATTGTAATTTGCTTGATAATGGGTATTGATTGTTTTTTTTAATTACTTAAGGTTGGCAGTGTTGCTGCATTCCCCTCCCAGACTGCAGATAACACCAGGATCTCTTGTGGACATTGAAAGGTCAGCACAAAAAGGCAGTTGTTTCCTTGCTGTTTTGGAGCCATGCTGTCTTTTGTTGAGTGGACTAGATGAACATCTCTGATTACCATGAAGCTGTTTCACAATGCACTGACTCAACATTGCAATGTGTTTGTCATAAGTTGTTGCTAAATCATGATATGTGGTTGTAACTGACATTTTTTTTAATCTTTTTAGGATTTGAGGATCTTAAACGATGGGAGATTATTCTTCAGTTGCTAAATGAAATGCTTCATATAAGCATTTTGTTGATTGGACTCAACTTTGCTGTATCCTGTGTATGACCACTTTAGATTTGATTAACCAAAGTTGCCAGGGCAACAATCAAGTTTTGTTGGTGATATGCCTTGACATGTCCCTGGACTCTCCTACCAGAGGTTTCTAAAGTAAAACACTTTGACAACTGTTGATGTAAAAAGGACTATATAAATGCAATTTGAAGTCCATTGCAACTATTCAAGTAATTTGTACTTGATAAGTGTTTGAATAAAAAAAAAAAATAATAATAATCTTTGTACTGTGTTTATTGGCTTGCTGTAGAGGGGGCTTGTAAATGGTTTAGTGTGATATCTAACACACAACTGTAGGTTTCATAAGGCTGCCCCTGTGAGGTTACTAACCAACACACTCACTCCTTCAATGTATAAGTTGCACGTGACTACTAGATGAATCCTACATTTTTTACGTAGTTGCAAGTTTGCTGGTTTATACATTGTGTAACTTAACATAAATGTCATCCGCTGAGGCAGGGATCTTCAACTGGGGGTCCCCAAAAATTATAAATGTTCATCAAAATTTATGGGGGACTTTTTTTGGGTGGGGGAGAATATTGAATAAATTCCAACCATTAATAGGCAAATATGCTTAAAAAAAATACAATTCCCATGATACTACGGGCGATTGCCCCATACACTACCCACCACTGCGACCTGTATGCTCTCGTTGGCTGGCCTTCATTATATATTCGTCGCCAAACCCACTGGCTCCAGGTCATCTATAAGTCTTTATTAGGTAAATCCCCGCCCTATCTCAGCTCACTGGTCACTATAGCAACACCCACCCGTAGCATGCGCTCCAGCAGGTATATCTCACTGGTCACCTCCAAAGCCAACACCTCCTTTGGTCGCCATTCCTTCCAGTTTGCTGCTGCCAATGACTGGAACGAATTGCAAAAATCATTGAAGCTAGAGGTTCCTATCTCCCTCAATAACTTTAAGCATCAGTTGTCAAAGCTGCTTATCGATCACTGCACCTGTATATAGCCCTTCTGTAAATAGCCCACACTACTACCTCATCCCCATATTTATTTTGTTTATTTTCACTAATCTTGCACTCCAGTATCTCTATTTGCACATCATAATTTGCACACTTTTCATTCCTGTGTTAATAATGATAATTCTGTAATTTATGTCACCACTATAGTCTATTTATTGTTCTACCTCTTAACCTTACTGCATTTTTGCACTACATTTTGCACTCTGTATATAGATTTTTCTATTGTGTTTTTGACTGTTTGTTTAATGTGTAACTCTGTGTTATTTGTCACACTGCTTTGCTTTGTCTTGGCCTTGGCCAGGTCGCAGTTGCAAATGAGAACTTGTTCTCAACCGACCTACCTGGTTAAATAAAGGTGAAATAAAATAAATAAAAATTGCCAAACGCCTTTAAAAAGAAAAAAGGCGTTGCTTATTTTACCCGCCAATAAATAAAAAGCTGGAAAGCAAATACTCTACTACTAAATTAGGTTACAACAATGGATCGCTTTAACAAAAGGCCTATTGCTCTGATGGGTACTTTATTGATCCCCCGGGGGGGAAATTTCATTGTCAAGCAGCTTCAACAAAACACAGGGCAGGTGCAAAATGCCACAACGAAAGTACACAAGACAGATACCCGGTACATGATACATAGAGCGGCAGTATGAACAAGTATAGAAATACAAGATATCTGGAGTGCAAAAAAAAAAGCTATAAAAAGACATTGCATAGTATGGGTGATTGGCTGAATATGTACACTATACATTGTTGGATGGTTAACTATACTATACAGGTCGATGGCAGAGAAATACTTCAGTAGCTAAAAATGCGTATGATATGAGCGAGGGTAATAATAGTTTACTTAATAGACAGACTGGGTAAATGAACAGGTAAGTGAAAATGTTGCATGGTTAAATTAGCTGTACAGTTAAGTATAGTTATATTTACAGATAAGTGAATACTTGCATGGTTACACAAACTGTACAGGTAAATGACAGGAAGAGAGACTTTAATAGCTAAATGTGTGTATGATATCATTTGGGGTAATAATAGTAATTCCCTTAAAATACAGTCCTTAGTGCGCAAACTTTATTTACAGACAACTGCACATTCGATATACTAAAAGCAATGAGAAAAGGTGCAATTGACAAGATACTAATATGCATTCCTGAGTGAATGCCTACGTAAGTTAGGTCCAAGAATTACTAGCAATATTGCACGTGATATGATATAACTGAACCCTAAAGTTACTAATTCCACCTCGTCCGAGGCCAAACTATAGTGTCACTGCTCCACCTGCCCCAGCGGGAAAGGGTAAGCGTAAGAAGTCTCGAAAACATTCAGAAACCTACATAAAGTTTGGATTTAACGTCAAAGAAAGCGAAGGAATTGAATTGCCGATGTGTAATTTGTGCAGAAACACTCCAATGAAGGCATGAAGCCATCAATGCTGCAACGACACTTGGAGACTAATCATGGCCACTTGAAAGATAAACCGCTGGAATATTTTCAGACTTGTCTGCAGTCACTCCAAGGCCAACAGACGATGAGGATATCAGCGAAAATTAGAGAGCTCGCTTTGAAAGCCATCAAGTTGCTCGTCGCATCGCTCAATGTAAAAAAAAAAAAAAAAAAAAACACAATTGCGAAAGATTTGATATTGCCCGCGGCCAGTGATCTGTTCAAGACCATGTTTGGTAATGATGAATATGCCGAAAAACATGACTATCCCGTTATCAGACACAACTGAAATCGGCGAAAAATGGACTGATGGCGCTTATCAAAAAAGTTGCCCCAAAAGTTGTGGATTTACTGCATGTTACACAATCTCTCTCTGCCAAAGAAATGAGTGCTGACTTTGCTCACGTTATGGACACTTGTGAAGAGTGCCTTGCAAACGCGCTTCTTTGCTGCGCTCTGCGACGCTACCATTCCGAGATCAGATGGCTTTCTCGTGGATCAGTATTGGCGATCACTAAGGTAGGCCTATGTGTCATCCATAAGGTAAATAAACCCATATGTAAACCTCATCAATAATAATAATAAAAATAAAAAAAGTTTTATCAAGCATAAACATAATAATTGAGTATATAAATAGGTTAAAAAGGAATTACAATTATTTTATTATATGGCCAATAATAAAACCCAATAATAGTTATGTATAACTGAGTACAAAATAGGTTAAAAGAGGTGATACATATTGTAATGTCCCGAGCTGGGACAAAGGAAGATGGCATGAGACAGAGATTGGTTTGACAGAGAGTTCCTGTGCCCCATACACTGCACGATTCCAGGAACGTCACACTTTATTCAACACCTTCAATTATTAACAATGAACCTAACCTCCGGCCATGCAAGGCTCGGTGACCGTATGCACTCTAACATTCCTCCCTGCCCCCATACCTGAGCTAAGGCAACTTAAGGAAACATAAACACATAACACAACCAGTAGAACCCCATATCAGGTCGTTATGTTAGTCAGTTACTGTTAGTGTATGGTTAGCAACAACTTTTATTTTTTTTTATCTAGGGGTCCCTGTTCTATTTCTCTATCGGCCAAGGGGTCCCTGTGCTGAAATGGTTGAAGACCCCTGCACTAAGGTATGTACAGAAATGAGATTACACCGGATATGTAAATGTGAAGCATCCGGTTGGCGGTTTCACTCACTACCAAATTTGGTGATTGGGGAAGCCCCGTGGGAGAAGATGGATCAAGGTGGATTTTGACCGACATTCTGCTAATTTTCTCATCAGTGAAACATTTGCTCTCCATACGATTCTAATTTCCAAAACTAGAATCTGTAACCAACAGTGGACTACGTTTTGTAGACTTCAACCCTTTGCCAAAAGTAAAAAAAAAAAAGGTATTGCGCAGATCAGGCGTTTCTAAATGGAGATGTGCTAGAACGCTGGTGCTTGAGAACGACAGGCTGGTTTATCTCGGGTTAGTTGTACATCTTTGGGATAGTCGCTTTGGGTTTCGCTCGGAAGTATGCCAGCTGTTTCCGCTTCCAGGTGCGTTCTATTGTATGCTAACTAGTTAGCGGCTTCAATTATTATGCATGTAATCTGAGTTGGCAGTTTGTTTTGGAATAGACATCGAGCTAATGTATGGACACCGTTTGTAAAACATGCCAGTCGGTTGAGTGGATCCATCAACGTTTGATACCGTTTCATTACATTTGGGACTCTAAACCTACTTTGCCAAGGAGTTGTTTCTAGCTAGCTACGTGGACGTGGTCGGATCTTCGCTAACTGTCAGGGGACAAGGTGAGTGTTGCTTTACCAACTGGTGATGCGAGTAACACTTAATTTAACACTACCCTTATCTAGCTAAATGTAACTTTTCATATTAATTTTATTGCAAGATCATCTAGCTGGCAAATGTTAACAAAAATTGTAAGTTATGTACTAAGTTAGCTGGTTAAGTATGTTGTAACAATGAATTGACTCGTATTTTTGTATCTTGCCCCCTCCCAGATCAAGAAGAGGAAGAGACTACACGCAGTTTGATTTGAAGATATACGAATATTTCCTGTTCGTCCTTAGGCTTAGGAACTCCAGAGAAACTCATTGTCAGAGTTTAAGATTGGCTTCCACTAAACGTCTTTACCCTGTAAAGTTAGTTGGACATGTACTTCAGAAAGTACCTGAAAATATTGTAGCCAAGTATATTTATGTATAGGCTATACGATGGACAGTTTTACATGTGTAAAGATTAGAGATTCAATTTAAGCTATTTGTATTACTCGGCTGTCTTTTGGTATGGTTCATATGTTTGAATGACACTGTTTTAAGAGCAATATTGGCTAAAGTGAAAATCTATTTGGGGAAGATAGTACCTCACATTGGAATTTTGCCTTGGGCGTTGGTGTTGCGCTTTGTAGGGACCGTATTGTTGGTTTCGATATAACATTGAACACACCTACAGGTCTTTCATGTCCTGAGTTGCACACCCTCTTATAATTGCTTATATATAATGGCAAGGAATGAGTTAGTTTGACTCATCTAATGCACTATACTCTAACAAAACCTTAGAGCTGACAGAGATCATATAGGAAGTTTAACCCATTATTACACTCTTCACAAGTTCTTTAGTCTAAAATCCAGACAGAATTAAGAGCACTAAACTAAGGGAGCTGACATGACAGCTGTAGTAGGAAAAGTCTGGGGTTGGGTGCGCCCAGCTGTCTCCTACCGGCCCTGGGGCAGCAAAGTAGCACCTGACAAAACCATGAGGGACGAGGGGCAGACGAGAGGCAGCTGGGGCTTGGGAGGGTTAAAAACCTGGGTTTGGGGAGCCGGACAGAAAAGGAAAACAAGTGACCAAACAACATTGATTGATGAGTACTGGGAAGCAAGTGAGGAGGAAATCCAGTCCATGGAAATTGAAGATCTGGGTGTGGGCCAGCAGGTGGCTGTGGAGAAAGCAGAACATGGTGGCTCCAGATGGTGGAATAAGGTTATGCCGTCCTCAGACTTCCTCTGGCAGAGAGCAGCTAAACCTGGTGGGCTCAAGCAGAGGAAATGTGTCGGTGGAGGATGGGACTCTGACAACGATGGGGAGTATTCTGACTATGGAACCCCTCCACCATCTCCCACACCTACCTCCTCAGCCTTCCGGTTCTTTGCACATGCCTGGAATGGGGTGATTGTTCCGGAACACTATGAGATCTGCTTCAACCTCCTTCGTCACCTGTTTGACCTGTTCGTGGTGGGCTTCCTGTGGACTGTTTCCCCCCCTACCAAGTTGGTCCTGGAGGTGCTAGGGATCCAAGGAGGACTGAAGTTGTGGCTCCATGGAATGGCCATGTTTTTCGTCTCCACTGTTGGAATGGCAGGACTGCTCTGGTTGGTCCAGGAGTATCTTCCACAGTTTGCTCTGGTGTACGGCATCGTGCAAGCACTGGTCATCTCTGTCAGCGTCCGGCAGAGTGTGATCTTAGGAGGGGAGGATGAAGTGGAGGAAGAGAAAGGGGAAGATGAGGTGGAAGTTGAGAAGGAGGAGGAAGTGGGAGACGATGGGGAAGTTACAGATGTACCTGACGACAAAATAATACATCAAAGGAAAGATGATTCTTGAATGAAAGTTTGTTTTGGTTAGTTCTTTCAGTCTCTTCTCCCTCTGTTTGATTTTCTGGTCTTTCTCACTGTCCTGATCTGCTCAGTTTTCAAACTGTACTATAGGTTTGGAATGAATGTCAAGTGCGAGGGTTAGTTAACGAAATGCAAAAGTATTGTGCTTTTAGTGTAAGTGCCTTGCTCAAGGGCACATATCACCTAGTCTGCTCGGGGATCGAAACCAGCGATCTTTTCGTTACTGGCCCAAAGCTCTTAACCGCTAGGCTACAGCCTGCCACAAGCCACGCTGCTTGGAGCTAATTTAATATACAGCCCACCACAAGCCACTCTGCTTGGAGCTATTTTAATATATAGCCCACCACAAGCCACTCTGCTTGGAGCTATTTTATTATACAGCCTGCCACAAGCCACGCTGCTTGGAGCTATTCTATTCTTGCAACCAGAGAAAAGAAACTCCAAATTGTGTGAAACCAGCTTGAACTAATGACATATCTAACTCTTTTTTTTTGGGAAATACATGTCATTACAGTTTACATAGAGAGCAGTGATGTAGGAAGACAGGATGGGATTGTATTTGCCTGAAGGGGTGCTGCTATAACAGCCACACAACAGCATGCCCACTTGAGTAAAGGGAGGGTTATGTCCTTATAATAGGGTCTTATTCATAAGTGTACTTTTGCTACGGAAAAGAAAACAAGCGTTTATTTTTGGGCAAGTTCAGTTCCCTGCCTAATTCAGTCCGTTTTCTTCCGTTTGCTGCCTAGTGAATAAAACCCAGACCTTTAGAGCTGACAGTTAAATGTTTCAGTTGTTTTCATCTCCTGTTTTTGTCCTGCTGTTGTCATCCTAATGACCTTCCCATATCATTTTGTCATGGTTAACTTTAGGCTATTTTAAAGCATTTGAAACACAAACTGTTTACTGATCATTAGCTTTTTTTCCACAGGGAATCCTGTAAAATGGTTTGAGGGAAGAGGGATGGCAGGGACTGAGGAGTTCTGCTTTGAGAGCCAATCAATGCAAAGACAGTCAACTGAAGAGAGCTGAGCCCAGCTGACAGAGGGAGAGGCTGGAGGCCTTTAAACTACATTTCACCTCACTACTGTGATATTCAGTGGAGCTGACGCAATGCACATCAACTACAATCTTGGTCATATAGGCCCAGTGATAATGCTGTTGTCATCTCTCAGTTCTATTGTTCTGCCTTTCAGTATCAGAGTTCAGTTTCCCTCCCCTTAAGTACTTTTCTTTGCTACTCACATTCATACAATGTTTTATTAGACGTGGCAAGATAGATTATTTTGTTTTGTTCAGATTATCTTTTGAATATCTACTCTACAGATACCAGCACCTTTTTAATAGTATTCTTTCATAGCTTGATGTTTGTTTTTGGAAATAAGGTTTATTTGCCTTCTATGTTAATGTCCTGTGCCATAATACTGCATTTGTGGTAGTTTAACTTTATAAGTATGCCTTAGTATGTCTTTCTCCATGATAATCATATTGTTAATAGCATTGTAAGTACACTACAAATTGAACACATTTATATATGTCTTGTCATATTTACGGTTCCTGTTTGAAAGGTAGCTTACAGACGTACAGATCAGAAACATTCAACAGTAACCTTTTTGAAAGAAAATGTGTTATATGAAACTTGGTCTTACAATTGTCTAGTAGCAAGTTTTGCACAATCCCATACAAACCAACAATGAAACTCAGGAACACTAAATTCTACCTGCAAGATTTTCTTCTCTCAGCATGTGCCACAAGCTACAGTATGCATGCGTACAAGGGTTTTTACCCAGTGCTCCTGTATTATGAAAGCTTTGAAGAGCGTTTCTAGTTTCTACAACGGCCTTTCAGATATTTTTGTTTCGTAGCAAAACAGATACAGCTTTCACAACTGCACAGTGATGCGGAAAGATATATGATACCCTCATTGTGTACTGATAATGGGACCTGTAAACAGTGATACCATAACTGCAATTCCTCTGCCTTTTATCTTGTGTTTTGACTTGCTACTCCATGTGTTGATTATAAAGAAAGATGTTTTGTAATGAGAATGTGCAATGCCCCAGACAAGTGCTGGATCACTGTCAAAAATAACACTAGAATCTGATTATAAAAAATAATAAGGCTACAAAACAATCACATGAAAACCCACCATGGCCTTGTTCAGTAGCCATACATTGATCAATTTTGCAGATAGAAATGCCATACTGTGTGTTTATTCTCAAAGGCACCCTATTACCTATGTAGCCCTATGGACCCTGGTCAAAAGTAGTGCACTATGTAGGGAATTGGGTGCCATTTGGGACGCCCCAGGCCATGTGTTAGGTATGGGGAACTCTTGTCAATAGGATTCATACTTTTGGCAATAGGACAGAGAAAGACGAGAATAACCTCACTGATGCCATCAGAGCAGGTCCCTAAATGTGACCTGATCGTTTTACTTATTTTTACTAGTCTCCATGGCCACCAACCACTAATTCAGCCTTCCTCTGTGTTGACCTACTTTGTGAACTACAGTGAGATGAGGTAACTAAGGTAGAGTACTGAACTATGTTATAGGTGGGGTTGAAGGGAGATCCAGGGGTTTATTCATTAGTGCACACCGTAGCAAAACATTGTGCAACAGAAATTAGTTCTGGTAGTGTCCACCTTTTGGCCTCTTTGCTTACGTTTGGTTCCTAGTGAATACAACCCTGGCCTGAACTATCTCAGTATTGTTGGAGAGATTGTTGGGAGATGGGAGGTCCAGAACTAATATAATAATAATAAAGAATCTTTCTTTGTGCTAACACACACATACGTCTCAAGTTCAACTCATGTAACACACTTGGTTGGACAAAGTAATTTAATATTTTATTCACATTAAATCTGCTCTCTCATGATGGATTTTATGTACAGAAAGGTGCTTTACCAGTACAGGAACATTGTATGTGTGTATCTGTTATAGAAAATGGTGACTGTGGTGAAATTGTGTGTAATCCTTTATACATAGGGTATGTTGTCACATATCAAGCACAGTTTAAGTAGTAGTATGGTGTTTGGAACCACAAAGAATGAAGACACTGGCCTTTTCTCAATTGCATACTCCTCATGTCCTCTCTCCTCAAAACCCATTTGATGAGAATGCCAGAGGTTCCACCCCTCTGACCATCTCCTCCGATTGGGTTATAAGAAGGAAAGAGGATGTAAGGAGAATGCAATTGGGAAACGAACAGGGACATTTGGTCAGTTGAGACACTCCTGAACACAGCTTGGGCCAGCAATTCAACATGCATCTTCTCCCTACCCATTCAAATACTATCTTTCTCCCATAGCTTTAATTGAACTGCCTGATCTGGACTATAGTATACCACATCTTGTCCTACTTTGTGTTCAGTGTAGTACAGAAAGCACACAGCAACACCAAATAAATGTAATTTATCTCCTCTCATTGAAACAAAAATGATCTGCCAAACACAGCAGATGAAGCGCAATAGGTACAATGCAAATATAAATGATGCAAAGCCTATGATTTAAAATGCCAACTTTCTTTTCATAACCAACCAGCATGCAGCTGAAGTTAGTGCCAATGTTTCCCTGGTGCATTCCTTCTCAGAGGGGAGAATGAATTAAATGAGTGCCCCAAAAAAGGATGTACAGTGAGCAACAAAAGTATAGGTATAGTGACACAACTGTTGATTTGGCTCTGTACTCCAGCCCTTTGGATTTTAAATGATGCAATGACTGAGGTTAAAGTGCAGACTGTCAGCTTTAACTTGAGGGTTACAGACACACAAATATCATACCCCCAAGACACACTAACCTCTCACCATTACAATAATGGGAGGTTTGATATGTGTCTATCTTTCTCACGCATTATTCACAATTCATTTATGATTATCCAAATTAATGTAGAAGTGTTTAGAAACATTCTATTTTTATTTACAATAAAAGTGACTCCAAAATGACACCATACATTATTTTACCATTCATTTATTGTGGCCACAAAATAATCTGAAACAACCAAACAGCAAATGAATCCAACAGATGTGTAGAGTCACAAGCTTGATGTAATCATTGCGTGGTTGGAATATGGGACAAAATACTTCACTTTATACTACTTTAATACACTTAAGTGAATATGTCCCAATATGGTTGGTCCCCTAAAATGGAGGGACTATGTACAAAAAGTGCTGTAATTTCTAAACGGTTCAGCCGATATGGAAGAAAACAACCTGCTGGAGTGGAGCCAAAACAACAACAAAATGCACCACTGTCCCAATACTTGAGTAGCTCACTGTATATAATTTGTTGCATATGCATGGCTTAATTTTTTTCTGATTCTTGGTATGTTGACATTCTCTCACCTCAACCTCATAAATACAAAAGAACATATCCTTTCAACATCATCTCAGAATTTAAGGCAATCTGCCACCATTATATTCATATTTGAAGTGCTGAGACTAATGTACTCAACACTTCTGAGGATTGTAAAGGGTGGGGAAAGGTTTGTGTATCAACATATTTTCACCACTCAACTAAAAGGTGTTAAGTAATGTCAGCACAGTTGCGTGAAAAAAAGAAAAACAAGACTAGCTTTTCCTTAGTGTCCTAAATACTCCCCTAAACTTCTTTAATGTTACCAATAGACTACGGTTTGTGTGAACAACATTGTGTCCATAAAATAAGTGTTTGCTGTTTAAGTATTCACGGAGGCCTTTATAAAACCATTACTTTGAAGTAGAGATAAAAGTTAAGTCCTAAATGGCAGCCTCTTCCCTATAAAGTGCAATACTTTTTTATAGGAAATAGAGCAAAGCTCTCCAACCCGGTTCCTGGAGAGCTACCCTCCTGTAGGGTTTCACTCCAACCCGGTTCCTGGAGAGCTACCCTCCTGTAGGCTTTCACTCCAACCCTGTTCCTGGAGAGCTACCCCCCTGTAGGGTTTCACTCAACCCTGTTCCTGGAGAGCTACCCTCCTGTAGGGTTTCACTCCAACCCTGTTCCTGGAGAGCTACCCTCCTGTAGGGTTTCACTCAACCCTGTTCCTGGAGAGCTACCCTCCTGTAGGGTTTCACTCAACCCTGTTCCTGGAGAGCTACCCTCCTGTAGGGTTTCACTCAACCCTGTTCCTGGAGAGCTACCCTCCTGTAGGCTTTCACTCCAACCCTGTTCCTGGAGAGCTACCCTCCTGTAGGGTTTCACTCAACCCTGTTCCTGGAGAGCTACCCTCCTGTAGGGTTTCACTCAACCCTGTTCCTGGAGAGCTACCCTCCTGTAGGGTTTCACTCAACCCTGTTCCTGGAGAGCTACCCTCCTGTAGGGTTTCACTCCAACCCTGTTCCTGGAGAGCTACCCTCCTGTAGGGTTTCACTCCAACCCTGTTCCTGGAGAGCGACCGTCCTGTAGGCTTTCACTCCAACCCTGTTCCTGGAGAGCTACCCTCCTGTAGGGTTTCACTCCAACCCGTTGTAAGTAACCTGATTCAGTTTATCAACAAGCTAATTATTAGAATCAGGTGTGCTAGATTGGGGTTGGTACAAAAACCTACAAGATGGTAGCTCTCCAGGAACAGAGTTGGAAAGCCCTGGATAGGATGTAATTTGGGACTCACACCCTAGTGGTAGTCTGGGTGCCAGACAATGTTACATCATCTTTTCAAATCCTTGTTTTTTATTGTATTTAAACCTTTATTTAACTAGGCAAGTCAGTTAAGAACAAATTCTTATTTACAATGACGGCCTACTGGTGAACAGTGGGTTAACTGCCTTGTTCAGGGGCAGAACAGCAGATTTTTACCTTGTCAGCTCTGGGATTCGTTTCAGCAACCTTTCGGTTACAGGTCTGACACTCCAACTACAAGGCTACCCGCAGCCCCAATTAACAGACTGTCTGGCACACAGGCTAAGATACGGCAACAAAATTAAGTATTTTCATAAATAAATAAGGGAAAGTATTATTTATAAAGAGTAAAATGATTGTGCTATATACAGTGAACTCCCAACAGCACCACTTCCTTCTCAAACAGGATGTCTTTTAATTTTTTCTCCCCCCTCTCCTAATCTTTATCCCTCTTCTTTTTCCTCCCAGTACTGCAGTGACTGCGTGTGTGCGTGTGTAGCAGTATGTGTCGTTGTCATGGACAGAAGAACCCCCAGGCTCTATTCCTTCCTCAGCACCACTCCTAATCATTAGTGGGTGTGTGATCCCCCAGAACTGGGAGGCACCATACTCCCCCCACCCCCCCCCTCTGTGTCCATGCCTGCCGTCTTTCCCATGTCCTAGAATGCAGTGTGCACTTCCACAGCCCTCGTCATCTCCCTCGCTTTCAGAGGAGGATTCTCCGAACTGTTTGGGTTTCTCGTAGACGCAGCAACCTGTGAAGGTGTCAGAAATACTCAAGTCATCAATAATACCTACAATTGTATGCATATATTTTAGAGAGCGAGAGAACAGAAGTGCATCTTAACAGTCAGAAACAAAGGGAGGTGTGAAATAAAAACTCACACTTGGAGGACCTCCTTCCCAGATGCTCGTTGTCCACTGTGTCGCTGGACCACTCCACCTTCTTGTCAGTCTTCCTCTTCCTCAGCTTGATGGTCAGGCTACGTCCCTCCTGAGAGATACAAACAGGAGACTGTTTAAGCTTCACCTTCATACAGGCATTGGGTGTTTATCTTGTCAATGAGGTCATGTGGACAGTAAACATCATATTTGCTAGTTAGTTGATGGGCTGGTACAGCTGGCAATGTACTACACTTGACAGCTAGGATCAAATAATTTCACCATTATTGTATGAGCTAGTTAATTAGGGGTAATCCGATGGTAACGGAATTACGCTGAGACTCAGATTTGTTCCTTTTGAAATGTATACCAAACAAAAATAATTGATTTCAAAGTTACCTCTATGGACAATTACTATTTTGAACAATTTACACAGAACATTTACAAAAATAATTTACAGGAAGAACTGTGCAGATACAAATGTTGGCAACATAAAACCAGAGCAAGGAAGCTATAAACGTCATTCTGCCAGGTACCAAACTTTGCATCTGCAGTTTTTCCAGTAAATATTGTATTTATTTACTGTGTAAAATTGTTCAAAGTAGTCATTTGGCATAAAGTTGTATGGCTTGTACATTTTGAAATCAATGGCTTTTGTTTGGCATACATTTTAAAGTGGACAAAACTATTTCGGTCTTCCTGCGTAATTCCGCGTTACCATGGAATTGCCGGCGTTTATCTAATGGATGGCTTTTAGCTAATGTAAATAGGTAGCCAGCTAGTTTTCGCCAATCTCTGCATACATATTGGACTCGATTCCAAAACAGTCTATTCGTTATCTTCCTTTAGCTAATTATTTCGGTGTCTATAGCTAGCTTACCTGCTGGGGCGGTGGCGGTGTTTCAACCTGAATGGTCTCCGTTACCGTCTCGTTAGCGGTACCTGGCGCCTCCGCCATCCTGATTATCTCCGTTTTGCGGATTTGAGCTCGCGCCAGCCGTCAAACAGGAAAAATGTCAACTAACGTTAACGTTATTTTAGGAACAACCACCACTCTGTTTCTTAAACGCTAAACAGACTCGTTGTCGTTGGATGTTCGGCGAGAAGCTGTATGAGAGAGTTCCTAAATTAAACTGTACGGTCTTTGGCTGTATTCCTAGACGGACCACTTCCGGTAGCTACGCGCAAAAATGTGTTCGACGGAAACATCGATTGTGGTAGCTGTAGCTAGCTAGCTATTTATGACACGAAAATAATTATCAATTAAAAACGGTTTAGTGTATTTCTACATAAGTGATAATGTTTTTGAAAAGGTGTCAACCTGTAATGAATATAGTGAACACAAATAAATTAATATTCCGTTAGGTCGTAGTTGAAAGGTCACACATACCAATCAGGCACAGATGCGCGCGACATAGCCTAGATTTACGTTTTTATTACTTATTGACAACATCACTTTTGGGAGTTATCATATGCGTAGAAGATGTTTTGATTATTGCTTGAACAGTCGCTAAGATTATATTTGATTGTGATCTTTGCTGAATAATTATTTTGGATGCAGCAGTTGTTAGCTAGAATGCTAACGCTCATTGATATAGGCTGTAGCAACATCTAGCCAAAGAGCCATTTTGCTGGTTGGAAGTTTAAGCGTTTAAAACAAAAAACAAAAAAGTATATGGCAGTTGATTTGCTAGAATGACACCAACATTATATTAAGCAGGACATCCATACGAGCCTTAAAATCCAATGATAATCCAAAAATAATGTGAAATGCACTCATAAGCAACATGTAAATAGAGGTTTTTGCTGGCGTTCTATATGAACTGACCGCATCGCCTTCGTGCGGCAATGTTTGTAAGGCAATGTTTGTAAACACAGAAATCTATATTTAAGCAATAACGCTTCGAACACACCGACTTCATAATTGCGCAAAATAGTATGCAGCATCATCTAGATATGTGTGCAACAAAAGTTCAACATTCACCTTCTGCTACCATTTTTGTCAACCCGTTTTACACATACAGTTTGATGCATACGTTCGATAAGTCCAACATATGCACCACACTGAATGTACTGCAACTTCCTCTGCAACGCAGTGCTGCAAGGCAGACGCAGCGTTCCATTGGAAAGGAATGTACTTCTGGTGTACCAAAACGCATAGCACAGTTGGTGTGTTTGAAGCATAAGGCAAAAGGGTGTGTGGTATATGGCCAATATACCACGGCTAAGGGCTGTTCTTAAGCACAACGCATTGCAGAGTGCCTGGATACAGCCGTGGTATATTGGCCATATATCACAAACCCCCAAGGTGCCTTATTGCTTTTATAAACTGGTTACTTAAGTAATTAGAGCAGTACAAATAAATGTTTTGTCATGTTTTGGGGCGGCAGGTAGCCTAGTGGTTAGAGTGTTGGGCCCGTAACTGAAAGGTTGCTGGATCGAATCCCCGAGCTGACAAGGTAAAAATCTGTCGTTCTGCCCCTGAACAAGGCAGTTAACCCACTGTTCCTAGGCTGTCATTGTAAATAAGAATGTGTTCTTAACTGACTTGCCTAGTAAAATAAAGGTAAAATAAAAATAAATACCCATGGTATACGGTTTCATATACCACAGCTGATGTAATTTTCTAGAATTTTCCAAGTTGTTTAATGGCACAGTCAACTTAGTGTATGTGAACTTCTGACACACTGGAATTGTGATTATAGTGAATTATAAGTGAAATAATCTGTCTGTAAACAATTGTTGGAAGAATTACTTTTGTCATGCACAAAGTAGATGTCCTAACCGACTTGCCAAATCTATAGTTTGTTAACATGAAAATAGTGGAGTGGTTGAAAAATGAGTTTAATGACGTCAACCTAAATGTATGTAAACCTCTGACTTCAACTGTATGTTTACGTTTCCAAAGCAAGTGAAATAGATGACAAAAAAATTAACAGTGAACATTACACTCACAAAATGTCCAAAGGAATAGAGACGTTTAAAATATAATATTATGTCTATATACAGTGTTGTAACGATGTACAAATAGTTACAAAAGGGAAAATAAATAAACATGGGTTGTATTTACCAGCTCACGACCACACTGACCTCCTGCTTTCCTAGATGCACTGTCTTCCTCGCTTCACTGTGATTGGAGGAGATGGTACAATGACCCCTCTCTGTGGCCGATAGTTGGAGGTACACTATCTTATCCAGACGTGGATGTTGTCTCTCTGGCAGTTGTCTAATAGCTGAGATGTCTAAGACATATCAAATTTTTCAGCCAAACCCAGACGATGCTGAGCCAATTGTGCGCAGCCCTATGGGACTCACAATCACGGCCAGATGTGATACAGCCTGAATTTGAACCAGGGACTGTAGTGACACCTCTTGCATTGAGATGCAGTGCCTTAGACCACTGCGCCACTCAGGAGCCCATAAAATACTCCTCTTCTCAGGGAGTGAAGCGTTTTGATGCCAGAGAACAAGTGTTCGATGCATTAATAGAGGCCATGTCTTGAGAAGGAGAACGGATAAGGCCATGTCTTGAGAAGGAGAACGGATAAGGCCATGTCTTGAGAAGGAGAACGGATAAGGCCATGTCTTGAGAAGGAGAACGGATAAGGCCATGTCTTGAGAAGGAGAACGGATAAGGCCATGTCTTGAGAAGGAGAACGGATAAGGCCATGTTTTGAGAAGGAGAACGCATAAGGCCATGTCTTGAGAAGGAGAACGGATAAGGCCATGTCTTGAGAAGGAGAACAGATAAGGCCATGTCTTGAGAAGGAGAACAGATAAGGCCATGTCTTGATCCATCTGTAGGTAGAGGGAGACACATTCACTGTATCTCTACATCTATACATGTGTCTGTTCCCTCTCTTTAGCCAGAAATGGTGTAAGTCATGTAATGTAGTTCCCTAATAATGTAGTGCTCTATTAATGTAGTTCCCTAATAATGTAGTTCCCTAATAATGTAGTTCCCTATTAATGTAGTGCCTTACTAATGTAGTTCCCTATTAATGTAGTTCCCTAATAATGTACTGCCTTTAATAATGTAGTGCCTTACTAATGTAGTTCCCTAATAATGTATTCCCTAATGTAGTGCCTTTAATAATGTAGTTCCCTAATAATGTAGTGCCTTTAATAATGTAGTGCTTTAATAATGTATTGCCCTAATAATGTAGTTCCCTAATAATGTAGTGCCTTTAATAATGTAGTTCCCTAATAATGTAGTGCCTTTAATAATGTAGTGCCTTTAATAATGTAGTTCCCTAATAATGTAGTTCCCTAATAATGTAGTGCCTTTAATAATGTAGTGCTTTAATAATGTATTGCCCTAATAATGTAGTTCCCTAATAATGTAGTGCCTTTAATAATGTAGTGCTTTAATAATGTATTGCCCTAAAAAAACAAACCCAGATTCTGGGATAAGTTAAATGTTTTCAAGTGAAATGCAGTAGATTTTTTTTATTTTCACAGTGGAAAGTTAATGAATCTCCACATTCATAATTGCTGGCCAAAAGGAATCATATTTGTCAGTTATCCCAGAACCTGGTTTGATTTAGTCAAGCCAATAATCTAATATGTCCACATGAGATGTAGGTTACCTGCTATTCATCAAGAATGCCCACAGGGCACATCTCCTGTAATGTCACATAGAAATTGGATCAGATACCTAATATGAACTGAGTAACTGCAAAACGATCATGTCAGGATCTTGTTTCCCATCCTATTGATGACACCATAGAGCAAAGGCCACACCCAGTTGGTTGCTATGGTAAACCTCTTTTGTCTTCTTCTATCTGCTAAATATTTCTCTTACTCATGTCCTCTTTCCCCCCTCCTGTCTTTCAGCTGCTCTGTGGATGTAATTTAACCTTTGTTGGAGAAGCAGTGGTTTGAGGAGATGGCAGGTCATTTGACTTTCTCTTTGTGTTGTAGTATTTGCGTGTAGGTCACTGGGTATGGGTGCGTCTCAAATGTCACTCTATTCCCAACACTATAGCCCTATGTAGGTCAGAGGTTCTTTTGATAATTTGAGCATGTCATTGAAGAGGATGTATTGCATGGCAATGACTGTCTCCCTCCTCTCTCTCTCTTCCTCCCTCTCTCTCGCTTCTCAATTCAATTATCTCTCACTCTCTCATCTCACTCTCTTGCTCTCTCTCTCGCTCTCCTTCAGGCAGTGGATGTCTGTCAGCCTGTCTTTTAATTTACATTCCAAACTGAACTGTGATCAGTGAACAATAGTGTAACGTGTGATAGATGCAACAACAGGTCTATCTGTTAGTCTTGCTGGACTGGTTGACGTCAGTGCTAAGCAACACCAGGCCCTGACATCTTTATTGTTGTCCCCTGGTTTGATTACACTGATGTCATAAACAAGTCTTGGTTTTAACAATATGCTGTCTGTTTGTTTTCCACATCAGTGATTGGTGCATTTCCAGGCAGCTTTGGTGGGGTCATCAGATTCCAGCCTTTAGAGTGACTGTCCCAAATTCTACTGACACACATTATTTATATTTTTCATTGTAAATAAAGGTTTTATTTAACCTTTATTTAACTAGCAAACCAAAAGATTACTCGATTGAATCCCCAAGGTGAAAAGTCAGTTAAGAACAAATTCTTATTTACAATGACGGCCTACCTACAGGGTCAGCCATAGTAGTACGGCGCCCTTGGAGCAAATTAGGGTTAAGTGCCTTGCTCAAGGACACATCGGCAGGTTTTTCACCTTGGCTTGGGGGCTGGGTCTGGGGCAGGAGTGAGGCGGAGACCAGAGAGTGGGCTGCTGTAAAATATGGAGTGACTGTTGACACCATGACTCAGGGTGACTGACACCCTTACACTGACTCATGATGACTCACCTTAATAAGTATCTCTGTCAGGAGATCTACTTTACTACCATCACATAAACCCATTGAATTGTTTATAACACAACAATGACTCATTAGAGTCCCTATGGTGCCCACATGTCTTTCAGAAAACACAGTTGAAGCCTGTCGTGTTGTTAGAGCATTGATGTTTGTTTGTTTTCCATTTGATCATTCCCTCTCTCAATTCACACTTTCTTTCTCTCTCTTTCGCACTCTTTCTCTCTGAATTCAAAATATGTGTCTCTAATATGGTCATACATTTGGCAGGAAGTTAGGAAGTGCAGCTCAGTTTCCACCTCATTTTGTGGGCAGTGTACACATAGCCTGTCTTCTCTTGAGAGCCAGGTCTGCCTTCGACGGCCTTTCTCACTAGCAAGGCTAAGCTCACTGAGTCTGTACATAGTCAAAGATTTCCTTAATTTTGGGTCAGTCACAGTAGTCAGGTATTCTGCCACTGTGTACTCTCTGTTTAGGGCCATTTGATCTGTTTTCTTGTAAATTATTTCCAATGTGTCAAGTACAGTCGTATGAAAAAGTTTGGGCACCCCTCTGAGGCTGCATAATAATTTACTCTGTCGTCACAGAAAATGATCACTGTGGCATGCCATTCATTTTCTAATAAAAGCTGAGTACTGGGGTATTGTCCAGACAAAGATTTTTAGTGTAGCAATATTAAGTTGTATGAAATTAAATCAGATGTGAAAAATAGGCTATGCAAAAATTTGGGCACCCTTGTCATTCTGTTTATTTGAATACCTGTAACTACTTGGCACTGATTAATTGGAACACACAATTGGTTTGGTGAGCTCATTAAGCCTTGAACTTCATAGACAAGTGCATCCAATCATGAGAAAAGGTATTTAAGGTGGCCAATTGCAAGTTGTTGTTCTCGTTGACTCTCCTCTGAAGAGTGGCAACATGGGGGCCTCAAAACAACTCTCAAATGACCTGAAAACAAAGATTGTTTAACATTATGGTTTAGGGGAAGGCTACAAAAAGCTATCGCAGAGATGTAAGCTGTCAGTGTCCACTTTGAGGAACATAGTGAGGAAATGGAAGACCACAGGCACAGTTCTTGTTAAGGCCAGAAGTGGCAGGCCAAGTAAAATATCGGAGAGGCAAAGGCGAAGGATGGTGAGAACGGTCAAAAACAGCCAACAGACCACCTCCAAAGACCTACAACATCATCTTGCTGCAGATGGTGTCACTGTGCATCGTTCAACAATTCAGCACACTTTGCACAAGGAGAAGCTGTACGGGAGAGTGATTCGGAAGAAGCCTTTTCTGCACACACGCCACAGAGTCGCTTGAGGTATGCAAACGCACATTTGGACAAGCCAGCTTCATTTTGGAATAAGGTGTTGTGGACTGATGAAACAAAGATTGAGTTATTTGGTCATAACAAGGGGCGTTATGCATGGCGGCAAAAGAACACAGCGTTCCAAGAAAAACACTTGCTACCCACAGTAAAATTTGGTGGGGGTTCCATCATGCTGTGGGGCTGTGTGGCCAGTGCCGGTACTGGGAATCTTGTTAAAGTTGAGGGTCGCATGGATTCCACTCAATATCAGCAGATAATAATGTTGAAGAATCAGTCACAAAGTTGAAGTCACGCCGGGGCTGGAAATTTCAACAAGACAACGACCCAAAACACTGCTCAAAATCTACCCGGACATTTATGCAGAGGAACAAGTACAATGTTCTGGAATGGCCATCCCAGTCCCCAGACCTGAATATCATTGAGAATCTGTGGGATGATTTGAAGCGGGCTGTCCATGCTCGGCAACCATCAAACCTAACTGAACTGGAGATGTTTTGTAAGGAGGAATGGTCCAAAATACCTTCATCCAGAATCCAGACACTCATTAGAGGCTATAGGAAGCGTCTAGAGGCTGTTATTTTAGCAAAAGGAGGCTCTACTAAATATTGATGTGATTTTTCTGTTGGGGTGCCCAAATTTATGCACCTGTCTAATTTCGTTTTGATGCATATTGCACGTTTTCTGTTAATCCAATAAACCTAATTTCACTACTGAAATATTACTGTGTCCATCAGTTATTTGATAGATCAAAATGAAATTGCTGATCCAAACACCCAATTATTTATAAATGGAAATCATGGAAATTGTCAGGGGTGCCCAAACGTTTTCATACTACTGTAATTATCTATTTGTTTTCTCATGATTTGGTTGGGTCTAATTGTGTTGCTGTGTGGGGTCTGTTTGTGTTTGTGAACAAAGCCCCAGGACCAGCTGGCTTAGGGGACTCTTCTCCAGGTTCATCTCTCTGTAGGTGATGGCTTTGTTATGGAAGGTTTGGCAATCACTTCCTTTTAGGTGGTTGTAGAATTGAATGTCTCTCTTCTAGATTTTTATCATTAGCGGGTATCTGCCTAATTCTGCTCTGCATGCATTATTTGGTGTTTTACGTTGTACACTGAGGATATTTTTGAAGAATTCTGCATGCAGAGCCTGTGAAGGGAGTAGTACACAGCGTTGTACGAGATCTTCAGTTTCTTGGCAATTTCTTGCATGGAATAGCCTTCATTTCTCAGAACAAGAATAGACTGACGAGTTTCAGAAGAAAGTTCTTTGTTTCTGGCCATTTTGAGCCTGTAATCGAACCCACACATGCTGATGCTCCAAATACTCAACTAGTCTAAAGATGGCCAGATTTATTGCCTCTTTAATCAGCACAACAGTTTTCAGCTGTGCTAACATAATTGCAAAAGGGCTTTCTAATGATCAATTAGCCTTAAAATGATAAACTTGGATTAGCTAACACAACGTGCCATTGGAACACAGGAGTGATGTTTGCTGATAATGGGCCTCTGTACGTTTATGTAGATCTTCGATAAAAAATGTGCCGTTTCCAGCTACAATAGTCATTTACAACATTAACAATGTCTACACTGTCTTTATGATCAACTTTGTTATTTTGATGGATAAAAAAAATGTGCTTTTCTTTCAAAAACATGGACATTTCTAAGTGACCCCAAACTTTTGAACGGTAGTGTATGTATAGTTTATTGTGTGCTCTAGTGTAACGGTGTCTAGATGGAATTTGCATTTGTGGTCCTGGTAACTGGACCTTTTTTTGGAACACCATTATTTTTGTCTTATTGATATTTACTGTCAGAGCCCAGGTCTAACACAATCTGTGCAGAAGATCTAGGGGCTGCTGTAAGCCCTCCTTGGTTGGGACAGAAGCACCAGATCATCAGCAAACGGTAGACATTTGACTTCAGATTCTAGTAGGGTGAGGCCGGGTGCTGCAGACTGTTCTAGTGCCCTCGCCAATTCGTTGATGTATATGTTGAAGAGGGTGGGGCTTAAGCTGCATCCCTGTCTCAACCCAGGCCCTGTGGAAAGAAATGTGTGTGTTTTTGTACATGGATTTTATGTCGTCAACACCACTTTCCAACAATTTGTATAGCAGGCCCTCGTGTCAAATTGATTCAAGCTTTTTTGAAATCTACAAAGCATGAGAAGACTTTGCCTTTGTTTTGGTTTGTCTGTTTGTCAATTAGGGTGTGCAGGGTAAATACGTGGTCTGTCGTACGATAATTTGGTAAAAAGCCAATTTGATATTTGCTCAGTACATTGTTTTCACTTACGAAATGTGCGAGTCTGCTGTTAATGATAATGCAGAGGATTTTCCCAAGGTTGCTGTTGAAGCATATCCCCCGGTAGTTATTGGGGTCAAATTTGTCTCCACTTTTGTGTATTGGGGTGATCAGTCCTTGGTTCCACATATTGGGGAAGATGCCATAGCTAAGGATGTTAGAGTTTAAGTATAGCCTATTGGAAATTGTGATCTGTGTGTGTGTGTATGTATATGTATGTGTGTGTGTATATATATGTATGTGTGTGTGTGTGTATATATATGTATGTGTGTGTGTGTGTATGTATATGTATATATATATATATTTTTTTTTTGTGTGATTTGTTAAATTGGGTAATCTTTATCTGTCAATGGTGTTGAAGTGAAGATTACATATCAATCTGTCCAAATATGTAACAAAAAAAAAGAACTTTCCAGGGGGTGTACTTATTTTTTCACATGACTGTATATCATACGCGCATTTAGCTATTTAAGTATCTTTCTCTGCCATCAACCTGTATAGTTAACCATGCTAATAATTTTTATCTATATCAACGTGCAATATTTATCATTTTTTTCACCTAACACTATAACAATGTATAGTGTACATATTTAGTCATTCACTCATACTATGCAATGCGTTTCTATAGCTTTTTGCACTCCAGACTTTGTATTTTTATACTTTTTCATACTATGTATCATGTATCTGTCTTTTGTGTATTTCGTTCTGGCATTTTGCACCTGCCCTGTGTTTTTCGTAGCTGCTTGACAAAGTAATTTCCCCACGCTGATCAATAAATTACTTTATCTCTCTGTCTCTCTCTTTTTCTCTCTCTATCACTCTCTCTTTGTGTAGGAGTACATCAAGCCAGTGCTGAGCCAGCAGGACCCTGGAGCCAGGACTTTGGGCACCAGGGCGTTGGGCCAGATCAACACAGTGCACACTGGGAGAGGCAGACAGAAGAGCAGCCAGGGAGAGAGCCAGGTGGTAAATATGTCTCTCTGGCCCTTCCTCACTGAGGAGCTGTGGCAGAGGCTCTACCTACTCAGTGGAGAGGGTGGTAATAGGGCCATGGCACAACTGGTAAGAGGGTAGTATGTTGATACAAATGCACACACACACTCAATATCAGGGATCTCGAACGGATGGTCAGGGGGTCGGAACATAATTACAAATATCTTGTAGACTGCAAATTGACCGCAAGAAGCCCAAACAGATATAATATTTGACGAAAACATAATCATTTCAAACCTTGCTTACGTTTGTATACGAGCCATAATATATCTCTCTATTATGCATGAGAATACTTAAACAGATTCATACAATTAAAATCACTTAGAGCTGATTTATAATACAGACCAGAAAGCTATAGACTTAATGAAACCCTATTGTCTATAAAACTACAGACCAGAAAGCTATAGACATTTGCTTTCTCTCTCCCTCTTTACGACCCTTCTCAATTCAATTCAATTCACTTTATTGGCATGACGCAACAATGTACATATTGCCATATTTTTTTTTTCTATATATTTATATATATATATATTTTTTTTTTTTCTATTTTTTATATATATATATATATATATATATATACATACATATACACACGCACATACATATATATACACATATATACATACATACATACACACATATATATATATATATTTCTAAAAAATATATAATTACATCAAAGAACAAATAACAACAGGAAAAAATAAAATAAATGCATTAAATATGTCAGGCACTGTCCCTCAACTTGTGGCAGGCAGCAACATAGCATGCTGCCAGCACACAGCTGGTCATGTCTTCCCCCAAAAGGATCGGCAGCCTTTCTATGTCAGAGAGGTCCTCAAAGCCCCGGACTACTTGTTCAAATTTGGGGAAGTGACTCTCTCTGATGGTTTTATATTTTTGACATTTGGTCAGGAAATGCAGCTCTGTCTCTGGTTCTGCTGTGGTGCAGTGGTTGCACAGCCTTTCCTCTACAGGGAGCCAGGTTTTCCTGTGTCTACCCTTCTCAATAGCAAGGCTGTGCTCGCTGAGCCTGTACTTTGTCAAGGTTTTCCTGAGGTTTTGATCAGTCACCATGGTCAGATAGTTTGCCATGGTGTACTGTCGATTTAGGGCCAAATAGCACTGCATTTTGCTTTGTGCTTGTGTTTGTGTTTTCCAATAGGTAATGTAGTTTTGTTTTAGATGTTTTGTAATTTGGTTAATTCTTATCTTCTCTCTCTCTCTCTCTCTCTCTCTCTCTCTCTCTCTCTCTCTCTCTCTCTCTCTCTCTCTCTCTCTCTCTGTCTCTCTCTCTCTGTCTCTGTCTCTCTCTCTGTCTCTCTCTCTGTCTCTCTCTCTCTCTCTCTGCGTCTCTCTCTCTGTCTCTCTCTCTCTCTGCGTCTCTCTCTCTCTCTGCGCCTCTCTCTCTCTCTCTCTGCGCCTCTCTCTCTCTCTCTCTCTGCGCCTCTCTCTCTCTCTCTCTCTCTGCGCCTCTCTCTCTCTCTCTCTCTGCGCCTCTCTCTCTCTCTCTCTCTGCGCCTCTCTCTCTCTCTCTCTCTCTCTGCGCCTCTCTCTCTCTCTCTCTCTGCGCCTCTCTCTCTGCGCCTCTCTCTGCGCCTCTCTCTGCGCCTCTCTCTCTCTCTCTCTCTCTCTCTGCGCCTCTCTCTCTCTCTCTCTCTCTCTCTGCGCCTCTCTCTCTCTCTCTCTCTGCGCCTCTCTCTCTCTCTCTCTCTCTCTCTGCGCCTCTCTCTCTCTGCCAAGCACACTGGCACTTCCCTGGAGGAAGTAGACTTCACTCTGGTCCAGGAAGCGGTAAAGGGTAACCAGGACCCAGTGTGGCATGACCAAGCAGAAACCTGACGGTAAGTCACTTAAATGGCACAACTGAACTCAGCTGGATTGATAAATGTTCTGAACCTGATCTAAATCTGTTGTATGATATGTAGCATCCCTCTGTAAAACTCTTTCCAACTGTCTTGTCTCTATTTGTATTAATGTAATATCCTTTTTAGTATCAAATTGTATTGGTCACGTACACTTTTATCAGATGTTATTGGTCACATACACATTTTTATCAGATGTTATTGGTCACATACACATTTTTATCAGATGTTATTGGTCACATACACATTTCTGTCAGATGTTATTGCGTGTGTAGCGAAATGCTTGTGTTCCTAGTTCCAACAGTGCAGTAGTATCTAACAATTTGCAACAATACAAACATCTTGTCGGCCTCCCAGTGGTCTAAGACACTGCATCCCAGTGCTAGAGGCATCACTACAGACAACCCGGTTCAAATCCAGACTGTATCACAACCGGCCGTGATTGGGAGTCCCAAAGGGCGGCGCACAATTGGCCCAGCGTCGTCCGAGTTTGGCCGGTGTAGGACGTCATTGTAAATAAGAATTTGTCCTTAACTGACTTGCCTAGTTAAATAAAGGTTAAATAAAAATACAAAATCTAAAAGTAAAAGAATGGAATTAAGAAACATATAAATATTAGGACCAGCAATATCAGAGTGGCATTTACTAAAATACAGAATCTGTTTCAGTCTCTCGGTCCCAGTTTTGATGCACCTGTACTGACCTCGCCTTCTGGATGATAGTGGGATGAACAGGCCGTGGCTCGGGTGGTTGATGTCCTTAATGATCTTTTTGACCTTCCTGTGACATCGGGTGCTGTAGGTGTCCTGGAGGGCAGGCAGGGTGCCCCCGGTGATGCTCTGGAAAGCCCTGCGGTTGTGGGCGGTGCAGTTGCCGTACCAGGTGGTTATACAGCCCGACAGGATGCTCTCAATTGTGCATGAGGGGTTTGTGAGGGTTTTTGGTATTAAGCCAAATTTCTTTAGCCTCCTGAGGTTGAAGAGGCGCTGTTCACCACACTGTCTATGTGGGTGGACCATTTCTGATTGTCAGTGATGTGTACGCTGAGGAACTTAAAAGCTTTCCACCTTCACTGCAGTCCCGTTGATGTGGATAGGGCGGTGCTCCCTCTGCTATTTCCTGAAGTCCACGATCAGCTCCTTCGTTTTGTTGACGTTGAGGGAGAGGTTATTTTCCTGGCACCACTCCACCAGGGCCCTCACCTCCTCCCTGTAGGCTGTCTCGTCATTGTTGGTAATCAGGCCTACTACTGTTGTGTCGTCTGCAAACTTGATGATTGAGTTGGAGGCGTGCTTGGCCACGCAGTCATGGTTAAACAGGGATAACAGGAGGGGGCTGAGTATGCACCCTTGTGGGGCCCCTGTGTTGAGAATCAGCAAAGTGGAGATGTTGATTCCTACCTTCACCACCTGGGGATGGCCCGTCAGGTAGTCCAGGACCCAGTTTCACAGGGCGGGGTTCATACCCTGGGCCCCGAGCTTAATGATGAGCTTGGAGGGTACTATGGTGTTGAAGGCTGAAATATAGTCAATGAACAGAATTCTTACATACTTGTCCTATGTCCAGAAGGGATAGGACAGTGTGCAGTGCGATGGCATCGTCTGTGGATCTATTAGGGCGGTAAGCAAATTGAAGTGGGTCTAGGGTGTCAGGTAAGGTAGAGATTATATGATCCTTAACTAGCCTCTCAAAGCACTTCATGATGACAGAAGTGAGTGCTACGGGAGCAAGATGTCGGTGTCCGCAACATGGCTGGTTTTCCCTTTGTAATCCGTAATTGTCTGTAGATCCTTCCACATAGTCTTGTGTCTGAGCCGTTGAATTGCGACACCACTTTGTCTCTACTGACGTTTAGCCTGTTTTATTGCCTTGCGGAGGGAATAATTACACTGTTTGTATTCAACAATATTCCAAGTCACCTTGCCATGGTTAAATGCGATGGTTCACACTTTCAGTTTTGTGCGAATGCTGCCATCTATCCGAGGTTTCTGGTTTGGTAGGTTTTAAGAGTCACAGTGGAAACGAACGTCCCCTATACACTTCCTGATTAACTTAGTCACCGTGTATACGTCAATGTTATTCTCAAAGGCTATCCGGGACATTTCCCAGTCCGTGTGATCAAAGCAATCTTGAAGCATGGATTCTGATTTGTCAGTTCAGCGTTGAATAGACCTTAGCACAGGTACTTCCTGTTTGAGTTCCTGCCTATAGGAATGGAGGAGCAATATGGAGTTGTGATCTGATTTGCTAAAGGGAGGGCGGGGGAGGACGTTGTAGGCATTTTGAAAGGGAAAGTAGCAGTGGTCGAGTGTTTTACCAGAGCGAGTACTACAGTCAATGTGTTTATAGAACTTCGGTAGCGTTTTCCTCAAATTTGCTTTAAAATCCCCATCTTCAAAACCTCAGGATATGTGGTATCCAGTGTAGTTCCTTGAGGGCCTTCGTGGTATAGTATTGGTACTCTGTAATATGATACTGACAGGGTTGTAGTGGAGGGTAAACGCCGTTTACGCACCTTTTTTATTTGTGAAATAGAGTTCTCACATTTTCATGTAATTAATTATCATTTACCTACTTACTACCGCGTTCCCAGCATTGCTCAGGCACGCGAAGTTTGCTCGTTATGTTCGCCTGCGCATGCACTGATTCATCTATCCAACAGAAAACTCTGCTCATCCGCGCTATACACTGACGATGTAGAACTACCCAACCTCTGCTTAGAACCAGCAAGTGCTGGCGGCAACAATCGGTCTCACTCAGACAGAGTGAGACCGATTAGTCAAAATAATTAGTTTTATTTGGTTTTCCGGCAAGTGTTCAGACAATGAGTTCTGCAAGCAAATGTGATAAACTGCAAATATTAGTTGTCACCGGTTTCATGTGTAACAGTTCTGTATTGTACATGAATACATTGTTCATCATCATATATTGTATCCACACTAGGGCTCTTTAGCTCTTCAAAATACTTACTGTATTTGCAGTGTAGCTCATATCAGATAATTATTAATGTGAATAAATATATTTTAATATCAACATTTGCAAATCATATGTTTGGTGGAATGTGTGTTCAGTCCAGATTATAGTTTTTTAGATTAATAACCTGATTAATTACCTGATTAATTACCTACACTAGGCCTTCCTTTTCAGTAGACTTGCATCAAATACAATTAATTGATAAGGTTTAAAAATGTAATACGTTTTCTATTATATTGATGAATGATTTGTCGTGTCAAAATTATCCAGAGAAATTCATAGTTTACCCACCTTTTTGTTTTTACCACCACATCACTGGATACTGAGCTTCTTCCAGTGCAGTGTAATCTCACAGATTTATAGAAATGGTCAACTGTAATATGTTACTGAGTTGACTTCTTCCAGGGCAGTCTGAATGTGAACAAACAGTCTCCCAATGAAAACCTGGTTCTCAAACTACTTAGAGAAGGTTCCAGAGTGGGTGAGGCAGGAGACAGAGAACAAGGTAAGCTGTAAATTAAATAACGTAAATAAATAAGTACAGGGTAAGATGACAAGGGAGCAAGGGAATGTGCCTGTGAGGTGAATGAGCTCTGGTCTGGCATCCTGTGACCTACAGAATGAGCTGTGGCATGTTAGATCTCCCTGGATGGATGAAACTTTTCACTCTCATAGTTTGTTAGTGTTGTTGATCCTTGTCTTTGTAATCATTGCTGATGCTTGTGTTGATAAGACAATTTCCCAAGTTGGGATCGATTAAGTAGTACTGCACTCTACTGTACTGCACTGCACTGCACTCTACTGTACTGTACTGCACTGCACTGTACTCTACTGTTTTGTACTGTTACACTCTAGTACCTTACCTCTCAATATGAAATGGAGTACTATTTTAGAAATCACAAGTTCAGTAGCTGAGCATTACATTTTCAGTATGCTTGGTATGGGACATTAGACAGTCCAGTATTAGCATAACATTAAAAAAAAACTGGTACATTATCTCACAATAACAACCTTTATTTGTCACATGAGCAAACTTGCTTTCATTTGTGATCAAATATGTTGACGTAAACTGGAGCAATGCCCGACATGTCAACTGGAAACACTGCCTGTGTCCCAAATGGCACCATATTTCCTCTATAGTGCAATACTTTTGACCAGGGCTCATGTCTCTGGACAAAAGTAGTGCACTATATACGGAATAGGGTGCTATTTAGGATGTAACCTCTGATGCGTTTCTGTTAATTATCCATTTGTTCATTCTCTCCCCACGATGGAATGGAACTGTTGGATTTGATTTACTTAACCATAAAAAAAAATGTTACATCAAAATAAAAATAAAACTGTGTTTCCATTGTGGTTCTCTTGTTTAGATTTCAGCCTTGCTGTCGGCACTACGGGGACCTCAAAAACCTAACAACTAATAGATAGACAATGGAGGTGTCCCAAATGACCAGAGCCCTCGTCAAAAGTAGTGCACTATGTAGATGATAACAAGGTGCCATTTGGGACAGTGACTGAGTTGACTTCCCTCTGCCATGGACTCACTCCACTATCTGCAGGGGTTCAACTCTGGATTAGACATTGATCATGTTAATAATGATTTGGTTTATTGCTACTGAACACCAATAACTGCAAGCCTGGCCCTGGAGTAACTACAGTGGTGTTGTGACCATACCCCTACATGCAGAGTTTTTCTTTTTTCTTTATTTAACCTTTATTTCATTAGGCAACTCATTTAAGAACAAATTCTTATTTTTTATTTATTTTTATTTAACTAGACAAGTCAGTTAAGAACAAATTCTTATTTACAATGACGGCCTATCTACAGGGTCAGCCCCTAACCGCTAGGCTACCTGCTGCCCTAAATTTACAATGACGGCCTACCCCGGCCAAACCCGGACTACCCTGGGCCAATTGTGCGCCGCCCTATAGGACTCTCAATCACAGCCTGGAATCAAACCAGGGTCTGCAGTGACGCCTCTAGCAGTGACGCACTGAGATGCAGTTAGAATGCTGTGCCACTCGGGAGCCCAGTGGTGGCCTTTGCTTGGAGTCAGCCACATAGGCATGAATGTACAAAAATATAAATTATTCACTTACCACATTTGTGTGTCTGTCATCAAAAGATGGCATACTCTATCTATCATATATATATATATATATATATATATATATATATATATATAAAAGCTTTAATTCAAAGATATCACATTTCAGGATGAATTGTATATGAGTAAGCATCATCAACAGGCAGGATGTTCAAAGTTCAATCTGTTTGCCAAATTTGAGCGGAGAAAAAGGTTGCACTCCTCGCAAACCAGATGGCAGCTGGGACTGGCAACGCGCAGGGTTTTGTTCCAGCAGAACTAACCATAGACACAGCAGATATATAGCAGGACCAACGGTTACAACGGTTGTCAGGGCACTTTGTTGCTAGGGGAAATGGTGAAGGGGAGGAGGAGGAGGTTGGCCTTAATGAGTCAATCCGGAAGTAGAGTGTAGAAGTCGGTGTTGGCGTTAAATGAAAAATACGGTCAAGAGCCAGTGAGACACAGACACTGGCGTGGACGGACTAGGTAGGAGAGCAGTGGGGAAGAGGAAGATGCTTATCGCAAAATCATTTCGGTGAATTTTGTTGATTTTATAAAAACAAACTTAACACGTCAAGCTAAATGGATCCAAGGTAGTGAAGGGTGACAGAGGGTGACAGAGGGGGAACTGGACCTGCAGTGAGGTACTGACACCGGTGGGCGAAACGGAGAGGAAGAAAAGTGAGAGTGGTGACCATTCATCGACATCAATACGGGGCTTCCAGAAAGCAAGCAACACGTCCTGCAGGGGAAATGACCAAAGGTGAGGTGGAAATTGGACTCATGCTTACTTAGATAAGGTAGCTAACGTTAGTTGTCTGAAGTTAACTTAATCAATTTGACTTGACGTACCTAGCCAGCTAACTAACACGCTAGCATTTCTGACTTACTGGAATGTGAGCTAGCATCAACAATATGCAGATGTTCAAGTATTGCCATTTCCAAAGATGTCTAACTCATTGTGGTTGCAGTAACAGTACATAACTAGCTCTCCCAGCTATGCAATCAACCACATGCAAGCTAACTACTTATTAACGTTAGTCAGTGGGAGCGCTAGATTGCTTGTCGTTCGGTTTTTGAAATTATGAAATAGTTGTCTAATTTGGTTACGTTTGTTATTATTCATAAACTATTATAGCCATTTTCTGATATTTAATTAATTTGGCGTTTGCCAAGTTGTGGCCACGTCTAACTGGATAATGTTACTCTGTTTATTATCTATGCATGGTCACTTTACCCTTACATGTACCCCGCACATTGACTCGGTACCCCTGTATATAGCCTCGTTATTGTTCTTTTATTGTGTTTTTATTATTTTTTAATTTCGTTTATTTAGTAAATATTTTCTTAACTCTTTCTTCAACTGTAAGGTACCTGGGTTATTCGGCGCATGTGACAAATACATTTTGATTTGATAGTCGAGTTATAATGCAGCAGGTTGTCAGAACAGAAGTTGCCTTGAGACTAACTTCACTTTGCTTTTCTTTATCATTATACTGATGCCCAGTTTGGTTTTGTAGACTTCTCTTCTCTGGACTAGGACACCTTCACGTTGCTACTTTAATAACAAACCTAATTCCAGTAAGACTACTAAATCAGTTGAACTTCGACCTTAGTGTTTTAACCACTCGGGTACTTACACGTGTCAGAGAGAGAATGAAAGGAGAGGGGGTTAAATAGGTTCGTTTCCAATGGCTCTGTTCCTGTGAGGGTGAGTAACAGTTCCCTCCCCTTCATTTTCTCCTACCCCATTTCTCATCCTCCCCCTGCCTTTAAACTTTCTCATAGACTCCTAGCTGCTTCAGGAACTGAAGAACAATGCTTTTATTCACCTTTTTGGACCTCCATTCAAACCTTTCTTCTTTGGATTTTGTGTAACATTTCTCTTACAATGCTACCATAGATTGTCAAATGATTACCATCTCCCTCTTTTATTGCCGTCTTTGATGTTTCTGTCTACCCACAAGTCTTTGCTGTCTACTCTTCTGTCCTCAAACCCCAAACCCTCCTTTTTTTCCCCTCAACTGCTCCATTCCCTCGTTCACTCACCCTATAGCTGTCTAGTGTTGCAATCCTACCATGTCTAGGTGTTTGAAGCAATGTGTTTGCGACGTAACGCTAACCCTCTTATGTGTGCTAGTGAGTCTCAGCTGGAATAGTTGTAGCTCTTGGTGTTCCCATGGTGAGATGGGTAGATGGTCATATGGGTAGATTAGCCTCTCCAGCTCTGTTAAATTTGTTTCCCGTTTGAGCACCCAGGAAACGAGAGGCGTGACGATTTCTGCGCTAATAGTGATTGGGAACTATCGATAGTTACATATCAGGATATTATTTTTGACAATATAATTTTGACAGTATCGCAAAAAAAATGTTGCCGCTAGTTTGCTGTACCTGCACCAAAACGCGGGGTAAAAGCTTCAGTTAGTTAGCCTAGTATTTACTGTTAACAAAGTATGGAGAACAGCTGTGAAGTTGTAGGCTACAGCAGAAGCACATTACTCATCCAGAGACCAGGACATCCACTTTGAGAATCTAGTTTGTACTTAGTCTGATTTCCATGCTTACGAGATTACTGTTGTTCTTATCACCTGTAATTGGTTTAGACACCTGGTCTGTTGAAAGTGTCCTGTTAGGATATACAGTACAGTGACCTCTTTCTCCCACCCTGGACTCTATCAATCCCCTTATCTAGGGGCCTCCTGAGTGGTGTGACGCAGCGGTCTAAGACACTGCATCCCAGTGCTAGAGGCATCACTACAGACCCTGGTTCGATCCCGGACTGTATCACAACCGGCCGTGATCGGGAGTCCCATAGGGCGATGCACAAATGGCCCAGCGTCATCCGGGTTAGGGGAGGGCTTGGCCTGGGTAGGCAGTCATTGTAAATAACATTTTTGTTCTAAGGCTCACAAGGCCATCCTTCCAAATCTCATCTCTATACCTTTAACTCCACATCTCCGCTACGTTCAGTGTTCTCAGTACCCGTTCCCCCATTATTCTGCCCTCCCTCTATAGAGCTTATTGTCTGTTCAGAAGGGCATTTCAGGATGTAGCCTAGGCTAGTCAAGTGATGATGTGGTCAAGACCTGGACCTGTTGGAAGGGTTCTCTTGGAGGCACTAAATGGTTAAACTATTAGCACAGGTCTGGCAGATATTTGACCAATTTATTTCTGCACATGTTTTCTGTGATATCTAGGCCTATTTTATGGCATTTGACTGTCATTTCAGCACATTTTCAGTCATTGAAAGCTGTCCAGATATTGCAAACGTAGTAGGCTAGATCCCTTACCTGGTTAGAAAGCTTGGATATTATTTGGTCAGCTTGCCTTTAAGGCTGGATGTTTTTGTTGCTATTGAAATGCTCACTCCACAAGTATTTACAACATTTTTAAAAACCAAGGAGAAGACGTGATGGTGCCAAGTTTGTGTTGAGCTCTGAGGGAAAGCTTGAGTCTCTAAGTCATCAGGGTGTTCACTTTGTGGTGCCGCCTTCTCTAAAACCACTTATTAGAGTGGTTACATAAGCAATAACTCACAATATTTGACTGAACTAGGGTAATAGTCAGATGTGTTTATGACTAAGTACCTTCACTTTTTAAAGCTAGACAAATCAACTGTAAGAGCTAATGTGTTGTGCAAAGTGTATTCTAGGCCTAAGCCCATCGTACCATCTGGTACAAACCCTGTTCCTGTTCAAACAGGAAAACATTCAGTTGTCCTGAATGGAAGTTTAACACGTTTTTTTAATTTAGGCTAAACAATAGTTTAATCCGTGTGGTATGCATGGTTGGACCTAGTCAACCAGGAGAGAGCAGGGAAAGGGATTTACGAAACTAAGTAAGACTATTGAGACCAAGAGTACATCTACTGCTATAGTGTACGTTCTGCCCCTCTGGTTGTGAATCAGCATTTTATCTCTCTTATGGCAGTCAGTAGCTAGGTTTCCATCCAATTGGCGACAGATTTTCATGCGAATGTTCTAAAATCTACCATAAAAGCAATATGTGCATTTCCCCACCAGAGATGTATTTCCATTTAATTGACTTGTTGCGGATTATAGGCTGTGCGTAACGACGTGGTGCATGGTTCAATTCCCATGTACCGAATAAAATAAAAACTACCAAGTTAAATGGGTTTCCATCTCATTTTCAACTCTACTGATGGTTTTGTCACGAAACATGTTGCGTTTATATAGCGAACCTGCGCATTGTGGTGTTGGCACGTGCACTCTAGCAAACAGCTCGCAGATACAGTGCGGGGATTATTATGGACAAAAGAGCAATATTACTTTTATTTGTCAAATGGCAGCCAAGCATCGATCATCATGTAACCAGAATAAGATCCTCTATATTTATTGGAAAGGAGCATCAAGCTCCTCACCTTGTACTTTCACCTCCATGTGAAGTTCGTAGTTTATTTAATCTGTAGTTTAATAAACTGTGTTGTGGGAGAACCACACGTCATCGCGTGACTCCACGTTTACTTCAATATGATGGTTATTATATCAATAGTTTACTTCAACCTACAAAAGGTTATAGACAGTCACTCAATTAGCCCATGTCAGCAAAAAAACAATGGACTGGTTAGTCTAGCCAGCTATCTAAACTTGTACTAATCATGGTCGAATTATAGACCAGGGCCCCCATTTGATTTTGTTAGTCTGTCTCACTCAGATATTAAAAACTGAAAAATGTTCTCTTCCCTATGGCAAAATTTGCAGGAAATTGACTGTGTGTGTGTGGCTATGGATGTGGGTACACAGACCCGCGAGCCATGGCGGCCCCTCATTCGTTTTTTTTTTTGGCCCCCACCCCCATCAGTTTCCCCATCTAGTTTATGCTCATCATCTGGAGAAACCTGCTGGTGTTTAACCATAACAAAAGCTCCTACAGTGAGTCCCAGATGGCACCATATTCCCTATACAGTGCCCTACTTTTGACCAGGTTCCATAGGGGACCATAGGGTTCTGGTCAATAGTAGTGCACTATATAGGGAATATGATGCCATTTGGGAGAAACCCTGACAATGTGTTTCCCTGAGGGCTGAAACTGCTAGTGCTGTCGTGCTGTGTTTGTTTCCATCAACAAAGAGACAAAAGGGATCAAATTGATATCCATTTAGGGTAGTGTTAGGTTGGAGTGTGATATCAAGCTCCTCAGAAAGACTGCCTTAGAATGCTGGCTGGGTTTAAGTTTATCTCAGAGACTCCCTGTGGAGCTGACTGGGTGAATTAAATCATTTGAATAGCACACAGGGTCCCATTGGTTACTGTCCAGCTAACAGGCTTTTAAAACATCTCCAGTGAATAGAATATGGATGGCCATGGCATTACGTTTCTGGATTTTACAGTTTGGTTTAAAACCACACACACACACACACACACTCTACAACGGTCTGTAGAAATGCTTCAGCTGAAATTTGTGCTGACAGGATGTCCTGTTCCTCTGTGATACTCAAGCTGATAGGTACATAATATGGATAATGCATTAAGCTGTACACCGATCCTAGTAAAGGTAGTGAAAAGTTATTCCAGTACTGAACTTGACAGCTTGGTTCATAAGCATGGACCCTGAACAGAGTTTGACAGCTTGATTCATAAGCATGGACCCTGAACAGAGCTTGACAGCTTGATTCATAAGCATGGACCCTGAACAGAGTTTGACAGCTTGATTCATAAGCATGGACCCTGAACAGAGTTTGACAGCTTGATTCATAAGCATGGACCCTGAACAGAGTTTGACAGCTTGATTCATAAGCATGGACCCTGAACAGAGTTTGACAGCTTGATTCATAAGCATGGACCCTGAACAGAGTTTGACAGCTTGATTCATAAGCATGGACCCTGAACAGAGTTTGACAGCTTGATTCAGAGGCATACCACACAAAATCATGGCCATCAACGATGAGGCAACAGCCCCTACTGAACAGTTAGGGTCGGATTCTGAATCTGCTCAATTAAACAGTTGGTAATTTCTAGAAAATAGTTATAGTCTATAAGGGACTTGTGTTTGATCATATAGTGCTTGTTCATTTCAGACTGTTTCACTGATGGGGAAAAAAATAGAATGTAAATTATACTTAACTGACGCTAACTTTTCTCTCTCTCTCTGTTTCAGGGTGATGGCTGAGGGATAACGGCAAGGACGCTCAGCCCCTGGTTCTCTCTTTATCTTATCCAAACACCCCTCTTCTCTCCGTTTTTTCAACTTTCCTGTTTTTCCTCAATTTCCCCTTGCCAAACTCTCTCTCCTGCTCCACTATTTCATGGAGGACAGCCAAGCTGATAACAACACACAGTTAGGTTACGCACGTCTCCACAGTTAGGTTACGCACGTCTCCACAGTTAGGTTACGCACGTCTCCACAGTTAGGTTACGCACGTCTCCACAGTTAGGTTACGCACGTCTCCATCCATCTATATTTCTGAAATAGAGGTTCTGGATCATTCTCCTGTCATGTTATCCATCACACTCAATGATTGGGGCGGCAGGTAGCCGAGTGGTTAAAGGTTGCTGGATCGAATCCCCGAGCTGACGAGGTAAAAAATATTTTGTTCTGCCCCTGAACAAGGCAGTTAACCCACTGTTCCTAGGCCGTCATTGTAAATAAGAGTTTGTTCTTAACTGACTTGCCTAGTTAAATAAAGGTTAAATAAAAATACAAATAGAACAATTAATTGGATTAGTAGTAAGGATCATGTGATTGGACCTCTCTTCTCTCCACCCCTATTGGACAACATATTTTCTTTCTCATCTTTGTTTGGACCCTATTGGCTGTTTGTCACTTCAACACTGTCCCCCCTCCGCTGTAGCCTTTTCCTCACTGTAGTCCATCCTCTGATGTCATTGGGCCATGGTTCGCAAGAGAGGTTCCCTTATCTTGTGTGGAGCTTTCTTATTCGTTGCCTGCAATGGCTTGCTACTCTTTTTCCTTTGGGGACGGACTCCCATTGGTCGCTTTGGGGAAGGGGGAGGGGCTGAACCAGGGGGACGGGAAGAATGGGGCGTGGCCAAAATAAAAGGGGGTGGGACTAATCTGGCTGGTGAGGTGATCCGATTGGCCGAAGAGGTAGAATCTGAACTCGAGACCCAGAAGGAACTTCTGAAGCAGATCCAGAGTCACAGGTCACTATGGGAAAAGAGGAAAGAGATGGGAAAAAGACAGACGGATGGAGGGAAAGTAGAAAAGAAAGAGGAACACAAGCCACCGCCGCCGCAGTTGTCTGCCGCACCTCCAGAGAACAAGGACCAAAGTCCAGAGAGAAATACTACAGCAGCCCCAGACTCTAACGTAGTCACACAACCTGACAGTGAAAGAAAAAAGATGACCGACGACACCAAATTGGAAGTTACTGTCATCAGCCCACAAGTTGTCATTCCCATATTGGTTATTGCCTGTGACAGGGTGACCGTCAAAAGGAGTCTTGACAAGTTGATCCAATACCGCCCCTCTGCAGAACTCTACCCAATTATAGTTAGTCAGGACTGTGGCCATGCTGAGACAGCCCGCGTGATTGGCTCATATGGCAGTCAGGTGACCCACATTAGCCAACCAGATCTCTCGGACATCCGGGTTCGGCCGGAGCACAGGAAGTTCCAGGGCTACTATAAGATTACCAGACACTACCGCTGGGCCCTCAACCAGGTGTTCAACACACTCTCTCACTCCACCGTGGTGATCGTGGAAGATGACTTGGAGGTAAGTGAACAGTAATGAGGTTCAATAGAAGATACTGATACATTGTCAGTGGAATTAACTGAAATCCCTGCGCTTCTGCTTGTCACCAAGGCAAGTGTCAAGACTTTTTAGTGACTTGCATGAGGCTCTGCTTAAGTAGGCCTAGTCCTAACTGATTTATCCACTCTGCATAAGTAGGCCTAGTCCTAACTGATTTATCCACTCTGCATAAGTAGGCCTAGTCCTAACTAATTTATCCACTGCTGCTTTTTCAGTTGCAAGGTTTGCAGCTGCGCTCCAGCCCTGGCATTACCCCAAAAGCTTAAGGGCTCAGACACACCAATAGCGTTTGCTGGCCGAGAGTACTTGTGAACCGAGTTCGCACTAATTTTACATGTAGAATAGTTTAAAAAAAAAAATGTCAGTCAGACGTCTACAGCGGGTGGTTCCTAAAACACACACAACGCTGAACAATCGGCAGACAAACGCTAGATCCACAATCGGTGAGACGTGTACGAGCCTTAACTTCTCTAACTTGGCTGACGACCCTGTGGCCCTACTACAAACCAACCCCCCACTACTGCCTTCTCTTTGCTTATTCAGCACTTTCCATTGGTTTAAATGGGCCTTTGATGGGAATGAATTTACCCTGAACAAAAATAAACGCAACATGCAACAATTTCTAACATTTTACAGAGTAACAGTTCATATAAAGAAATCTGTCAATTAAAATAAATTAATTAGGTAAAATTTGGTTTTATAGCCTCACGCTACATAAATTGAAGGCAGCAATTTGGCTTGGCTCTAGCCTATTGATATAATTTAATTACTAGGCTATTGTGACCAGTGGTTAGACAGAAACTTGGGATCTTTCAATGTGTTTTGTAAAGACCAAGGAATTTTCAATCAATCATTGCAAATCACTCCCATAAGCATGAGTATGTAGGCTATGCCATTTAGCAGATGCTTTTATCCAAAACGACAGTCGTGTGCATAAATGTTTCATATGGATGAACCCAGCGGGAATCTAAACCCATGATCCTGCTCTACCACTGCGCCAGGGGGGAGGAGTCAGGGGTGAACAGACAGAGGGGAACATGTCTTAATCAATGTGTCCGATTCAGTGGACAGCTGTAATCCTGGTTGGCCTTCCCAGATTAGCACATTTAACTGATTACTGGATTAATCACGTTGGCACCTAGCAGAGAGGTGTGAGGAGGGATCCCTAAATCCTGCTCTGTTCATTCTGTCCCCCATCAAATCAGACCAAGGCTGCGTCTCAAATGTCTTCCTGTGGGCCATAGGGTTCTGGTCAAAAGTAGTGTACTATATAGGGAATAGGGTGCCAGCTTGGTAGCAGCCTCAGTGGAACAGCCAGCTGGGTGAACAAATGGTTACTGGGAACCGTGTCCACTTATGATGCTTTTGAAGATAAATTCATGTTTATTTTGGCTAGTCATTTCATGTTGACATACCGTTGGCATTGTGTTAATCAGCCTAACGTTTTGGTCTTTAATATAGCCTGGGTATCAGCCTAATGTTTCTGGTCTCTTTAATATAGCCTGGGTATCAGCCTAATGTTTCTGGTCTCTTTAATATAGCCTGGGTACCAGTCTGTTTCTGGTCTCTTTAATATAGCCTGGGTGCCAGTCTGTTTCTGGTCTCTTTAATATAGCCTGGGTACCAGTCTGTTTCTGGTCTCTTTAATATAGCCTGGGTGCCAGTCTGTTTCTGGTCTCTTTAATATAGCCTGGGTGCCAGTCTGTTTCTGGTCTCTTTAATATAGCCTGGGTGCCAGTCTGTTTCTGGTCTCTTTAATATAGCCTGGGTGCCAGTCTGTTTCTGGTCTCTTTAATATAGCCTGGGTGCCAGTCTGTTTCTGGTCTCTTTAATATAGCCTGGGTGCCAGTCTGTTGAAATGATGGCACAAACAGATCTGGGTCCAGGCTAGTTTTCAGTTAACATAAATAGTAATGAAGGCTACTCTATATGCTGATTTTAACAATTGCTTCTTATAACTGGAAGAAAGCCTGCTATCTAAGTTCTCACTGTAAAACAGTTTTACTAATCAGATGACTCTCTCCATCAAGGTGGCCCCAGACTTCTTTGAGTACTTCCGTGCCCTGCACCCAATCTTGACCTCTGACCCCACCCTGTGGTGTGTGTCTGCCTGGAATGACAACGGCAGGGAGGGACTGGTGGACCCTGGGAAGGCGGACCTCCTCTACAGGACAGACTTCTTCCCTGGGCTGGGCTGGATGCTGCTGAAGGATGTCTGGGCAGAACTAGAACCCAAGTGGCCCACAGCCTTCTGGGACGACTGGATGCGTCACCCTGAACAGCGTCTAGAGCGTTCCTGCATCCGGCCAGAGATCTCCAGAACTATAACCTTCGGACGCAAGGGTGTCAGCTTGGGTCAGTTCTTCGACCAGTACCTCCGCTACATTAAACTCAACACTGACTTTGTGCCTTTCACCAAACAGGATCTGTCTTACTTGATGAAGGAGAAGTTTGACGTGGACTTTGTGAAGCAGGTTTACAGTGCCCCGCTGGTTAAGGTGGAGGAGCTACAGCAAGGGGGCGGTTTGAAGGGAACGGGTCCGTACCGGGTGCAATATTCCAGCCCGGACAGTTTTAAGGTCCTGGCCCGTAACTTAGGGGTGATGGATGACTTGAAATCGGGGGTTCCCCGTGCGGGTTACAGGGGCGTGGTCAGCTTCCTGTCCCGTGGACGACGGGTCTTTTTGACCCCACCTGAGGGATGGACAAAGTACGATGTCAGCTGGAGCTGAGAGGTTTGCACAGGACGTAATGTGAACGGTATCAAAGACCGACTCGACAGAGAGGAACACCCTCTCAAACCAAAGAAAACAAGGTAACATGAAGCTAACTGAAGCTAAACAAAAGACAGGCTTGGTGGGTGAAGGGATTGGACCTGAACCTGAATGCAGTGTGACACATTGCAACACCCAGGGAGTGAAACCACGTAGTAAGTCTCACAGAAAGAAAGAACCATTTAATGATTGGTTGTTCTCCTGCTCGTGCTGGAAAGGTTTACGTCAGGGGTGTGAAACTAATTTCCACGGAGGGCCTAGTGTCTGCTGGTTTTTCCTTTTAATTTAAGACTTAGACAACCAGGTGAGGGGAGTTCCTAGCTAATCAGTGACCTTAATTAATCAATCAAGTACAAAGGAGGAGTGAACCTGCAGCCACTCGGCCCTCTGTGGAAGGAGCTTGACACGTTTCTTCAACGCGATGTCTTAAACTAAATCTGAAGTTTGATTTGGAGGCCTCAGAGACTTGCTTTTTGTGTTGTTCACTGTGTCACCAGATCTTAAAAGGGGAGGCCAAACCCCTCTGCGTACGTCCAAAATGGCACCCTTTTCCCTATTTAGTAAACTACTTTTGACCAGGAACCATAGGGCTCTGGTGAAAAGTAGTGAACTATATAGGGAGCCATTTGGGATGGCCTTGTCTACACATTCTATTCACAGATGTCTACTTTTAAAAGAACTTGCAGTATTCTACTCACTCAAAGTGAAGGAATGAGGTCAAAATATTAGTTAGACTGGTATTAAACTTTTATCATAAATATATCTGATTTATTCATAAAATGAAAAAGTACAATGATTTCTGGGGGAAATACTATTTTGGGAATGATTTATTTAGCTCTTGTAAATGGTTTATAAAGAGATGAGCCTACAAATAAATGATCAGAGGTTCATACATTGACATGCAGAGCACCAGTTTTAACACATTGTATGTGGCATTCTGTTGTGTGTTTCCCAGATAGCACCCATTCACTACCTTTACCCAGAACCCTAAGGGCCATTTTTAGCCCTTTTTCAAAAACAATGGTCGGTTGTAATTCCATGACATTCAAACGATGGTCTTCCACAGTTTGGTTTGTTGAAAAACCAATGGTTATGATTGTATACATGTTTTCTTGATTTACATGATTGGTGTAACTGGGTGATCCATAAAGAAAAGGGTAATTATTATTGTACTGGATTTAGTTCTGGGGTGATTTGATTGTCAGGAAGATTGATTCATATGTCTTTATGGTGATGTGTAAAAACCACTGCCTCACGTGTTTATAACTTTAATACGTTGCAAATAAAACTGACTTTTGATATTTGTCCACATATCCATTGTGTGTCTTATCATTTTGAGTGTCAGCTAACGTTATTGGATCTGGGTTTTATTGTTCCTGGTCATTTTCCAACAATTGTTTCCCACTTGTGACACCCTATTACCTATAGTACACTACTTTTGACCAGAGACATACAGGGAGCCATTCAAGACGCAACCCAGTCTAGGATATCCCTCCCCACTTCCTTTCGAGTGCACTCTTCTCCTGTGGACTTCCTGACCGGTCTGGCTTCCTGTTTCACAAACACTGGTCTGATTCAACACTTTAACAATCCAGGTTAGAAGAGATCAACTGAGGTCTCAGCAAGCAGATTTAGACGCTGTCCTGCCTTCGGAAAGTATTCAGACCCCTTGACCTTTTCCACATTGTTACGTTACAGCCTCATTACAAAATGGAAATGTTTTTACCCCCTCAATCTATACACAATACCACAGAATGATGTTTGCTAAATAATAAAAAATGGAAAACTGAAATATTACATTTACAAAAGTATTCAGAGCCTTTACTCAGTACTTTTGTTGATGTACCTTTAGCAGCGATTACAGCCTCGAGTCTTCTTGGGTTTGATGCTAAAAGCTTGGCACACCTGTATTTGGAGAGTTTCTCCCATTATTCTCTGAAGATCCTCAAGCTGTCAGGTTGGATGGGGAGCGTTGCTGCACAGCTATTTTCAGGTCTCTCCAGAGATGTTCCATCAGGTTCAAGTCTGGGCTCTGGCTGGGCCACTCAAGGACATTCAGAGACTTGTTCCGAAGCCACTCCTGCGTTGTCTTGGCTGTGTGCTTTGGAAGGTGAACCTTCGCCCCAGTCTAAGGACCTGAGCGCTCTGGAGCAGGTTTTCATCAAGGATCGCTCTACTTTCCGTTCATCTTTGTCTCGATCCTGATTAGTCTCCCAGTCCCTGCTGCTGAAAAACATCCCCACAGCATGATGCTGCCACCACCATGCTTCACCTTAGGGATGGTGCATGGTTTACTCCAGATGTGACGCTTGGCATTCAGGACGAAGAGTTCAATCTTGGTTTCATCAGACCAGAGAATCTTGTTTCTCGTGTTCTGAGTCTTTAGGTGCCTTAGCGTGCCTTTTACTGAGGAGTGGCTTCCGTCTGGCCACTCTACCATAAAGCCCTGATTGGTGGAGTGCTGCATAGATGGTCCCCCAATTGCTCAGCTTGCCCGGGTGGCCAGCTCTAGGATGAGTCTTGGTGGTTCCAAACTTCTTCCATTTAAGAATGGTGGAGGCCACTATGTTCTTGGGGACCTTCAATGCTGCAGAAATGTTTTGGTACCCTTCCCTGGATCTGAGCTCTACGGACAATTCCATGGCTTGACAGTGCACGTCAGAGCAAAAACCAACTGTGGGACCTTATATAGACAGGTGTGTGCCTTTCCAAATCATGTCCAATCAACTGAATTTACCACAGGTAGACTCCAATCAAGTTGTAGAAACATCAAGGATGATCAATGGAAACAGGATGCACCTGAGCTCAATGTATCACAGTAAAGGGTCTGAATATTTATGTACACAAGGTATTTCTGTTTGAAATGTGTAATATATTTGGTAAAATTTCTACAAAAAGTGTGTAGATTGCTGAGGGTTTTAATTTATTTAATCCATTTTAGAATAAAGCTGTAACATAACAAGATGTGGAAAAAGTCAAGAGGTCTGAATACTTAACGAAGGCACTGAATGTCCGTAGTCTCGCTGGGCCATCATTCCAAATCAACCCGGAGTGTCTGAGGCTAGTTAGTTCAATACCTCAGCTTAGTACATTAATATTCACTTTTTGCCCATTACTTATCGTGTAGCAGCTGGCATGACAGCCTGATCTCACTAGCTATTTAAAAGGCATCAGTCCTGAGGTGATAAATGCGTCCCAAATGGCACCCTGTTCCCTTTGTAGGGCACTACGTCCAGGTCCCATAGGAAATAAGGTGCCATTTTGAGATGCAACCTTTGATGGAGGCTGTTTCGATATTCACTCAGTGCAAGCCTTGGTAGGTAGTTTGTTCATTTTGTTATTTTGTGACTGACACCTCAGACTGAGACAATGACAAGATTAGATGTTGATGCAAGAAGAAGCAGCAATTCTGTATATTGAGTCAAACATTTATGAATCCACATTGAGCGCAGGACAGAGATTGTTAAGTGTGTATCTTTACAAGTCCTTCAATGTAAAATGTATCTCTTCCTTTCCGTCGCACTGGAAACTACCGCTTGGTAGCTGGTCACTAGAAACTACCGCTTGGTAGCTGGTCACTAGAAACTACCGCTTGGTAGCTGGTCACTAGAAACTACCGCTTGGTAGCTGGTCACTAGAAACTACCGCTTGGTAGCTGGTCAACTATTTTCACAGGCAATAAAATGCAGCATTCACCATCCAAATGATATTGTAAATAAAATACAAAAAAAATGTATAACTCAAATATTCAGTGACAGCTACCTAGTCTCTAGATAAATACAACAAAATAATATCATTAAACAAATGGCCTGACAATGTTCCGAAACATCCTTTCTATCCACAGCGCTATTCCACAGTAGTCCTCATTTATTCATTATAGGGGCGAATGAATGCCAGCAGATTAAGACATTATTGTATTGTACTGTTCGATCTTGTAAGTCGATTTGACCTTAGCTATCAGTGTTAAAGGTCAAAGGTAAAATATAAATCACAATTCTGATGCAATAATAGATCTTGTCTTCTTTACCGGGTTGGTTCAACTGAGGGCAGAGGTAAAAAAGGACAAGTTAAAACAGAACATTCATTGAATCCCTTGATAATCTTTTCTACTCCACTGATGAAATACAGTAATTAAATACTGATGTTCCTAACATAATACATTTTTTAATAAGTAACAGACGACCAGCAAAGACCACTGCCTTTACTCTAGAGCAGTGTTTCCCAAACTCGGTCCTGGGGCCCCCCCTGGGTGCACGTTTTGGTTTTTGCCCTAGTGTCAAAACATGCACCGGGTGGGGGGGGGGCAGGCAGGACAGAGTTTGGGAAACCCTGCTCTAGAGCCTTCAAACTCAACTCTGGACCTCGAAACCAGTTCCTGCGACAAACAGGTAGAACAAAAAAAACAGCAGAAAACCCCTGCCCTAGACCCACTGATAACCAAGACTGATTGGAACTAAGCAGCACTTACTGTAAGATGAGATGTCGATCTCGTCAGGCAGCTCGCTGATGTTCACCTCGAATCGGTCCTGGACGTCGTTAAGGGTGCGGGCGTCCGTCTCATCAGACACAAACGTGATGGCCAGGCCTTTGGTGCCAAACCTGCCCGCCCTGGCAACCTGAGTAAGACACACACAAACAACTTAGAGGGCTTTATAACTAAGTAACCTTATAACGACCCTGGAGGACATACTGTAGACAAACAAGTTAACCTTATAACGACCCTGGAGGACATACTGTAGACAAACAAGTTAAGAGGGCTTTAACAGAACAACATCAGTGTCAGCGTGTTTGAGGAGATACATCTGAGCAAGGCGAGGCACAGAATTGCTCAGATAGATCACCTCATGAGTAGTTAGAGAGGAAAATAGTAATTGTGTCTTTCTGTAGGCACCAACTCCACCATGGTTCATTGAACAAAGCCCATGACAATGTATGGAGTTTTTGGTCTGTGGTAAACAGGTCTGTGGTAAACAGGTCTGTGGTAAACACAGGCTTAGGAGATCTTACACGTTTTGTTCTATGAGATAATCTTCATGAACTAATGTCACTTTTTTGTGCATTTTGAAGCATTTATGTAATTAAAACGCACATAAAGGCTAAATAATTCATGTTAACTGACTGATATTTTATAGAACAAAACGTATCAGATCTCCTAAGCCTGTGTTAAAAGCTCTGACCTTATTTTCTGCGTTTATTCCAAAGCCCTATTCATTCCCCATTCATTTTGAATGGCTGAACGAACCAGAGGTAAATCATTTAGGAATACAAGCTGGCAAGCTCTATTTGATAGAGTAAAATATAATAGTATTTAGTATTTTAGTTTCCTGAACTCCGTCCTGGGGCCCCATGGGTAAACGTTTTGGTTTTCGCCCCAACACTACACAGCTGATTCAAATAATCAAAGCTTGATGATGAGTTGGTTATTTGAATCAGCTGTGTCATGCTAGGGCAGAAAAACTAAATGTTTACCCATGGGGCCCCAGGACGGAGTTTAGGGGGTACAGACTTTGGGGTCCCCTGGTCTATGGGACTTACCCTGTGCAGGTAAGTGTCAGAGTCTTCTGGCATGTCGTAGTTGAAGGCGATATTGACCCTCTCGATGTCCATCCCTCTGCCAAACAGGTTGGTGGCCACCAGGATACGTCTCTGGAAGTCTTTAAACTGTTGGTAACGAGAGAGACTAGGGAAGGATGTTGGGGAGAAAGAGGGGGTGGAATTAGTTTAGAAAAAGATAATGGGTAATGATAGGTGGGGGCGGGGTAATGATCAAACACTTATAATATTCATGTTCAAAATAACAACCACCCCGCCCCCACCTATCTACGTACCGTTCCTCCTGGGGCATACGTACCGTTCCTCCTGGGGCATCCCGCGGTGGATGGCGATAGCTGGGAAGTTCTGCTCAACCAACAGCTGGGCCAGAGCCACACAGCGCTGCACTGACTTCACAAAGATCACCACCTATAATATTTCCCTCATTGTAAATAATAATTTGTTCTTAACTGACTTGCCTAGTTAAATAAAGATTAATTAAAATAATAATATCACACACACACACACTGGGGCCGAGTGTGGGCCAGAGATTACCTATATAATATATAATAATATCACACACTGGGCCAGAGATCACCTATATAATATATAATAATATCACACACACACTAGGCCAGAGATCACCTATATAATATATAATAATGTCACACACAAAGATCACCACCTGGAAACAACAATACACTCCACATCTGACTAGACACGCACAGCATTTGCATATTCAGAACACAACTTGTCTAGTCAGCGTTTTTGTTTCCCCTGAATGACCTTCCATTATGTACCGGGTGGAACTAAGACACTGACTGATATGCATGTAAAAACTTGCCCAGTCAGCAGTAAAATGTTTCCTCAGTTTGTACCTGGTTGAACTCCAGCACGTCGAGGAGATCAAAAAGCTTCCTGTTCTTCTCATTGTCCTTCAGTTTGACGTAGTACTGCTGCAGCCCGTGGAGAGTCAGCTTGGCCTCATCATCAACAAAGATTTCCATCGGCTGGGTGGAGCAGGCAGGGGGTGGAGCAGTTTTAGGGTGGAGTAGGCAGGGGGTGGGACAGGGTTAGGGTGGAGCAGCCAGGGGGTGGAGCAGGGTTAGGGTGGAGTAGGTAGGGGGTGGAGCAGAGGGTTGGGTGAGAAGGAGGGGGAATGAGGAGAGAGTTAACAGGGGGTTGGGAAGGGGAAGGTAGGAGGGATGTTTGCAGAGAGTTAGATGGGGGTGGGAAGGATGTGTTGACAGGGTATTGTGGCACCAGGGTGTTGTGGTGGTGGTTTGGAGGGTTGACAGGGTATTGAATGGTTGGTCCAGGCACCAGGGTATTGAATGGTTGGTCCAGGCACCAGTGTGTTGTGGTGGTTGGTCCAGGCACCAGGATATTGTGGTGGTTGGTCCAGGCACCAGGGTATTGTGGTGGTTGGTCCAGGCACCAGGGTGTTGTGGTGGTTGGTCCAGGCACCAGGGTATTGTGGTGGTTGGTCCAGGCACCAGGGTGTTGTGGTGGTTGGTCCAGGCACCAGGGTATTGTGGTGGTTGGTCCAGGCACCAGTGTGTTGTGGTGGTTTGTCAGGGATAGAGGAGTTGTATGTAGATATAGTAATAAGGTAGATTGATACAGGTTCAGGAGAGGGAAGGGTGTGTATACAGGGAGTGGATGGTTCCCAGAGAGCATTGGTTAAGGTGACGAGGTAGAGGTGAATCAGTGAGACATGAGGAAACAGTGAAAGAGAAAGGATAGGGGAGTTAGTTGGACAAACACAGACAGACAGACAGACAGACAAGCACACACACACACACAGGATACAAACTCACATACTGATGCAACACAGATGAACATAGACAGCCAGACACAGTCCTCACTAGTCACTACGATCCACACAACTTTTTATTTTAATAGTTTTTTTTTTTATTTTTTATTTTTTTTCACCTAACACTCTGTAACAATGTATAGTGTACATATTCAGCCATCCACCCATACTATGCAATGTCTTTGTTTCCTTCGACACATTGGTGCGGCTGGATTCCGGGTTAAGCGGGTGGGTGTTAAGAAGTGCAGTTTGGCGGGTCATGTTTCGGAGGATGACTTGACCTTCGCCTCCCAAACCCCTTGGGGAGTTGCAGCGATGAGACCAGATCGACATCGGGGAGAAAAAAATATTTAAAAAAAATAAAAAGCCTTCATTGGAATGACTAAGGCTCCTCCACTGGACGTAACATCACAACATACAAACAAACACATTCATCTAGCCACTAATTTGGCCCAGTCTCTCTGGTAGCAGCTGTGCCTAATTAAACAACGAGGGAACAGTCTCTGTCAGTTAGATATACTACACGATTAAATCAGAGACATAATGTACGGTGGGGCATAGATGGCATCAAAGTCATACATCTACATTTAATATAGCTGAACCTTAAGTTAAGTTATTACATACTGTATCAACTGGCTTTCAATATGCAACCAATTTGATTATTATTATTTTAAAAAATGTGTCATTTAGCAGATGCTCTTGTCCAGGTTAAGTGCTTCGCTCAAGGGCACATCGGCAGATTTGTCATGTAGTCACCTTTCGGTTACTGGCCCAACGCTCTTAACCCTAGGCTACCTGCCAACCCATATATACACTGAACAAAAATAATATGGGGACAAAGATCGTATATATATATATATATATATATATATATATATATATATATATATATATATATATATATATATATATACTGCTCAAAAAAATAAAGGGAACACTTAAACAACACAATGTAACTCCAAGTCAATCACACTTCTGTGAAATCAAACTGTCCACTTAGGAAGCAACACTGATTGACAATACATTTCACATGCTGTTGTGCAAATGGAATAGACAACAGGTGGAAATTATAGGCAATTAGCAAGACAGCCCCAATAAAGGAGTGGTTCTGCAGGTGGTGACCACAGACCACTTCTCAGTTCCTATGCTTCCTGGCTGATGTTTTGGTCACTTTTGAATGCTGGCGGTGCTTTCACTCTAGTGGTAGCATGAGACGGAGTCTACAACCCACACAAGTGGCTCAGGTAGTGCAGCTCATCCAGGATGGCACATCAATGCGAGCTGTGGAAAGAAGGTTTGCTGTGTCTGTCAGCGTAGTGTCCAGAGCATGGAGGCGCTACCAGGAGACAGGCCAGTACATCAGGAGACGTGGAGGAGGCCGTAGGAGGGCAACAACTCAGCAGCAGGACCGCTACCTCCGCCTTTGTGCAAGGAGGAGCACTGCCAGAGCCCTGCAAAATGACCTCCAGCAGGCCACAAATGTGCATGTGTCTGCTCAAATGGTCAGAAACAGACTCCATGAGGGTGGTATGAGGGTCCGACGTCCACAGGTGGGGGTTGTGCTTACAGCCCAACACCGTGCAGGACGTTTGGCATTTGCCAGAGAACACCAAGATTGGCAAATTCGCCACTGGCGCCGGCAGCAGAATGTTGCAGGCAGCAGAACGTTCTCCACGGCGTCTCCAGACTCTGTCACGTCTGTCACGTGCTCAGTGTGAACCTGCTTTCATCTGTGAAGAGCACAGGGCGCCAGTGGCAAATTTGCCAATCTTGGTGTAAAATGCAAATTAATTACTTAAAAATCATACAATGTGATTTTCTGGATTTTTGTTTTAGATTCCGTCACTCACAGTTGAAGAGTACCTATGATAAAAATTACAGACTTCTACATGCTTTGTAAGTGTGAAAACCTGCAAAATCGGCAGTGTATCAAATACTTGTTCTCCCCACTGTATATAGTATAGTTAGGATTATATTGTTAATGTTAGAATCCTCAGCTCACTCATTGTCCAATTAAGATCATAGCACTTACCTTCAGTCTCCTGACTGAATGCCTTAAAGGATGTTAATCTACAGTAATACACCAGTAAACTAGACTGAGCTGAGTCTTGCTGATCATATCTGTCCCTCTCTGACATCTCTCATTCAGTCTGTCCTCTCAATCCCAGTTACTGTAGTATGTCATTCACTCATGTCAGTCAGTCAGTCAGTCAAACACAACCTCCTACTCCAACTGTAGCCTGTGTTTGAAAATGCTGCTTCTGATAAAGTGTGTTACGGTTGAATATTTTACTAATGTTTCATCCTGAGAATAAATTACTTTTCTCCCGGGTAACCCGGAATTTCCAGCCAAAACAGGAAGTGTCATTCAAAAGCATTATAAAGCACATAAAATAGGCCTATGTCTGGATTTGATTAGAGCTTTGAGAAATTCAAGCCTGATGCTACCGGAGCCGGATGAGCCATAAATTAAATACATTTTATGAGCCCTATATTAAAGAAATGTTATGATCCCAAGGCCAAACGATTGTGTCGTTATCCAATACATATATATGATATGGACTACTGCACATTACACACTACAGAAAAACATAAACGGCCATAGATGTAGCTAGCTATATGCTCTCTGGGGTAAATAAATTAAACTAGCACCAGTAGGCTAATATTCTTGAGTGTGAACTGTATTACTGTACTGTATTGTAATATACTGTATTACATGGACTGGAATTACACACATTGTTCAAACCATGATAAAGCAGAGAGAACATGTGATTCTGGGGCAGCATATGAGGCTACAGAGTTACAAGTATAGGCTAGCAAATTCATATTCATTTTGAAATATAATAGGGCCTATTTGTATAACTAGTAGGCTGACGCATATATACTTTTCATAATATTTACCTTAATGTTATTAGAATACCTCCTCTTTCACGCTCATTCCTTCCTCTCTTTCAACAGTTAAATGAAATAAGTTTAGTTGTCCTCATCTTCATCGTTCTACTAACATCCTTGAATAATATAGGACTAGAATTAGATGCAGAAGGCTTTCACTTCTCTTCACGACGATTGAGTGGTTGTGGGTCTGAATAAATAACCACCATCGTGCATTCGCTCTTCTTTCAAACTACCCGAGTTCTACTGGCTGCTGTATTTAACATTCAGCAATAAGAAATGCAAAAATAAAAATTCTAGCAAGCTTTTACTGCGTGGGACTCCAAGAGCTAAGGAGCGTTTTTCAAGGAGAGGCCAGCGAAGCACAGGTGCGTGAGTATTGTGCAAGAGACAGAGCCTATAAGTTAGAAGCTTATTTTGCATAACCCATCATTAATTAGCTAAATATAAGACTAATACTGCACTGAATGTATTACCTGAAAGAGGTAGGCTAAGACATATCAGTGCATTCGGAAAGTATTCAGACCCCATTTTGTTACGTTACAGCCTTATTCTAAAATTGCTGAAATAGTTTTTTCCCCCCTCATCAATCTACACACAATACTCCATAATGGCAAAGCGAAAACAAGTTTTAGAATTTTTTGCAAATTTATTACAAATAAACTGAAATATCAATTTATTTAGACGCTTTACTCAGTACTTTGTTGAAGCACCTTTGACAGAGATTATAGCCTTGAGTCTTCTTGGGTATGACGCTACAAGCTTGGCACACCTGTATTTGGTCAGAGTAACCATCGGGTTCTTGGCCACCTCCCTGACCAAGGCCCTTCTCCCCCGATTGCTCAGTTTGGCCGAGTGGCCAGATCTAGGAAGAGTCTTTGTGGTTCCAAACTTCTTCCATTTAAGAATGATGGAGGCCAGTGTTCTTGGGGACCTTCAATGCTGAATAAATGTTTTGGTACCCTTCCCCAGATCTTTGCCTTGACACAATTCTGTCTCGAAGCTCTACGGACAATTCCTTCTAACTCCTGGCTTAGTTTTTGCTCTGACATGCACTGTGGGACTTTATATAGACAGGTGTGTGCCTTTCCAAATCATGTCAAATCAATTGAATTTACCACAGGTGGACTCCAATCAAGTTGTAGAAACATCTCAAGGATGATCATTGGAAACAGGATGCACCTGAGCTCCATTTCGAGTCTCATAGCAAAGGGTCTGTTTTTTCTAAAAACCTGTTTTCGCTTTGTCATTATGGGGTATTGTATGTAGATGAGGGAACAAATTATTTAATCAATTTTAGAATAAGGCTGTAATGTAACAACATTTGAAAAAAGGGAAGGGGTCTGAATATTTTCTGAATGTTCTGCATAGGGCTATATATCAATCTAGAACAACCTACAATGCACTGCATAGGGCTATATATCAATCTAGAACAACCTACAATGCACTGCATAGGGCTATATATCAATCTAGAACAATCTATTTTGGATGTAGTGTGAATAGAGTTCATGGAGAGAGAGAAAGACTGCGGGAGAGTGTTCACACACGCCATGTTCATATAAATAATTTAATATAATTTACAGATTCCTCGCAGTTATTTATGCCGGGAAAAGGGAGTGTTTATGGGCGTTAAATAACGGTAAATCTCGTTAACCGGGTTCCCGCCATTCCTCCCTAGTGTGTGTTTTTGCATGTCTTGGATTCTTGTGAGAGTATTAGAGGGTTTATGTAGTGTGTAGTGTGAGAGTATTAGAGGGTTTATGTAGTGTGTAGTGTGAGAGTATTAGAGGGTTTATGTAGTGTGTAGTGTGAGAGTATTAGAGGGTTTATGTAGTGTGTAGTGTGAGAGTATTAGAGGGTTTATGTAGTGTGTAGTGTGAGAGTATTAGAGGGTTTATGTAGTGTGTAGTGTGAGAGTATTAGAGGGTTTATGTAGTGTGTAGTGTGAGAGTATTAGAGGGTTTATGTAGTGTGTAGTGTGAGAGTATTAGAGGGTTTATGTAGTGTGTAAGTATTAGAGGGTTTATGTAGTGTGTAGTGTGAGAGTATTAGAGGGTTTATGTAGTGTGTAGTTGTGTCTAATATCCATGATCATGTAGTTGGAATGTGTCAAAGCAAAACCTCTCTCCCTCTGCAGTGGTTTGGTACTTCCTGTGTCTGTGCAGTGGGTTAGACAAGGTTCATGTCTGTGATTTATTACCAAGGCGTCCTGTTGCTTTGGTAGCAGCTTGTGAGACGGCCTTATGTTCCTACAGAGTTAATCGCCTATCCATCTCCAGACAGTTACCTCAATTCCATTTAAAAGCAGACTGGCTGACAGAGGCAATGGGGCCATTTTGGATCAACTCGGCGGACCCAGGCAATTTCACTGCTCTTTCTTTCCACTTTGTTGGGAAAGTAATTAACTACAGCAGCCCTGAGAGCCAAGCAGCGTCCACTTCACTTACTCTCCAGAGTTTGGCGCTTGTCAGGCTTCTTAATTTCTCCAGTTGCTTGTTTTATTCGTTTGACTGAGGTTCTTTGGGATACTTCATATTTGCTTAATTTGTCTCTCTCTCCTCAGAGAGTTGTTCCCGTCGTTTAACAAATTGTCATGAGGTTTAGAAAGACTGCGGAAATTTCAAGTGAACATAAGCTAGTCTATAACTGAGACCCCACTACCGCAATGCATGACATGTTGGTGAAAGGTTAACTAGTACACTAGTACCACAAGGTCTTAGTGTTCTAATCTAGCAGAGGCCATCCACATAGAACTAAGGCCTTGCTATGTCAATGGGCTGACACTTCCCTTATAGAGATGGGTCTGTTTGGCATATAAAAAGACTGTCTCTCTCATATCAGCCCTCTTCCCCCCCCAAACCACCAGGCAGGGCTGAGCAGGGGGATGGGTGGAGGAAGGAGAGGCGTGGTGAATGCAGGAGAGGAGGAGGCGTAATTACATCTTGCATGAACTTTCGGCAGACGGGGCGGATCTCTTTGCTGAGGGTGGCGCTGAACATCATGACCTGTTTCTCATGGGGGGTCAGACGGAGTATCTCCTGGACGTCTCTGCGCATGTCTGAGGGAACGGAAAGAAGGAGAATTCAGTTATCACTCACTATAGCGGAGTAAATAATGGATTTAGCAAATTAATCAGAGGTGTATTCATTAATGCACAGTGTAGCAAACCATAGAAACATGTTTTTGCAACAAAAATTAGAGTTCCTTATTGGAGAGGTTCAGGTAGGTCCCTCCCCATTTCGCCTGGTTTGCTTCCATTTGGTTCCTAGTAAATACACCCCAGGCCTGTTTCTGAGTCTCAACCAGATACTGGGAGGAGATCAGACTCACCAAGTTGTTCCAGCATCTTGTCACACTCGTCCAGGATGAAGTGTTTGATGTGTCGCAGGTTGAGGGTCTTGTTGCGGATCAGGGCCAGGATTCTCCCCGGCGTCCCCACCACCACATGGGGACACTCCCTCTTCAACACTTCCTCATCCTTCTTTATAGACAGGCCACCAAAGAACACTGCCACCTGGTGGGAGAAAACCAGTGGTGAAACAGTGCACTTAAAAAAACAAGTCTTTATTTTACAGTTCACTATTCCGTTAGCCAGCACCTCTGCCAACTTTCTGGTGTTTGCGTCAGCTCATGCTTTTACTGAAACACTGCAGTTATTATCAAGACTTACGGTTTTGAGGGTGTATATAAACATTGTGTACCTTGATAGTTGGCATGTACTTGGAGAATCTCTCATACTCCTTGCTGATCTGAAACGCCAGCTCTCTGGTGTGGCACATCACCAGCACTGACACCTAAACAAAGAGAGAAGTCGGCAGAATGGGTAGTCAATGCATTACAAAGACAACACTAGCTCTATAAACAGTGCAGATGACAACGAGTGACAGACAGATGGAAAGAGAGGCAGAGAGAGGCAGAGAGAGTCGGAGGCAGAGAGAGACAGAGAGGCATTACTTGTCCAGTGACAGGCTCCAGCTGCTGTAGGGTGGCCAGAACAAACACTGCCGTCTTGCCCATACCAGACTTGGCCTGGCATAGCACATCCATACCCAGGATCGCCTGGGGGATACACTCATGCTGAACTGAAAGGAAAATAGTTATTAGAAATTACTAAAATAGAAATGACTCATGAATAATAATATAATTATATGGTACAGTAATGATTAACTAATAATCAACTAAGTGACTAAATCAAAAACACCTTAAAAAGGGACCAGAGTCAGGTGAGCTTGTGGATACCATGTTTATGTCTCTGTGTTCAGTATTTTATTTTGATCTCTTTTTCAAGAGCGTCCAGGCAGCACCAAGTCATTACACCATTACAGACAGACAACATGAAGAACTACCAGTGATCTAGTAGAAACATAGAAATCACCAGAGTATAACGAAATCATAAAACAATTAAAAACATTAGCAGGTCAAGGAATCAGCCTCAAAATCCATCATCAATGATTTAAAAACACCAATCGGGACAAGTTCCAGGCCGATGGCGCAGAGTACATAAAAGCCCTTTTACCAAATTCAGTTCGGACATTTGGAACAGTTAGCAGGATAAAGTCCTGCAAGCGAAGAGAGTACCCAGCACATTTCTGAAGAATAAAAATGCCCAGATAAAATAGTAAACACATTTTTTTGTAAGTTAGGAAGTTAGATGTAGTTTCACAAGCCAATTCTAGCTAGCATTAGCACAATGACTGGAAGTCTATGGTTATCTGCTAGCATGTCCAAAGTATCCCTTTAAGTCAAATCATTAATACAATTACTTCCTGATTGCTTGATTAACGGCATTTTGGCTGGCTTGAAGATTTCAGTAGATTGAAGATTCCAGTGAACTGCTGACCCCTGCATCTCTTCAACAGGGATGCCTTCGATAGGAACCAAACGTAAGCAAACGGGAAGGAACTAACCTGAACTTGCCTAATAAGAACGGCTAGTTTTCATTGCAAAACGTCTTGCTACACTGTGCACTAATGAATACACCCCAGTGTGGTGTGTGTTAGAAGCATGTATAGACTACAACCATCTGGTTCTACTCACCCTCAGAGGGATGCTCAAAGCCACAGTCCACTATAGCCCTCAGTAGTTCTGGCTTCAACAGGAAGTCTCTAAACCCAGAGGAATGGATGGACACATAGGAGCCCTTCACACGCTCCTTCTTAATGGCCAGAATATCTCCTCCTGACAGATCTCCCACAGCGTCCACATTATCCTCCTCATAGTCCAAGAGCTCATTTTCCACGTCCTGCTCAGTCATCCTGCCAGGTAGAAAGAGAGAGCGGCAGAGAGAGAGAGGCAGAGAGAGAGAGAGACAGGCAGAGAGAGAGAGAGAGAGAAGCAGAGAGAGAGAGACCTATTGTAGAGATAGAGGAACTACCGAGTCTAGAGGCAGCCTAGCCAAATATACTGTACTTATAACTTACTTAAGGTTTTCCGTTTTATATGTGGGCTAGCTATTAGCTAACGTTAAGGGCTGAGATAAGTCAAACACTGTAGCTAGCTAGCAAGCCCTCCTCTGTATTATAAGTTAATTGTAATTTAAGTTGGTGGTTACTGCTGGTTCCAGATCAGAGGCGAGAGAAATTGTCAGCCATGTTTTGTGTTTTGGTAAGGGCTCGAAGTGATGTCACGCATCCAAGAAGCCTCAACCAATCACCGGACGGTTATGATTGACTTTACCTCCAGGTATCCTACGAAAATAAATGTCGCGTAGCTAGCTGGCTAACAAACACGACTCGTGAGCTAAAGGCTAGCTAGCTTCTTTGACAAACTTTCTCGCTAGTTCTTGCTATTCTGCTATCTTTTAGACGGTTTGCAACATGGAACATAAACGCAATTAATATTTCAGATGTTTTTCTTGTGAGCACAGTTTACCTTATTCGGGATGAAGAAATGTAGCTACAATGAGAGCTATCGTTTTTTAACTACGTCATCAACGTGCGACTCTGTCAGTGCGCTGAAAGTCCCCAAACTCCGACCTGCGCATTTGCCTGAGAAAAATGACAGGAAGCAACACGGAAACTTGCTATAACATCTGGGTCTACAGAGAATGTATGATTGGAAACCGTGGTATCTGGATGCATTTGTTTTACAGCAGGATAGCTAACTTTGCGTTAAAATGTGAAAATAAGTCCGTTAACTCAACACGACGTTTTGAAGTGATCAATGTGCTAAATAAAGTGGATAGTTAGTTATCTATCTGTTAACCCGCAAGACGTTTGTCAAATGTTTGCTGGCATTGTTCTTTGAAATACTTAAGTCAGTGATATCCAGTGTAGCTCAGTTGGTAGATCATGGCGCGATTCGATTCACACGGGGGACCAGTACGAAAAAAGTATGAAAATGTACACACTCACTACTGTAAGTCGCTCTGGATGTAAACTATATGTTTCACTGGAAAGCCCAACTTATGTCCTGAGTGTGGGAACGTGCTGCAGGACACAGTCACCTGTTCGCGGTGAGGATGGGTTGTTTGGTGTCAGTTAAATGTCCCTGCTGGAAATGATGAGGTATCCTACTGACAGACAGAATCGTTATCTAAAAGGGGCAACTGTTTGCCAGTCTGTTTGTGCTATGATGCCAACTGCCTATAACTCATCATCATGCCAATTATGTTTGGCTTGACAATGAATGGTCCCATAGATAATGATAGAGGCCTCTAGTGGCCAAAAGGCTATATTAGTATGGGAAGCGTCATTCTTCTGTGGATTTTATGGCAGACTACACCCAAATCCATACGTAATAGTGATACTAACTTAATCCACCCTAATAAAAATAGTACATTGCCAATTTCAGTTCGCCATATCTCTCTTCTCAGGCTCTAGTGGGTAACTGAAAGGTTACTGGATCGAATCCCAGAGCTGACAAGGTACAAATCTGTTGTTCTGCCCCTGAAAAAGGCAGTTAACCCACTGTTCCCCAGTAGGCTGTCATTGTAAATAAGAATTTGTTCTTAACTGACTTGCCTAGTTAAAAAAAGGTAAAATAAATAAAAGTACCTGAGAGGGTGGTATGGCTTTTGCCAATATTCCATGTAACTCCTTTGCTGTGAAATCAAGTGCACCATTCAAACCCTCAACCCTTTTAACAGCTGCTGCATATTATATCCTCTGGATAGCCCTTACTTTGGCCACCTCATTCTCTTTCACCTTTGTGGGGCATTCGAAAGACGTGGCTTCATGGTTCCCACCACAATTGCAACACGTCACACTTTTATAACACATAATATGATATTTTCCACAAGTTGGACATCTCGTCTTCTCCCTTCTGCAAACACTTGAAACATGACCAAAAGCTTTACAATGATCACACTGCATTGGTCTTGGGATAAATGCTCCGACTCTGTAGTTAAGATACCCTAACTGCACTTGAGAAGGGAGAGACCATATGAAAAAACAAAAGAACAGATAGACTCTTCACTTTTTCTTCATTCACCACACGATTCATCCGACGCCCTGTTCCTAAGAGACACACACAACACTTCAAATCGGGTGAGACACAACACATGTTTCTTCTGATCCTCAGAAGCACAAAAAATGTAAACCAGCCTGCCTCTCGTGATCCTCACAGCCTTCACTCTACGCAGCACACAGACAAAGTTATAAGGATAATTGTTTTGCTAATGGCAGCCTGCAGCACCCCGGTCAGCCTTCAACTTGAGTTACTCAATGAGAGGGGGCAGCACTGAACTAGCCTGCAACGTCACTGGCTAGGTAACTATTCTCACAAAGACAAACAAGTAGTCATCACAATATTGTATTTCATCCAGCCAGTCTCCTTTGTCATCATAAGCATGTGACCCTTGATATGAAATTTTCCCCCCGGGGGATCAATAAAGTATCTATCTATCTATCTATCTATCTATCTATCTATCTATCTATCTATCTATCTATCTATAACTGTTTTTTTGTGTATTTTTCTCTCCAGAATTTTCAGGTCAAGAGGTCTTTAGTTGTCTCTAATCCTCTAGAACTGTCCACTGTTGCTGTGAAGGAGGAGGACTCAGAACTCAAGAGTGCTGTGGAAAGAAGTCACCTATAATGTTCCTAAAGTGATCAACAAACTATCATTAAAAAATGTGACATTTAGAGAATGAGAAATCCCGAGTGGCGCAGCGGTCTAAGGCACTGCAGTGCTTGAGGCGTCACTAAAGGTCCGGGTTCGATCCCCGGCTGTGTCGCAGCTGGCCGAGACCGGATTGGCAGGGTCATGTTTCGGAGGATTCTTGACCTTCACCTCTCCCGAGTACGGGAGTTGCAGCGATGGGACAAGACTGTAACTACCAATTTGATATCGAGAAGAAGGGGTAAAACAAAAATAACATCTTGAGAAATTCCAGTGTAATAGTACACACTACTACAGCAGTATTCTAATCTGAACCTTGAAGACAGTTCCACTTCTGATTTTCATTCTTCTCTCTAATCGGGACATATTTTAATTATCAGGTAGACTGGAAAACCAGCAGTACTCCGGACCTCCATGCTCAGATTGGAATTACACTGCGCCACTGTCTAACCTCCTCAATCTCTTGCATTCTGGATTGAAAGGCGTTGTTCTCGCTGCAATAAAGACAGTCTTCTTCACCTGTATACACTGCAGGTAATGTAGAATGTACACACCTCACTCAAACACAAATTCACCAAGGCTTTTCTGAGCAGTCTTGCATTCGCCACCAGACTCATCAATCTAAATCAAATCAAATCAAATGTTATTGGTCACTTACACATGTTTAGCAGATTTTATTGCAGGTGTAGCTTAATGCTTGTGTTTCTAGCTCCAACAGTGCAGTATATCTAACAATTCACAACAATACACAATTCCATTTTATGTTGTTCTGCAGCACAATGTGACAAGCACTTACCCCATAAACTGTATATATTCTATATGTTACTTATAATGATTTAATGTGTGTATACAGATACCCCATAAACTGTATATATTTGATATGTTACTTATAATGATTTAATTTGTGCGTACAGATACCCCATAAACTGTATATATTCTAAATGTTTACTTATGATTTAATTTGTGCATACAGATACCCCATAAACTGTATATATTCTAAATGTTTACTTATAATGATTTAATTTGTGCATACAGATACCCCATAAACTGTATATATTCTAAATGTTTACTTATAATGATTTAATTTGTGCATACAGATACCTAATAAACTGTATATATTCTATATGTTACTTATAATGATTTAATTTGTGCGTACTCCTGAGAAGAGCTCGAGATGCTCAGATGCTTCCATATTCCCCTGGACCTCCTTCAGTATTCTTCTCTTTGCCTCTCTTTTGTCTGTAAACAAGGATGTGTTTGATCTATGTAACGCGAACTTGAGATCGTATTGGAGAAAATCCAATTTGTATGCTATTACTTGCCCTTCATTACTTGTAATGAGGCTTAGGCTAGTCGCTCTGAGGTGCTAAGCATTTTAATGCCTTTGCTGCATCAGTTGGATTGCAGCCGCAGAATTTTGAACGAGGTTCGAATACTGATTTTTCAAGTGTGATTTAAAAGATGTCTTAAGAACATGTTTGGTGTTGCTTTCATCCTTTCCCTTATACATTTGTCGCTGTCGGGCAATGACAGTGAATTTATCTAAATAACCTACTCCATGTTTACAAATCTATAAATTAGCAATTACTGTAATCTTTATTTATTAAGCAAAAATAAAATACTATATTTACATGTCACTGTGGCGTAGAGTGCAGCAAAAGTAGTTGCTCCAATCAGAACGCTCTCCCTTGTGGACCTGAATCACGTGATGATCCAACATGGCTTCCACTCACTTGCTGAGAAAAAAAAGATGGTGAACATTTCCTAATGTATTAGTTTATAGGAATTATTTTGGACCTTTCCGATACCCAACCATAAGGTAAACAATAAAATGTCGATGTACATGGTTGAATGCACTTTCTGTCTCACTGTAAAACGCTCCGTTCCGCCGTCGTTAGCTAGCGAGCTAAGCTTGTATTCTTCAGACTTGTCTCATTATGTTAGCCTTAGAAGAAACACATTTAAGTCTTAATATATTTGTCATCTGCTTCTATTTTTATCCTCTGTAGAAGATGAAGCTGCGCGTGCAGTTACAATGCAAGAACCTCCATGAATACTTGAAAGAGTTGAGTCCTGAGATCTTGGACAGATTGTACAACCATCCGGCCACATGTCTGGCTGTATACAGGTGCAGGAACAGTCCATTTAACAATCCTATTAAAGTAATCGTAAAATATGACATGTACAAGTCCTGCTGTTTGCTATGCTTGGTACACAAATGGATCTGTAATGCACATATTACCATGCGTTATTATGTATAACATATGGAACCGAACACAGGCTGTCTACACATTTAGCACCATGTTACATATACATACAGGACGATCAGTATTTTGGGTTGCATGCAAGATAAATTAGAGAGTAAGATTATCTGCTTGTTTCACTGCTTGACAGGGAGCTCCCCCCATTGGCCAAGAATTATGTCATGCGAATGCTGTTTCTAGACCAACCTCTTCCACAGGCAGCGGTGGCTCTGTGGGTGAAAAAAGACAGTGAAAAGTAAGTCTATATGAATCTGAAACATACATAGTACCTGTCCAATGCTTTATAGTAAATTCAATCAACTGTCAGGTTGTTAAATGACTGTCAGTTGACCTTCAGTCTCTGTAGTTTGTGTTCTAAAATGGCCTGATTTTCTTCTCTCTCTCTTCTCTCCTCTTTCTTCAGGGACCATGATCAGTGTGTCTCTGTGCTGTCTGGTCTCAGACTGTGGCACAGCCAGCAGCTACAGGGAGGTCTGCAGGGAAACGTTCTGAACCCCGTATTCAAAGACAACCTGAGAATAGCATTATTAGGAGGGTAAGTCAACTCTTTCATTTGTAAGGTACTTAGTAGCTACAGTAAATCATGGGGGCTTAATATGCCAGCAGTAGAATTACCAAAGCTAAAACGTGCTAGTGAACACGTGTCTTTTGTAAGGCTCACATATTATGGCTTATGGCTCACTTCATGCTTACTCTCTTCTCCTCCTCCACTACCTCCTCTTCCTCCTCCACTTCTTCCTCCTCCCCCACTACCTCCTCTTCCTCCTCGTCCACTACATCCTCTTCCTCCACTCCCTCCTCTTCCTCCTCCTCCACTACCACCTCCTCCACTACCTCCTCTTCCTCCTCCTACACTACCACCTCCTCCTCCTCCACTACCTCCTCTTCCTCCTCCTCCACTACCACCTCCTCCTCCTCCTCCTCCTCCTCCTCCACTACCTCCTCTTCCTCCACTTCCTCCTCTTCCACTACCACCTTCTCCTCCTCTCAGGGGTAAGTCGTGGGCAGACCAGGGTGACAGTCTGGGTCCTGACAGACATGCCCGTGACGTGGAGAGTCTGGATAAGTATGCCTTGGAGCGCTGGGAGGTTGTTCTCCACTTCATGGTAGGCTGTCCCAGTGCTGCAGTCAGCCAGGACCTGTCCCAGCTCCTCATTCAGGCTGGCCTCATGAGAACGTAGGTACCACCCCACTGAGGGACCGCTATGAACTCAATGTTATACTCACACATACACTCTTTATTTCTTGGCATTTGTATTTTTAATCATTTTTACCTGTATAATTTTAGTATTCATGTGTTTGGGATTTTCACATGCTTTCAACTGTTCTCTGTTTTCGATATATTTGTATAATTCTTTCTCCACAATATTCTTTCTCATTTCTATGTTCCTCTTGTTTCTATCCTACTTCCTCTACTCATTTATCCTACACCTCTTCCTCTCCTCCAGTGAGGCTGGAGATGCTCCCTGTATCACCTCTGCTGGTTTCCAGTTCCTCCTCCTGGACACAGCCTCTCAGCTCTGGTACTTCACCCTACAGTACCTCAACACGGCACAGGTAGGTCCTCGGACACACACACACACACACACACACACACACACACACACACACACACACACACACACACACACACACACACACAGCTTCCCAGTATTATATGCTCTCTTGTCCTTCTCATCTTTCAGACTCGTGGAATGGACCTGGTGGAGATTCTGTCGTTCTTATTCCAGCTCAGTTTCTCGACACTAGGCAGGGTGAGGCTAGTAGCACAGACATTTCAGCTGCCTGGTGTCTTACCTGCATTCCATGCAGAGCAAAACATTTCATAGTCATTGTGGATTATTAGATTATTCTGCTTCTAGTCTTTTATTGACTGATGTTGTCCCCCCTGTCCTGTGCCCCAGGACTACTCAGTGGAGGGGATGAGTGAGTCTCTGCTCACCTTCCTACAGCACCTGAGAGAGTTTGGCCTCGTCTTCCAGAGAAAGGTGAGATATGGTATAGGAGAATTAGCTATGTAGCTACAATTGTAGTGGACAGTAATATTTGGCATGTGTATATATGATATAATAAATACCTCACATGCGATTCGTAATAAGACTGAGCAATTAGCCTATTAAAATGTTTATCTGACTCGATAAAGATAATTAAAATATACAAGCAAGCATTAGGCAATGAGTTGACGAAGACTAGCCAGAATTGGTCTGGGAATTGTCTATATCAAAGGCAGATATTTAATTACTTTGTAAAATGAACAGATTCACATAAAAGGCATAAAGCATTTAACAAGCATTACAAGGTATTATTCTAAGCATTAAAGGACAAAGCATGAACAAAGAGAAGCCTAGAAAATGAGAATTGCTCATACAACCTTCCTCCATGGACTGGATACAAGATAACAGAGAGAACAAGGTCATTTAATTCCATTTAGAACATCTGAAGGTGTAACCTTTCAACACAAAACCAACCACCATTGACCAATCAAATGATACCAATTTTACAGTAACCTAAACACTCCCAGGCCCGATCTCAGGCCCGAAGCTTGTGTAGTGGATGAGACCAATGTAAATAAGACAGAATTCCCGACAGGAAAATAAAACCTGTTTGCATAGAGTATTTCAGAGTTCACCCTGTACAGATACAAGTAACCACAAGGATCATACATCCGTATAGATACACCAGAGTTCTCCTTAGTGAACACGTTTCAGATACCAGACATGGATACTATTGTATAATTCTGTGACATTCAGTAGTCAGTGCTCTGAATACTGTAATAGAGGGGGAAGGGCTGACTAGTCCTTGGGCGTTGTCCTGTTTTTCTGGACCATTTGCCCTGCATCTCCAGGTGTCAGAGAGCACATGAATTAGGGCCGAGCCTACACACTTCTCCACGGAATTAGGGTCAAAGTTTAGGAGGTGGGATGACTGAAATATTACAATTAAACAAAATACCTTGCTCATGTTAAAGCTTTTAGATTTTTTTTTTTTTTTTTTACTTTTGTACATGGTTGCTGTCAAATAAAGTAACACTAAATATGGTGGAAGAGCAAGATATCAAGACAGAACGGAATAAAATTGTATTTGTCACGTGCGCCGAATACAACAGGTGTAGGCCTTACAGTGAAATGCTTACTTACAAGCCCTTAACCAAGGATGCAGTTTTAAGAAAATTAACTTTTAAGTATTTACTAAAATAAACTGAAGCTAAAAATAAGAAAATAGAAATAATAATTAATTTATGAGCAACAATAAGGATATATACAGGAGGTACAGAGTCAATGTGAGGAGGTTATATACAGGAGGTACAGAGTCAATGTGAGGAGGCTATATACAGGGGTACCAGTATAGAGTCAATGTGAGGAGGTTATATACAGGAGGTACAGAGTCAATGTGAGGAGGCTATATACAGGAAGTACAGAGTCAATGTGAGGCGGCTATATACAGGAGGTACAGAGTCAATGTGAGGAGGCTATATACAGGAGGTACAGAGTCAATGTGAGGAGGCTATATACAGGAGGTACAGAGTCAATGTGAGGAGGCTATATACAGGAGGTACAGAGTCAATGTGAGGAGGCTATATACAGGAGGTACAGAGTCAATGTGAGGAGGCTATATACAGGAGGTACAGAGTCAATGTGAGGAGGCTATATACAGGAGGTACAGAGTCAATGTGAGGAGGCTATATACAGGAGGTACAGAGTCAATGTGAGGAGGCTATATACAGGAGGTACAGAGTCAATGTGAGGAGGCTATATACAGGGGTACCAGTATAGAGTCAATGTGAGGAGGTTATATACAGGAGGTACAGAGTCAATGTGAGGAGGCTATATACAGGAGTTACAGAGTCAATGTGAGGAGGCTATATACAGGAAGTACCAGTACAGAGTCAATGTGAGGAGGCTATATACAGGGGTACCAGTACAGAGTCTATATACAGGAAGTACCAGGTTAGTCGAGGTAATTGAATTACTATGTACATGGAAGTTAGGTAGATGTAAATAGACAGACAGAATGACATGTTGTTATCTTCTCTCACTGTCCTTATCACCCCTGGTCCTGTACTCCTACCCTCTCTCTCTGGTCTCCTCAGAGGAAGTCTAGAAGGTACTACCCAACCAGGCTGGCCATCACCCTGTCTGCTGGTGTCTCCGCCAACGCTTCCTCCACCGCTATGGGTGCTGCCCCAGGGACTGGAGATTCAGGTTTCATCGTAGTCGAAACCAACTATCGCCTCTATGCTTATACTAGTATGTACCAATGGAAGGTCTAACTCTGCAGTGTGTTGTCTGACCAAGTGGACCACCGAAACCTCAAATCTCCCATTGACCAATTAAAGATTTATCTGTGCAGATCTCAAGTTAGGATTCATCCGTGTGTGTAAATCCCTCTCTCTCATTGTTGGGATTGTAGTGTTTCATTTATTACAAATTTCCAGGTGGTCCTGAATAGTCTGTTAACTTATTTATTTTCTGTCATTAAAAAAAAAAATTGTTGACTTTTTTTTTTTTTGTCGACAACAGGTATTTACAAATAGATACAGTAATTAATGTTCTTAATAGCATTCATAACGGTAGCATAATGTTGACTTATTCATGTCTTCTCCTCCCCAGACTCTGAGCTGCAGATTACTGTTACTTACTTACTGTTTTATATAGTTGTAGTATTTTCTGATAAGGTTCATTTCCAGGTGTTCGTGTCGAGTGTTGAGTTATTAATCTGTCTGATTCTCCTCCCCAGACTCTGAGCTACAGATCGCTTTGGTGGCTCTGTTTAGTGAATGTCTCTATCGCTTCCCCAACGTGGTGGTAGCCCAGGTTACCAGGGAGTCAGTACAGCAAGCCATCGCTAATGGCATCACCGCACAGCAGGTAGACACACACACACACACACACACACACACACACACACACACACACACACACACACACACACACACTGTTTATTATCATGTTTTTGTGTTTTTCAGATTCTCCACTTTCTAAGGACCAGAGCACATCCTGTCATGCTCAAACAGGTACCTTCACATATCAATCTGCTCCCTCGTTTTTCTTTCTCGCTCTCTGTCTCTCTCTGTATCTCTGTCTTTCGCTCTCTGTCTCTCTACTCTCTCTCTGTCTCTCTGTCTCTCTCTATCTCTCTCTCTCTTTCTACCACCCCCTTGTCTATTTAGTATTTTGTCTGTTCCTCCTCTCTGTGCTGTGTTGTTATCAGTAATAGATGACTGACCTGTCTGGCCCTACTTCCACACTGGAGGCTGATCACTCATATTTCATCATTACATTACCATTACCATTAGTCCAAATAGAACCCTATTACCTATATAGTGCACTACTTTTGACCAGAGCCCTATGGGCCCTTTTCCCTATGGAACCTATTCCCTATGGGCCCTATTCCTTTTGGACCCTGGTCTAAAGTAGTACACTATTTGGGACAAAGCCTAACTCCTACCTACTCTCTCTGTGTCTCAGAACCCAGTGCTGCCCCCCACCATCACAGACCAGATCAGACTATGGGAACTGGAGAGAGATCGACTACAGTTCTCTGAGGGTGAGGTGTGTGTGTGTGTGTGTGTGTGTGTGTGTGTGTGTGTTTAATACAAGCTTTCATGAGCAGGTTTCTATTTTTTCATTGTGATGAATTATGTCTGTCCCACCTAATGGTTGGTGAGATCACGCTCTCTCACCCAGGGGCAACCAGTGTCTCTTATCTCTGGTAATAACCATATGAGACATGCATCAGAGTAGGACTGCTGATCTAGGATCAGGTCCCCTCTATCCATGTTAATACTAGTCATTTTGATCTAAAAGGCAAAACTGATCCTAGATCAACACTCCCAGAGTTTTAGGCTGCCTAATAATTATAATAACAACGATAGAAAAACATTTTTGTGATGGTAAAATGTTTTCAGTGTAAACTTCATGACTAAAATCAGATATAGTATGTTGAAAAGACAATTGACCTACAGTGCCTTCAGAAAGTATTCACACCCCTTGACTTATTCCACATGTTGTTGTTACAGACAGAATTCTACATTTCTTTGTCTCACCATCTTTAATTTCAGGGTATTTTCATCCCTATTGGTGAACACTTCTACATTAATGTGGACGTTACCATGACTACGGTTAGTCCTGACCCCATAATGACAAAGTAAAAACATGTTTTTCGAATTGTTTGCAAATGTATTTCTGAAGGCACTGTATATATTTTCAAATAAGATAATCTTCGAGAACTAACAATCAATATAAAGAAAAAGGAAACCTGTTCAAAGATGCGAAAAGGAGGGCCTCTAAAATGTTCAGTCGGCAACCGCGCCATTGGCCACGCCCACCACTTACGGTGACCACACTGGCGACCCCGCCATTGGCCACGGCCAACAATTAAGCCCCATTTTGATCCAGAAAAAATCCTAGCTACTCCCCGAGGATTTACAAAGCTGATTGATTCCCCCAGTAGGATGACTGACAAGGTGGCCTGTCTCTGTAGGATAGCAATCTGTCAATACAGGCTGTGTGTTGTGTGTTGTGGTGAGTTGTAACCCCTTCTCTCAGATGTGCTGTAAACTGGAATGGAGTGATACGAGTATTGATGTGGGCTGTACCTTTAACCTTGTCTATAAGCTATATGTGTCTCCTCTCTACCTCCCTTCCTATCTATCTCTCTTTCTGTCTCTCTCTACCTCTCTAACAATCTGTCCATCTCAGGAGTGCTGTATAACCAGTTCCTGTCCCAGGCTGACTTCGAGGTGTTGCGGGACAGAGCTCAGGTCAGATATCTTGTTTTATTTTCTCTCTGTATATTTCTTTAGCTGTCAATGAACTCACCAATTAATATTATTATAATGAAGCATGGGAGCAGCATGAGGTCAGAGGCCCCGAGCCGACAAGGTGGAAAAATCTGCTGTTCTGTCTTTGAGCAATGCAGTTAACCCCCAACAACATCTGCTCACTGGGTGCTGATGACGTGGATGTCGATTAAGGCACATCCCCTCACCTCTCTGATTCAGAGTGGTTGGGTTAAATGCACAATACACATTTCTTTTGAATGCATTCAGTTGTGTATGGCAGCAGGTAGCCTAGCGGTTAAGAGCGTTGGGCCAGTAACCGAAAGGTCGCTGGTTTGAATCCCCGAGCCGACTAGGTGAAAAAAATCTGCCCATGTGCCCTTGAGCAAGGCATTTAACCCTAATTGCTCCTGTAAGTCCCTCTGTATAAGAGTGTCTGATAAATGACAAAACAACTGACTAGGTGTCCACCTTTCCCATTATCTAATCTGATGTTAACTGCACTCTTAAATTAGCCTTGCAACAATCTTCTACCCATCTTCTGACGTTTTGAACTATGAAAAGGTTGTAGTTCAACAATGGTAGAATTTGATTACCATTATCAGCCTAGCATCTGCAGTCCCTGTCACATGTAGCAACTGCTTGTCTGACCTTTTCTTCAGTTAATCTATTCTCTCTCAGTACAATCTAGGTGTCTTATATTGCTCCAGCCTCTGTGTGCGTACCAAATGGCACCCTATCCCCTACATAGTGATGAATATGGTGCTATTTGGGATGCAGGCTCTGTCTTATCACTTAACCCCCCCCTCTCTCTCTCTCTGTATGTGATCCATTCTCCAGGGCCTGGGCTGTCTGGTGTGGCAGAACGTGGCTCACAGGGTGATTGTGGTTTCACCGCAGGGACACAGCGAAGTCAAGAGGTTCTGGAAACGACAGAAGAGTCACACTTGATAACAGACGAAGAGAAGAAAAGGAATAAAAACATTTTTTTACATGAAAGGACTTTTTCTAGAGGTGCGGGTTGGATGATCCTCTGTAGAAGGTATATGGAGAGTTGTGGAGATACTGTACTGGATCTTGAATTGGACACAGCAGCGCAATGGCTGTAGCCTGGTGCCAGATCTGTTTGGGCTCTTACCTACTTTGTCATTGTCAGTGACTGGTGTTGGGAAAGACTAAATGGATAAAGCAAGTGCTTTGGCTCTGTTTTTGTTGGTGATATTGTTGTCTCCTTTTGAGTTGGTGGGCAAATAAAATTATTTGAAGAAACCTATGCATTACCAGAAAACTGCTTTTCAAACATGAGTTATGTATTTCATTGATATTATGACATGCATTCAATGTTCAATGTTTTTTTAAATACTGTGTAATTTGATGAAATCAAACATATCAATGGAACCATTTCCACATTTTTCACAGATTCTACATTTGACACCTCCAGCTAGGGCTGCCAACACACGTGTGGGGGGGAGAGACACTGAGCCTCAGATGTGTTTATAGCTGATTTATCGGAAAGCTCATGTCATGACAAGGAGGCAGAAAGACCGGTTTGTCTGAAGCTGCTACAGTGTTCTACAGTGTTTTACTGGTTAACGCCAGAGCACAGATAATATGACGACGTCAACGGAGCTACAGCTCGAGCCAGCTGGCTACATGTACCTGCAGCTTCAGCGTGCTAGCAGCTAGCTAACCTCAGCTAGCTAGTCAGCCAAGGAAAGCAATGGCTTGATTACAGCATTTAGCTAGCAAACATATATCTACTTTCTACTTTAGCTAGGAATAGATGCTTATTGCAAACGTGGATTTCCGACATGTAGCGCACATAGCAAGTATTTAAACATTTATACAACGTGCGTACATTTACGCTTCTTCTATTGTCGAGCAAATCCCCAAACACAGCGGTCCACAAATGGAACCAAGGAGCTCTCGTGAAAGTCCATTCGGTTCTGGGGGTCCCGAACCGGCGGGTCTACGCGAGGAGACCCCCGGCGAAGAGGCTGAGGATGGGGACAACAGCATCCTGAAAGGAGATGGAGGGAACGAGAACCCTCTGGACACGATGAAAACAGAATGTAAAGAAGGTGGTGTTACTGGGGAAAAGATTGAGGATGCTGATGATGAAGAAGGCAAATATGAAGAGGAATTAGACCCTAGAATTCAGGCAAGTTTAAATTTGTATTGAAAGTGTCTGTAGTACATTCCGTACAGCAGCTTGTACAGTATCTGACTATTTTTTATTGCAAATCCATGCGTCATATTGCTTATATGTACTGTAGGCTGCTTGACAAGTGCATACTCATTCCACTGTCAATATAGGTCCATTAATAACCATAGGCAAACTAAATGTCCGTATGGCAGATGCTTGCATTATTTAGTCTAGTGATGCAACTTAAAACCCGCATCTACATTCCAAATGAATTTAACAGGGATTATTTTCATGACTATTGTAATGAAATGAATGCCCAGGCCAAGCCCATTATGCAATCTTTTTCTATTCTCTTATTGTGATGAAGGCCAGGGCCAATACTTCTCTCTCACCCTCTCCCTCTCTCTCTCTCAGGAGGAGCTAGAGCACCTGAATCAGGCCAGTGATGAGATCAACAAGCTGGAACTGCAACTGGATGTGAGTGAGCTCTTTGTCACCACAGAATCAAATCTAATGTGTGTCCCGAGAGACTAGGCCTGTATGTCCCAGAACAGAGTGTTTGTACCAGCCATACTACCCAACACGGTATCTGTTTGACTGACAGGCCTGTATGCTAGCGCTACACTTTATAAGCTTTCTTGCTTGGTGTTGACATAGAGAATGTCGTGGGCTGCTGACTCAGGCCTCAGTTAGCCACAAGGTCCTCCTCAACATACTGTTATTGAGCAGAGGTCAGAGAGGCAGTGTGGAGGAGATGACTTACTTCCCTTTGCATCAAGGTCTATCGCAAAGACCTCTTTTGAGGATGTTATTGGTGTGATATAATTTAATGGTAACATACCATTTACAGTACTGAGCTATGAGGTTAACTGGTGAATATCTCTCTCTCCTTCAGGATGCTAGGTCCAGCTACAGGAGGATCCTCACTGACTCAGCCAGGAAGCTCAATGCTCAGGCCTCCCAGCTAGGCACCTGCATCGAGAAGGCCAGGCCCTACTACGAAGCCCGCAGACTAGCCAAAGAGGTTAGTGTGTGTGGGCGGGGGGTTGTGTGTCAGACTGAATTTGAATATCTTTTGTATGACAAAATATGAAATTACATTTACAAAACTTATTCCACACGCGTGTTAAAACTTTTTGAATTAAGATGCTAATATGAATTTAACCTCATAAATTGCTATTTTAGGCGTAATACAAGGAAGCCGCCTAATGAATCATCCATATTGATTACATAAAACATTTAACCCTTGGTGAAACCCGGCACGAGGGCCAGTCATGTTTAATCAACGTTGTGAAGGGTAATTCCAAACTGTAATAGAACTAATGTAAATCATTAGGATAACCATTAGGGATCTAATTGAAACCAATTAGGCAAATAATGGATTGGAAATTTGACCTGGTTAGCAGCAACCAACCTCACGGCCAATGCTATGAAAATGTAGAAAGAAGGTGGACGGTCTAATTTCCTAGACTTTTAGGTGTTCCCTACGTCGGTGTCTCTTCAGGAAACAACTAAGCACCTTTTGTGATTTATTATTCTGTCCATAACACAGTTGCTTGGGTCGCCTGACAGACGTCTGACTGCTATTGAGCGAGACTAACCGTCGAGGGAACCGTGTCACAAGAATTATAACGGGTGCTCAAAGTGAAGCCGTCATCAATCTCCACCTGACGACCATAAACTTTGGTCAACCTTGTGCGTCCATCCGGCCCCGTCCCCTTCTGCTGCTGCAGCCTCTCTCAGGAGACTGCTCCATCGGTTGTATCCCGCACTGCGATTCTGAGTCACCTTGGCTGTGTCCCAAATGGTACCCTATTCCCTATAGTCCCAATTCTTTTGACACAGGTTGTAGTGCACTATATAGGGAATAGGGTGCAATTTGGGACAGACACTTTGTCTCTAAGTGCCTCTCCCCTTCTCCCTTAACCAACATCGACAAATCTTCCCCCTCTCTGGCTTTGACATAATTCACCAACTAGCATGACTAGAATATGATCATGGACAGCTATTTCTGTTTCACTCTATGATTTGTAACTCTCGCTGCCGTCTTCTTGTTTTATAGCTGGTGACTTCCTGTTTTAGGATTAGATTTAGAAGCTAATCCTAACTTCCATTTTAATCAGATTTTCACTTAGTCATGGATTGATGTCAATGGGAATTACATTTAACTTTACTGTAAGGAAGGATTCGCTCCTTAGTAATTGGTTCGTTGTATGATTGGTTGTGGTGATTAGTTACTGAACTATGATTGGTTGTTGTGATTAGTTACTGAGCTATGTTTGGTTGCGTGGTGTCTGTTACTGAATTATGATTGGTTGTGGTGTCTCTGTTATGAAACTATTATTGGTTGTGTGGTCTCTTACACTGAACTATGATTGGTTGTTGTTTTCATAGGCCCAGCAGGAGACGCAGAAGGCAGCGTTGCGGTACGAGAGAGCCGTCTCCATGCATACGGCTGCCAGAGAGATGGTGTACGTGGCAGAGCAGGGCCTCCTGGCGGACAGGAACACTTTGGACCCCACCTGGCAGGAGATGCTCAACCACGCCACCTCCAAGGTACACAGAGAGAGAGTGGGTCCCCCAAGGCACAGGGAGAGGACAGGTCATAGCTATGGTAGACCAAGGGCCGTATTCATAAAGTACAGCAGGTGAGTGGTTAACTACCAGGTAGAAAAGAAAACCAGTAGTACTTCATCCTAAAGTCCAGGAGTTGATTATCCTTGTACTAGACAGTGAATACTTTGTGGCTAAAGCTGTATCTGTGGTAGACAGTGAATGATGGTGGAGGGGTCCTGTGAGAACTATTAATCTCTTCATCTACAAGATTGTAATTGAATAAGGTCCAATGGAAATGTGAAAGCATTAAGCCGCCTCATCAGCCTGGAGTGGAGGTCTAAGGCTGCATCCCAAATGGCTCCCTATTCCCTATATGTTGCGCTACTTTTGACCAGGGCCCATCGTAGCGCACTATATAGGGACTAGGGAGCCATTTGGGTCAGTGTGAGACAGCAGCTGTTTAGTATGTAGCCGGAGACTGGCACTCTCTGCTTTATCAATGGTAATTAATGTGGACCAGTATTCTTATAAAGATCAAGGTTTGACGTTCCTCATTCTCATACACTGGAACTCTGCTTCTCTATTCTGCTATGGAAGTGACTCAAGTGAGCCACAGTGCACTTAACATAGATAGATAGATAGATAGATAGATAGATAGATAGATAGATAGATAGATAGATAGATAGATAGATAGATAGATACTTTATTGATCCCCCGGGGGGGAAATTTCATTGTCAAGCAGCTACAACAAAACACAGGGCAGGTGCAAAATGCCACAACGAAAAGTACACAAAAGACAGATACCCGGTACATGATACATAGAGCGGCAGTATGAAAAAGTATAGAAATACAAGATATCTGGAGTGCAAAAAAAAGCTATAAAAAGACATAGCATAGTATGGGTGGTTGGCTGAATATGTACACTATACATTGGTGGATGTTGGATGGTTAACTATACTATACAGGTTGATGGCAGAGAAATACTTCAGTAGCTAAAAATGCGTATGATATGAGCGAGGGTAATAATAGTTTACTTAATAGACAGACTGGGTAAATGAACAGGTAAGTGAAAATTTTGCATGGTTAAATTAGCTGTACAGTTAGGTATACAGTTATATTTACAGATAAGTGAATACTTGCATGTTTACACAAACTGTACAGGTAAATGACAGGAAGAGATACTTTAATAGCTAAATGTGTGTATAATATCATTTGGGGTAATAATAGTAATTCCCTTAAAATACAGTCCTTAGTGCGCAGGGTTTAATTACAGACAACAGCACGTATTGCACATTCGATATACTAAAAGCAATGAGAAAAGGTGCAACTGGCAGGATACTAATATGCATTCCTGAGTGAATGACTACGTAAGTTAAGTCCAATAATTACTTACAATATTGCATGTGATATAATATAACAACTGTACATGAGTATGTATATACAGACCTGTATGAATAAATATGAGATTATATGAGATTGAAGAGAGGGACTCTCACCCAGGTATTGTCATCACCAAGTGTCAACCTAACAGATGGTAATGCTGCTGATGGCTTAATACTGATTTGTTCCCTTCAGAGGGTGGGTGTGAGAGGTACAGTGTCTTCAGAAAGTATTCAGACCCCTTGACTTTTTCCACATTTTGTTACGTTACAGCCTTATTCTAAAATGTATTAAATAAATGTTTGCAAAAAAAAAACGTATTTACATAAGTATTCAGACCCTTCCATTGATCATCTTGAGATGTTTCTATAACTTGGAGTCCACCTGTGGTAAATTCAATTGATTGGACATGATTTAGAAAGGCACACACATGTCTATAAGGTGCCAAAGTTGACAGTGCATGTCAGAGCAAAAACCAGGATCGTGTCGAGGCACAGATCTGGGGAAGGTTACTGCATTGAAGGTCCCCAAGAACACAGTGGCCTCCATCATTCTTAAATGGAAGAAGTTTTGAACCACCAAGACTCTTCCTAGAGCTGGCCGGGAGGTGAACAAGAATCCGATGGTCACTCTGACAGAGCTCCAGAGTTCTTCTGTGGAGATGGGAGAAGCTTCCAGAAGGACAACCATCTCTGCAGCACTCCACCAATCAGGCCTTTATGGTAGAGTGTCCAGACGGGAGCCACTCCTCAGTAAAAGGCACATAAAAGCTTGCTTGGACTATCAGACCATGGAAACAAGATTCTCTGGTCTGATGAAACCATGATTGAACTCTTTGGCCTGAATTCCAAGCGTCACGCCTGGAGGAAACCTGGCACCATCCCTACGGTGAAGTATGGTGGTGGCAGCATCATGCTGTAGGGATGTTTTTCAGCGGCAGGGACTGGGACACTAGTCACGATCGAGGGAAAGATGAACGGAGCAAAGTACAGAGAGATGCTTGATGAAAACCTGCTCCAGAGCGGACCTCAGACTGGGTCAAAGGTTCACCTTCCAACAGGACAACAACCGTAAGCACACAGCCAAGACAAAGCAGGAATGGCTTCGGGTCTCAATATCCTTGAGTGGCCCAGCCAGAGCCCGGACTTGAACCTGATCGAACATCTCTGGAGAGACCTGAAAATAGCTGTGCAGCAACGCTCCCCATCCAACCTGACAGAGCTTGAGAGAATCTGCAGAGAATATTGTGAGAAACTCCTGAAATACAGATGCTTGTAGCGTCATATCCAAGAAGAATCAAGGCTGTAATTGCTACCAATGGTGCTTCAACAAAGTACTGAGTAAAGTGTCTGATAATATAAATTATCTAACATTTCTAAAAACCTGTTTTTGCTTTGTCATTATGAGGTATTGTGTGTAGATTGATAAGGGGGCAAAAAACAATTTTATCTAGTTTAGAATAAGGCTGTAACGTATCAAAATGTGGAAAAAGTCAAGGGGGCCTGAATACTTTCCAAATGCACTGTATGTGTGAGGTGAAATAAGGTACGCTACTCTTGGTTGATTTTCTCCAGTGTGTTGATGCTGGTGATTGATGTGGAAAGAGGCTCCTACAGAGTGAGGCCGGCTCAGCGTGGGTTGATGTCCAAGGGCATGACCGACGGCTGCTGATAGTGTGTGTGTGTGTGTGTGTGTGTGTGTGTGTGTGTGTGTGTGTGTGTGTGTGTGTGTGTGTGTTCTCCAGGTGAACGAGGCAGAGGAGGAGCGGCTGCGGAGCGAGAGGGAGCACCAGCGGGTCACTCAGATGTGCCAGGAGGCAGAGCAACGTGTCCAGACCCTCCAGAAATCCCTGAAGAGGGTCATCGTCAAGTCCAAACCTTACTTTGAGCTCAAGTCTCAGTTCAACCACATACTAGAGGTGAGTAGCCTTGTCCCAGGCAGAGTCTTTATCTAAATTAATTAAATAACTGATCTACATGCTCCCAATTGGCCAGATCTGACATGTTTTCAGCAACACATGGCCTGCTACATTGGACATGTACGGATAACTTTTGCAGAGCGTGAGACGCTCCCATTAATTTCAACAACCAGGGCATAAGCAGCTTACTATGAGCGTGAGACACTCCCATTCATTTCAACGACCAGGGCATAAACGGCTCCAGCTTACCATCTGTGTTTATTTTCTGACAGGAGCACAAGGCTAAGGTGGTGCAGCTGGAAGAACGCGTTGCAAAGGTGAAGATGCGCTACTCCGTTGCCCTGCGCAACCTGGAGCAAATCAGTGAGCAGATCCATGCTCAGAGGGGGCATGTCCGAGAAACCAGGGCCCGCCCCGTAGCTTGCGGTGGGCGGAGCTCCCCAGTGGGGGCGGAGGCTGAGGTCAAAGCTGCGGTCAGGGTTCAGATTGGAAGAGCCTGTGGCGGAGGAGGGGGGGCAGACGACAACGACTGGGCTGATGGAGAGAAGACCAGGCAGTGGGTGGAGAGACACAGGGAACAGGGCTGGGGCCACAGGGAGAGGGGGGAGAGGGGGGAGGCAGGGTCAGACTCCATGTCTGTCATCAGTCTCCAGACCATCGCCTCAGACCTGGAGAAGTGTGACTCGGTGGAGCACCTGGGGGACCTGAGTGACGTGAGCAGCCTGATGGGAGAGGACTGGGAGAGGGAGCGGTCCTTGATAACTGAGAACAGAGACAGGAACCACAGGGCAGAGGAGAGAGTTGTGAGGGAGGTTGTCATCCCCACTCCAATGCAGGATAGATTGGAGGAGGTGAGGGGGGCAATAGGGAGAGAGAGACAGGAGAGCTTTGTCAAGCAGCACCACAGAAGTGTGAGTTTGTGAGACCAGAAGAATAGAATAGAATGGACAGGTGAGGGGTGATGAATGAGGGGAAAAATCAGAAGTGATTGATCAAATCTGTCTGTGGTAGTGATAGATCAAAGAAAAGAGATGGAGATTGTAGAAGTTCTGTCTGTAAAATGTAGAACACTGACACTGATTGAAACTGAGGCTGAGTCCTGAATGGCACCCTATTCCCTATAGAGTGCACTACTTTTGACCTGGGCCCATAGGGAATGGGGTGACATTTGGGAAACAGCCTGGATCATTGTGACATTGCAGAAGGGAGTAGCAGGGAGGAGGGTGGCTGGTACATCAGGCACACATTGATGAATAACAATGACGGACAGACAGACAGGCAGGCAGGCAGGCAGGCAGGCAGGCAGGCAGGCAGGCAGGCAGGCAGGCAGGCAGGCAGGCAGGCAGGCAGGCAGGCAGGCAGGCAGGCAGGCAGGCAGGCAGAAGAGGAAGTGTTTTTTGTGATTCACTAGGTCCTTGTGGGACTTGTAGTTCTCACACTCCGATCTCTCTATTGTTCAACACAGTAAGATATCAGTGACCGAGACTACAACGCATGACAAATCCACTGAGGCCAAGCTAGTCTAAACACAGTGCTGTATGTAGATATTTTGTTTTATTTTATTTAACTAGGCAAGTTAGTTAAGAACAAATTCTTATTTACAATGACGGCCTACTAATAGATACAGAAACTACATAACATAGGGCATACTCTTACTCTACTGACCGTTTCACATGTGGGAGAAATTTAAGCAGCAAGGCTTATTTTATGAATGCTGTTTTTATATTGACATTAGTCCCTGAATTAATGCCTTTGCTTTTTCCATATTGATTGAATAACCACAGAATGAGTTTTCTGCTTGTCCTCGGAACGCAAGCAACACTGCTCTCTCTACTGAACGAATGAACGAAAGGTGTTAACGCGTTGCTCTCTCTACCTCTTGAGTAGAAATACAAAAGGAATATGATTATCGTATTTAAACACCTTAGGATAAGACATTAATAAAAAAAAACATTTTATTTAGTTTTTAGTCCTGTTTTATTGTTTTTACCCCAGTAGAATGTTCTGGAAGTGTTCCCAGCACCTAGAGGGCCAATGTCCCTCAGACACCAGACTGTAGAGAATGTCTCTGTCTCACATTGACCTAACACTTCCACAGCGTTTTTCCTCTCTGACCTTTCACAATTCCTGCTTTCTGTCAGGAAGAAATGTTGTCAGCTAGCCTGATATTACACAAGGGCTGTGTCCAAAATTGCACCCTATTCTTTATGTAGTACACTACTACAGGGCTCTGGTCTAAAGTAGTGCATTAAATATGGTTTAGGTTGCCATTTGGGAGCAATCCAAGATGCTACACTGCATTGTGGGAAATGGTTCTAATGAACTCCTTTAGTATTGCGTAAGCCATAAAGAACAGTTTTTGACGAACATCGAAAATAAGATTTTAATTTTGTCAAATGTATTTTAAGTGCCCTTGGCCGTCCAAATTGTAACATATTCTGTAAAAGTTTAACGTCAAATACCCCCTAATGTCCATGATGACATTTTTAGTAATCAAGGAATCCCAATTCTTAACCATGAATTATTTAATTTCTTCCTTGAATAGTGAGACTATTTAGTGAAGTGTTTTTAAATTATTTTAGATTGAAATACTTTGCTTGTGTTTTACCGTAGTCAACACTGTTGAAACATTAACTTGCATTTCACCTGCAGTTAACACCACTAGATTGTATTCTAGTTATTGGTTCAACACCTGCATATTGTTGAGGGCAGCATTGTTTTTGTTGAGGGGTTTCCACTTCCTGGGGTTATTTTGACCAGTATCTTCACTTGTTCATTTTGTACCTGGTGACAGGCACCTTTCCTGGATTTATTGATCTCACCAGACAGTGACACTAGAGAGACACAGAGGTAGAGAGGGAAGAAGGGATGAGAGTGAGGGAAGAAGGGATGAGAGTGAGGGAAGAAGGGATGAGAGAGAGGGAAGAAGGGATGAGAGTGAGGGAAGAAGGGATGAGAGTGAGGGAAGAAGGGATGAGAGTGAGGGAAGAAGGGATGAGAGTGAGGGAAGAAGGGATGAGAGTGAGGGAAGAAGTATATGGGAAAGTAATGGTATTTGCTGTTAATGTACATAGTTTTAATGTTGTTTTGTTAATGCAGACCTGTACCATTGTTTTGACTGTTTAAAGTTGATTTACACATGATGACAGTATTTTAGTTTTTCCCTTTTCCTTACCCCTTCACCCACCCATCGTTCATTCACCCTCGTTACCTGGCTGTTCCCTTCACCCACCCATCGTTCATTCACCCTCGTTACCTGGCAGTTCCCTTCACCCAACCATCGTTCATTCACCCTCGTTACCTGGCTGTTCTCTTCTCTTTACCTGGCTGTTCCCTTCACCCAACCATCGTTCATTCACCCTCGTTACCTGGCTGTTCTCTTCTCTTTACCTGGCTGTTCCCTTCACCCAACCATCGTTCATTCACCCTCGTTACCTGGCTGTTCTCTTCTCTTTACCTTGCTGTTCCCTTCACCCAACCATCGTTCATTCACCCTCGTTACCTGGCTGTTCTCTTCTCTTTACCTGGCTGTTCCCTTCACCCAACCATCGTTCATTCACCCTCGTTACCTGGCTGTTCTCTTCTCTTCACCCACCCATCCTTCAGGCTGTTCCCTTCTCTTCACCCACCCATCCTTCAGGCTGTTCCCTTCACCCACCCATCCTTCAGGCTGTTCCCTTCTCTTCACCCACCCATCCTTCAGGCAGTTCCCTTCACCCACCCATCCTTCAGGCTGTTCCCTTCTCTTAACCTCGTCAATATCACATTTGCTGCTGCCCACAATGCTACCATTACCCCCCACTCCATCCGCTGATAAATGCTGACTTGGGATCAGTGGTCAGTTTGTGTGTCAGTCCCAAATGGCACCCCATTCCCTGTATAGGGGATAGGGTGTGTGAAGCATTAATGGAAGGTCTTGTCATTTGCCTGCTCCATTTGACACCATGTTTTATTTGGGATGCATCGCAAATACAGTAGTACTATATTCCCTACATAGTGCAGTACTTATGGGCCCTTGTCAAAAGTAGTACACTATATAGGGAATAGGGTGCCATTTAAAGTGTAGTAGATGTATAATATTAGTACTGATGATGATATGAATGTTAGTTTGTTAATCATGTACATGGTAATTTATGGAATATGATGCTGTTACAACTATTAAACTTTGATTTAAAGTGATGTTGCATCTGTAGAGTTTTATATATGCCTACACTGCTAGAAGGCTTCTGTGGAACGGGGTGTTCATCTGGGTAAAGCCATATAGCTAAAATAGTAAAGCTGATGGCATCTCCCAAAAAGACTGCATACCTATTCATTGAGAAACCTTTGTTGTTTTTGTTTTCTAGAAACATTGATGCATGAAGTAAGTGTATTTTATCATGTTATTTAAATTATAGCAGGAACCATTTATTTGCAGATCCTTGGTACCCATTGTCATAAGCAAGAGTCTTATCATTATTAGTTTTCCACTCTCCAGTACATGTTAACATTTTGACTTTCTGTAGAATTGTACAACCATCCCTGGAGGCAGAGTTATTGTACCATGTTAGTATCTGTTGTTCTCAGCAGTCTGAGAGAAACACAGGGTTGAAATAACCCCAACACCCATGATAACATAAAGTCTGAGAGAAACACAGGGTTGAAATAACCCCAACACCCATGATAACATCCAGTCTGAGAGAAACACAGGGTTGAAATAACCCCAACACCCATGATAACATCCAGTCTCAGAGAAACACAGGGTTGTGCCCCTATCCTGACTGGTTGCATCACCGCCTGGTATGGCAACTGGCGGCCTCTGACCGCAAAGCACTATAGAGGGTAGTGCGTACGGCCCAGTACATTACTTCCTGCCATCCAGGACCTCTATACCAGGCAGTGTCAGAGGAAGGCCCTAAACTAGACTCCAGCCACCCTAGTCAGACTGTTCTCTCTGCTACCGCACAGCGAGCGGTACCGGAGCACCAAGTCTACGTCCAAAAGGCTTCTTAACAGCTTCTACCCCCAACCCTAAACAGCTAATCACATTTTTTATTTTTTTTGACTTCAGTTTATTTTAGTAAATACAAATTTTTCTAAACTGCATTGTTGGTTAGGGCTTGTAAGGTCTACCTACACCTGTTTTATTCAGGGTATGTGACAAATACAATTTGATCTGATTTTATTTATGGGGCTCTGGTCAAAAGTAGTGCACTGTATAGAGAATAGGTTGCCATTTGTGACTCTGCCTGAGGCACACAGGGATGTGGTAGGACAGGAACAATACATACTAATGGAACAATACATACTAATGGTAAGCAGAAGTACAGTGGGACTGTGGGAATGGGAGCTGGAAGGAGACAGGCTCATCTTGACGATGATCATACCATGGGTACAGAAATTGTACAGAAAAAGATAATTGTTTTGTGATTGTGAAAGGGAAGACAGGGTGACACACTGTAATTTTAGGGGCTGGAGAGAAAGTGTTAAATGATTGGAGAGTGAGCCATCACAAGGGACTTGTTCTATGAAAAGGAGAGCAGGACCAAAGGTGATGACAGCTCTGCTAAGATGGAGAGAAACTCAACTACCCTTTGACGAGCTCTAGGCCCAGACACTGAATAGGGAATAGGGTGCCATTTGGTACACTGGCCATTCATTATCTATTTAATACTTAATTAGATTGGACGGGACAAAGTAACTACTCATTTATAATCACATTTGGAAATGAAGAGAAAGTCTACAAATTAGGTGGATATATTTGAGAGGCAATAAAGAGAGACTTGGATATCTCTTTTCATGTTCTGAGGGAGTTCTTGATATGCTCTAGTCCGGTTATTCCCAAACTGGGGTACGCGCAATGCCGTCGGGCATTAATCTCTCGCGGGAATTCCACTAACGGTCCGTATGTAGCCAAACGTAGCTGCTGCTCATTCAGTTTGCTTGAAAATGGATAAATGGTTAAAAAGAAGTAAGGGCCGCATCCATAGAGACACATACCAGCTGTACTGGTAGTACTGCTACTACCAGCAGTACTACACCTGCACCTGTCGACAGCACAAGTTGTTCTGCTTCCACAAGCACATCCAATGCTAGCATCAGTAGTTCTATATTTGTTGTTAGCCCAGCTAGCATGGACACTGACAGCTGTGAATCTGATGCAGCCGAAGAGCTACTGACCCCTTACCTGGGAAACCCAACAACAGACAGGGACGTTGGACCATCGAAGTGGCGCAAATATGATGAGAACTACATAGATTTGGGGTTCACATATATTGGAAGTAGTGCCTTTCCTCTGCCACAGTGTGTTAAATGTGCAAAAGTACTGTCTCACAACTCAATGAAACCTTCACTCTTGTGCAGACATTTAGAAAGGAAACATGCCAATTTGAAAAATAAGCCACAGGAGTTTTTTGAGCGAGAAATAAGATGACTTTCGAGTAATAAGACTTGTATAAAAGCAACAGATACCATTAATAAGAAGGTTCTAGAAGAGTCTTATATGGTGAGCTACCGAGTGGCTAGGACAGGCAAGACCCATACTATTGTGGAGGACTTTGTGCTGCCGTGGATATGGCTGGGACAACACTGTTTCACGACGCATCAGTGACATGGCAGGAGATGTTTTGAAACAATTACTGCTTCGCATACTAGGCAGTGAATTCTATGCATTATAGCTGGATGATTCAACAGACGTGGCGGGCCTCCACCGAAAGGCTCTTGCTGCCAAGGGAATGCCTGACAGCTTGAAAGATGTTTTGGACACTACAGTGAAAATGGTTAATTTTGTTAAAGCAAGGCCCTTGAACTTGTGTATTTTCTGCATTATGCAATGATATGGGCAGCGACCATAACAGTTTTGCAAACGATTTCTTTACTGACCATAATTTTCACTTGTCTGACCGCTTGCATGATGACGAGTTTCTCACACGACTGGCCTATCTGGCTGATGTTTTTACTCGCCTGAATTATCTGAATCTAGGATTACAGGGACTCTCCGCAACTATACTCAATGTGCGGGAAAAAATTGAGGCTATGATTAAGAAGTTGTAGCTCTTCTCTGTCTGCATTAACAAGGACAACACACAGGTCTTTCCATCATTGTATGATTTTTTTGTGCCTGAGTGAGCTGGGTGCGCAATTACGCAGACACTTCCCCAAAACAGACGACACAAACAACTGGATTCGTTATCCCTTTCATGCCCTGCCTCCAGTCCACTTACCGATATCTGAACAAGAGAGTCTCATCAAAATTGCAACAAGCGGTTCTGTGAAAATTGAATTTAATCAGAAGCCACTGCCAGATTTCTGGATAGGGCTGTGCTCAGAGTATCCTACCTTGGCAAGACACTGATCCCCTTTGCAACCTATAATGATCCATGTTCAGAGAGGTCTCTGGTGTTCAGGTTTAGTGTCCAGAGACCTCTCTGGATAACTCTATGTGGAGTTTGTGGTTGCTCCCCAATTAGAGGCAGCTGCGCTGCATTGCCTCTAATTGGGGAGCGTATTTAGGTTGAGTGGTTTTCCACCTGGGTGGGTCTTTGTGTGTGTTCCTGTTTTGCACACCAGTTCAAAACAGGAACACACACGTGCTCGCCTTTTGTTGCTATTAAAAGGTGTTACTTCTCACTACTGCTCTGTGCCTCGGGTCCTCCATATGCAGCGTGACAGAAAGACCCACCACCACAGGACCGGGCAGAGCTGGACGGTGGCAGAACTCCTTGGAGGTAAGGAGTTGGTCTCTGCGGAGGAGTACTACCGATGTCTAGCTCTGGAAGAGGAGGAGCCCCTGCCACTACACTCGTGGGGGTTCGTGGAGGAGCCCCTACAGCCATGGGAGCAGGAGTATGCCCAGGAGTCGGACGGGGACGACAAGGTGCTCCTGTTCCCTCACTCGTGGGTTGGGATTGGCGGAGGAGAGAGTACGACTGGGGGAGTCTACAACCTCCAACAGCAGAGGACCGGCTGGCCCGGCGGGGTTCTACAATCATCCCCAGGAGGTACAGACGAGGTGGTGGAGGGCTTGGCTGGAGCTGAGACCTCCCAGCCCGGAACAGGAACCCACCGGAGGGAGGACGAGGACCGCAAGAGGTGGTGCCCAGTCCGGTACCTCCAGCGCCGGTTTCCAATCCGGTACCTCCAGATTGGCTCCCCGCACTTGGCCTCCAGTGCGTCTCAGCAGCCCTGCTGAACCGGTGCCCAGTCCGGGACCGGTCGCCAGCCCTGCTTCAAGACCAGAGCCTCCAGTGACGGTCCACAGCCCGGAGCCTCCAGGAACGGTCCACAGCCCGGAGCCTCCAGGTACGGTCCACAGCCCGGAGCCTCCCGCTCCAGTGCCGGAGCAGTCCACTCCACTGGTGCCCAGTCTGGGACCGGTTGTCAGCCCTGCTCCAGTGCCGGAGCAGTCCGCTCCACCGGTGCCCAGTCCGGGACCGGTTGTCAGCCCTGCTCCAGTGCCGGAGCAGTCCGCTCCACCGGTGCCCAGTCTGGGCCTGGTCGTCTGCCCCGCTCCATGGCCGGAGCAGTTCGCTCCACCAGTGCCCAGTTGTTTTATATGTAAGATGGCTAAATAAAGAGCAACATTATTTATTATTATTATTTGTGCCCTGGTCCTATAAGAGCTCTTTGTCTCTTCCCACGAGCCGGGTTGTGACAAAAACTCACACTCATTTCAGAGTGCGCTGACCCTGGTGCTAGAGGGGGTACTCAGCTGGAGGTTGAATGTTTGAAGGGGTACGGGACTATAAAAATATTGGGAACCACTGTTCTAGTCTACACACACCGTGGTTGATGGCAGCTGCCGTTAGGTGAACACACCGGGTATGTTCATGAGCCTGAAGCTGTGTCCCTACAAAGTGCACTTCTTTTGACCACAGCCTCATGGGGACGCAACCTTTTAGTCTTTTCTTATTTAATTTAACCAGCTGTTTACATTCTCCATGGTACAGTAGGGTTTTCTGTTTAACTTTGAAAGGTAGGGATGGACGGAGGGAGGGAGGGACGGCGGGAGGGAGGGAGGAAGGAAGGAAGGGAGGGATGGATGGACGGATGGATGGATGGATTTACACGTATCCTCTCCTCCGCCCATGCATGATATACCAGGAGATCATTATGCAGACTAAGGCTAGATGTACTGAGGTCTCAGGTGACTGACTGGGGACAATATCTCATACAGATCTGTCTGCTGGTCCTCTGGGGGGATGTACAGACTCCTGGGACTGGCTAAAGGAAACGCTGAAACTGGATACTAGGGTCCTGGTCAAAAGTAGTGCTATATAGGGAATAGGCTGCCATTTGGGACATACCCTATATGACAAGAAGGGAATCATGAAGGGGTTGACCACAGTCTACCAGTAGTGGTGGGGGATTACATGGTACATTAAAGACATGAGAATAGACAGGTAACCAATAAGATGAGAGGATGGATGTGTTGGGTGGCGAGAGGATGGTGATGTATCATTACAATGGACTCCATGATGATCAATAGTATATCCATGCTTTTGGGAAAGTCTCCCCTGTTCTGTGGCATGGTTAGAGGGGGTGTGGTCCGAGACACATTCTGGAACTGTTCTTCCATTCTAGAACTGGCCCTTCAGCAACACATTCTAGAACTGTCCTTTCAGCACCCCATTCTGCACTGGAGCTATCCTTTCAGCACCACATCCTACTTACCCAGACTCCCCTACCAACCAGCCTCCCCTACCTACCCAGCATGCCCAGCCTACCCTACCAGAACAGAGCCAGCAAGACAGGGGTCCTCTTAACTGGCTTTGGCATCCAAACTGAAGAAATAATGAATGATAAACCTGATAATACCTGCAATGACAATGTGGGGCCAGAGCCACTGATCCCTGTCCTCCTCAGTGATACAATCAACCTGTTTGCGTCCAAAATGGCAGCCTTTACCCTATGTAGTGCGCTACTTTTGACCAAAGCCGCTCTGGACTCTGCGATACATAGGAAACAAGGTGCCATTTGGGGCACCCCGTTGAAGCTGCAGCCAGCCAGCCCCAACGAGCCAGCTGCAGAATAAGTTTATTATACTGACTACATACATCAAACTGACACTAGACAGAAGGGAGAGAGGAGGATGAGACAGAAGAGGGAGTTGATTGGCCAGTTGCTGTTAGCCATGAACTCTGCATAGTGGGGAGGTCGGCACTATTTATCTAAGATGTGTGAACCCCATCTGTCTTTCTGTCAGCCAATAAGGGCTCTAATTTCTCCCACCAGCACAATTTTCAGCGACTACCGTGCCCATCCTCAAGTAGTGGGCTGTAGGTGTACACTCCTCTACTGCAGATAAGGGAGGAAGAGTTAACGTTGCGTCTCGCACAGTGACGTCATAAGTGTGTGAGGTACATTGTTGAGAGCGAAAAGAAGGAAGAGAGGGAGAGGAGAGAGCAGGGAGGTGCACAGTTGCTCGTGTGTCTCTCTGTGTAGGCTATCGCGCGTTCCGAGTCAAGATTTTACACCAGTCAGAAATACTTTTTTAATTTGGGTCACAGAATAGACGTATTGCAGTCTTGGTGGTTTGGGGAACATTTGCTTGGACAAAACACACTTTTGCACAGACTGCTGTCTACATTTGCTGTTTATTTTCTCCTTGAGAGTCGTATTCGATGGAAACATGGCAATTGAACGGGCGTCTATTTGTGAGTATGATTCCTATAGCGAGCAATAAGCTAGTCATCTTACCTAAGCTTGGTAAGGATTGTATGTTTGCGTTTTTTTACTTTGATGGACTGGTGATCCATTTTTTGCAACTGTAGGTTAAGGCTATTTAATAAACATTCGTCTATCTACAGCTTTGATTTCTTTAAAGGTTTATTTGATAAAGCCAATTGAATAGGCTACATGTGTCTAATATTTTGTATGTTTTATGCATGGACACAATTATAGGCTAAACACAGCCTTTGACAGCAACGCCATTTACAGTTTTTATTTTATCAGTAGCCTCTCAGTAGCCTACTCGTTTAGATTAGGGCACATTTAATATTTAAGCTGCCGTTCATCGGTTGTGGTGGCCGCTCGCTAGTGCGTGCACACGCACACACATCCTTACCTCATTGATCCTCACACACGCAAACACACACCTTCAAACAAGCAAACACTTTCACACGCAAAAGCCTCAGCACGCCGGCTGGATGTACACCAATCAAGCCTCTGTTCGAGATAATCGTCCTCGCCAACTGTCATCCAGAGCCAGCAGCTGAAGAGTGCAGCGGTAAGTTTGGACACTTCAGTTCTCTCTCATCATAGTGCCGAAGTGCTCCAACATTTCATGTTCTGCTTTCATTGTCATCGTTTCAACCTTCCTCAACATGATGAAATGCATGTCTGCTGTATTGGCCTGTTATGGCCCCTATGGATTTTGACTGTCAAAAGGGGCTATTGTATTGTTATGACAACAGATACCACCAGTTCAACATTGTTGTGCCCCCATTGCGGTGGAAACGTATGGCTCTGGTCTCCCTAGGTGTTTGAATTTCAGACGGGCTGATGTACTGCTGTGACCACTCAGACCAGTTCTTTACATTATCTTTCCTCGTTGCTTTGACCTCTTAAAGTTGTGTTTTTCTCTGCGCTGTGATAGGCCATGAGGACTTGTATGTATCCCCTGTGGGCTTCATATGTTGGTGGTTGATTGTGGCTATCACATTAAACTGTTAGTATCGTTTATGATACACCGGTAGCACTGGCTGTATTGTAGTCTAATTATGCTTTAATCCGGTCCTTACTATTGAATTCCCGCCCTCGAGGGACGACGTAGTGCTGGTTTTCAACCCTGGTAGTTAACGCCATTGATTGGCCTGAGAGTTCTCTCACCAGGTGTCCCAGGTCTTAATCAATAAGTCCCTGCTGGTAGGAATTAAAACCCGCAAGTATGTGTTGGGGCCTGCAGGACCGTTGAATAGCCCTGCGCTAGCGGTTCAGCCAGTGTTGCGGTCCATGGTCCTGAAACGTCCGATGCGTCAATGTCCATTGTGCTGAAACGCGTGTAAAACAACAGGCTTGAGAGTCATGCTTCCAGTATCTGTTCAGAAATTTAGAAAAATTGCCACCACTTGTTAATGAATCAATCACAATGGCCTAATATTGTGTCTCTGTGTGTGTAAGGTACATTTGAAAGAGGCCTAGAGCGAGATATTGTTTATTTCACTTTTGTTCATGATCTATTTCACTTGCTATCGCAATGTAAACGTATGTTTCCCATGCCATTAAAGGCCCTTGAATTGAATTTAATAGAGAGAGAGGATAGAGGAGGGATGGAGAGGGATAGTTTGTGATAGAGGGGGTTATAGATACACGATTTGATGTGCTGATTTGTGGCAGTACGTGTCTGTATAAGGAACACAGGGTGTGAGTGTATGTGTTACAGGGAGTGTATGTTTGGCTATAATCTACTACCTGTTTCCTTCTGTCTCTTATCTTGAGATTAGATCAGGCTGTAGGCCCCATCCACATAGATTTGTAGGCCCCATCCACATAGATTTGTAGGCCCCATCCACATAGATTTGTAGGCCCCATCCACATCTTCTCATGTATCTCTGTGTATGAGATATTGGTGCATACATATTCCAATGTGTTCTACTTGTATTCTGACTGAGCTCTCTGGATTGTACCTGGTTCTTTGGTTTTGGCAGTTACCCATAGCATTGTTTCAGCATTATGTATGCTGATTTTTGGTTTAGATTCATTGGATTGTATATGTCTGGTTTGGACACTAGTGAATGTCTATCTTTAATGCTGTTAAGCACCAGATTTGTTTTTTGGCAGATTTATTGTGTTAAGCTAGCATCAAATCAACAGGGTCCTCCCAGCCTCTTTCTATGATAATGTGTTTGTTACTATAGGCGCTGGTCAACAGTAGTGCACTGTAAAGGGGGTAGGGTGCCATTTGGAACACAGTCTGTGTGTCTGCAGGTGTGTGTGTGTGTGTGTGTGTAGCCTGTGGGTGGAAACAGGGTTAATTGGTGTTACCGTGGCAAAGTAAGGTGTTTATTTATCAGCGCTATAGCAACCCCCGGGGAGACTGTGGCGAGATAATGCACTCTCTTAATTAGGGTACTAATGAAGCATAAGGGTGTTCATCATTGTGTTGGTTTGTGGATCTGATCACACAGACACTGGAAGACATTATATATAGTATTACCAGTACACAGAGGGGGAGGGAGGGAGAGAATACAATATGAATAT